>JAYKKI010000005.1:30902500-31227500 GCA_039881145.1 Druceiella hillmani | reverse complement strand
GTTTTAGATCATTGCATGTGAGATTATTCAACTAGATGTCTAATGTAGATTTTAATGAAAAAAAAAAAAAATGAAACGTTTTTTTTTGTACTGGAAGCGAACAATCTTCATATATTGCATTCAGTATTACCTCCTTCTATTCTGAAATATCCAATATATAAGCTACATTATGGTATATAAGCTACGGTATATAAGTAGATAATTACGAAACCATGCCTTATGTGTTTTTCGACACACTTGACTGGTTTTCTTTTGATAAGTATTAAGTTTTCATAGTTTACAATTATTATAAAAGTTTGAATCTTAAAAAACTTGGATTGACACACTTGTAAAATAAGCATGAGTGAATTATATATTTTTTTACAATTTATAAACTTAAATTTATTGTAGCAAATATTTGAACATTACTTAAACTGCAATTTTCTGTAAATTAAAAATTAAAAAAAAAACTGCAAATCAAAAGAAGAGTTTATATTTTTGAAAAAACTAGTATGTACTACAATTTAATGAACAAATGTATATAACTAATATATAATTTTAAACTAGTATATACTTTTGTTCTAAACTGTTTTGTTGTTGTTTGTGTAGTAAACTAGTATATAATTTTGTTCATAAAATTGTTAATGATAATTGAATTTTCAATCTTTTTTGTATATTATACTATGATTCTGAACATGTGTTCAAATTTTTTTAGTGATATTGTCTGCTTATAATTTGAGATTCATTGGTGTTATTTTAAAAAAGACTTTAGAATCGATTTTGATGAAAATGAAATGAAAAAAATCAGTTTTGTTGATACGAAAACTATACGGGTGATGGTCTACAACTCAGGGGGCACATGCATTATACCCACAATTCACCGAAAGGCAGGATCAGCATTGAAGTTATTAAAGTTTTAGTTGTCTTACATGATATTGTAAAAAGAAAAGTTTTGTGTGAAGTCCACGGGGCTACTTTTATTTGGACTATGGAAAAAAGTGCTATCTATCTACGAAATAAACGGTATTATGATTGAGAATTGTATTAAAATGCATACAGTATATATTTATATGAAAGTGTAGTACATATCATGCACTGTCTTAATTTATATTAAATAGGATTTACCAGAAAGATGTCTTTTTCAAATATGCTTTTTTTTTATTATGTGAGTCTAAGATAATATAGGGTAGTAATAGTAGAATGACTAAAAATTGTCGACATTTTTGATAATTGCTAAAAGTAGGGTTTTAAACCTACTATACATATATATATTATTACCTTATGGTGACATATTAATCTTAAAAAAAGAAATTCAAATTAAGTAAGGTAATGGTCCCAGAGATACTATCAGTGAGTAGGTAGTCTAGATTATAAGTCGAGTACATAAGCGGTATGTAAGTAAAGTTTTATAACGAAATATTGCTCGTATCTTTAAATGTTCATTTTCTGAAGTTCTGGAAAGTTTGATTTGTTTTCGAAACTCAATATGGCTGATAGTTATACTTTTGCGTAAAAATGAAATATACAAAATTTGTTACTTTTCTTTAAATGCTATCAGAATATATTTTACATTAATAATTAATATTATGTCATGAAATGAACTCAAAGTGCAAAAATGTATTGAGATTGTGTGTTTAACATTATTATCGAAGGATTTATTTTGCTTATTCTATGATGCACAAGTTATTCTTGTTCACTTTGATGTGTAATAACTATTTTTTTTGGTGTTGTTATCTGATTATAAGTGAATATTTAACAAGAAGTGTGACCCCTATTTTTGGGGCACTCTTCTTGCGCGTCAACAAAATATTTTAGAGGCATAAGTAAACGGTGCTATAAATAAAAGAAATGAAGTCACACGCTATATGTAGCCATTTCGATATATTAGTAAATCAGTACTACAAAATGACGGAATTGTATTTTATCATTATTTAATTCTATATATCACAGTTTAGCATGTTCACATTATTCGTGCAAATATGCTAAGTGTTAGATCATATATGTTGTTGTAATCACACCTAGGTGTTGAATGGTTTGGTTACAAAAATATTTTAGTATGAATTGATTTGTCAAACACACGTTGATATATTTATGATGTATGACGTACGTAAAAAATTCTTTCATGACGAGTCTTGTTGTCTTTGAAAAAAAAATTGTTATCAATCTCAAAATTAAAAATATTTTTACAAATTGATTTTTAAAACAGGTAAAAAGCAAGTATATGGAAAATTCTAATGTATTGTCCATTAAGGATTTTGTGGAAGTAGAATGAAAGTATACAGAGAAGGATGGCAAAAGCGAATGTAAGAGTCAATGTGTATTTACGATAGCACACGTCTAAAAGATTAATGAAAGACTAAAATCTCAACTTAATATGTTGTCATAAAACAATTGGGTATTGAAAATGGTAAAGATAATTAAAAATAAATTATGAATGGTAAGGCGGTTATGATTTTCTGCAGAATCAAGTCTTGAAATTGTTGATAAAGACCATGTGCATAGTTTAAAAAGGAGAACCTTCATATATGTGAGAAAAAAACGATTGAATTTAACGTTGGTGCTTGATAACATTTCGGAAGGAGATAATATGACGAAATATTTATTTAGATAATTAGGGGACTGTTGAAAAGATAAAGTGGGAAGTATTTTTTTCATTTATTGAGTAAAGAAAAGTTTCGTTACTTTCTTCAGGAAAGGTTAACATTTCGGAAGGAGATAATGTGATGAAGTATTTATTTAGATAATTAGGGGACTGTCGAAAAGATAAAGTGGGAAGTATTTTTTTTCATTTATTGGGTAAAAAAAATTTTCGTCACTTTCTTCAGGAAAGTTGAAGTCAATGGTTTTGATTAAATATACTTCATTCATTCCATAATTGTATATATTGTCTTATCGGGTAGTTTTACAATACCATCTGCGAAGAATTGAGTGGACTTCTAGTCCAGAATAGAAATTGTTCTCATCATTTTTTGATATCTTCTATTTATTAAAATCTTAACATTTAAACTATTCTCAACATCTGAAAAAGACGGTAGTCTGAGGGATTGGCAACTGGGAAATATACAGTGGTTCAAAACGTACTAACAAAACTTGAGAAGCTTTTGGCTTTTGCTTAATTACATTGTTGGTTGAAAAATCAATATTCCCATCATGACAATACTATGATGGAATATTGATTTTTTGATACGCAAGTTCCGAAATTGTTGCAACCATTGTAACCTTGAAATTGCTCAGTTTAGACAATATTCCTTGGAATAAATTGTAGGGTTTATTGGATTAGAGCTATCAATGATGGAATTAGAAAGATAATTCCAAAAAACTCAAATTATCTTTTTTGAATGTAAATCAGCTTTAAATTTCATCACTGTTGGATTACAAGGTTTCTTCCAAGATCTTTCGCGCTGAATGTAGTGCTAAATAACGGGGTGGTTATTGCCCATTATCAACTTGTTTAGAAATGGATCATATTCATGTCCTTCCAAAATAATAACAAACAAGAATGTGTATCCACGAGTTATCCCTACATTGTAAGGGGAAGTACATCCCAGCTCAGTTAAATGTCTTACAATTGTTGTTTGGACAGAGTGTTGCTACTGACTGTTGTGATAGCAGTAAATGGTTTAGTGGAAAATCACCCGATTTAAATTTTGCAAACTACACTTACGAAAAGCATATGCTCGATAAACAGCACCAATTTATTTTTAGGTTTGCAGTGCGTTTATTTAATTACTGTCATAGAGAATCATTAGACTATGAAGTTAAACTATCAATAAAAATCTTTTATTGGACCTGGTCTGACACACAAATGCAAAAGTTTATGCAAGCCGTGATAAGAACAATTAATTACCTAAGTATCCAAATGGATTTTTAGTTCAACACAATACTTTCGATAATACCCCCACATTTTATTTCTCAAGTTGTAAGAACAATTAATTACCTAAATATCCAAATGGATTTTTAGTTCAACACAATACTTTCGATAATACCCCCACATTTTATTTCTCAAGTTGTAAGAAACGTCACAGTGAGATATTTTCTACCAGGGTATGTGATGTATTGAAGTACATATGTTCTGTCTTATTACAACCAAATATACTGAACAAAATAAATTGTTTTGTCCACAATTAAATGAAACTACGTGATGTAGTATTATTTCTACTTTATTTAAGTTCTTTACCACAACCTATCTAGGTTTCGTTGTATTACAACATCTTCAGGTGGGCTCTTAGCAAAAATCTTCGCTAATGAAGATGTTGTAATACAATGAAACCTAGGTCGTAGTAAAGAGCTTAAATAAAGTAGAAATAATACTACATCACATAGTTTCATTTAGTTGTGAATAATGAATTTCTACAAAATTAATGCCAAATATATTCTAATTGTTTTGTATTGTCTAATATTCTCATAGTTTTTATTTTATTGTCAAAGTTTTTATTTTATTGTTAAAGTGTTTGTTAAAAATTAATAGTATGTAGTTTTGCAGAATCGAACAGGAGAAATAATTTATAATATTTATTTTTATACGAAAAACATGAGAATATGTTAAAAACTTCAATTAAATTCAATAACAAAAGCAAATGGACCAGCACCTCAATCATACTCTTTGTAAAATTTAAATGGAGGCGGAGAAATCTAAATTACTTTCTATAAAGATGGTATTAATAAGAAGCGTCATTGACAATATTTTAACGAAACAGAGCATACAAAAAATAGGAATTTTAGTGTAAAATATAATAGAAAAATTCTTATTTAATAACCACATATACAACATAAAATAACACATATGCTATATAATAAAAAAATAATATGAAAGCAACAGCATGATTCATTGAATCAAATGTCAACTCTCCCCATATAAAATGAAAGGTGAAAGAGCTTCAACAATATAGGTTTATATTTTGATTGATTAAAATATAAAATTATTTTCAAAATTTTCATATGACAATTTAATTTTCAATCCTTCCATATAAAGTGGCAACTTCAATATAATTTTTTTAATTCAAACCGATACTAAAGAAAAGGCCAAGAGGAATATTGAAATAGAGGTAGAGTATAAACTCCACAAAATAAAACTAAATTTGAACAAAATAATAATTGACATCTAAGTTACAAATTGCATTTATTTTGTAATAGTGCAAGGCAAAACGTTTTGCGTATTTGTAGCCATTCTGAAAGTTTTATAACGATAATATTTTGTTTTACTTTAAAAATTATGTTACAGGTGATAGATCGTAAAGTGCGTGAGTTATGCGTGGAGTCTGACATCCTTCCTCTGGACACGCCAGCGTACCACCTGAAGGAGAGTGGTTACAATGCTATCATTATATCTGGCGGCCCCAACTCAGTCTACGCTGAAGACGCACCTAGATATGATGCGGATATTTTTAAAATAGGATTGCCAGTATTAGGTTTGTTCTTTCTTTTACTTTAATCATATATTTGTCTATGTCTCAATTTACGAATTATTAATAGAAAGTTTTAAGCCAATTTGATTGAGATTGGGAAAAAATTGGAATATTTGTTGCAGTGGTAGCAATTTTAATGGCAACATTTAAGGATTTTTGAGGTGCTATGAACAGACTCGGGTAGAAATTTATTACTGTATTGTTCAATTTTTATTAACAAGACAGTATTAAATTTCTGTAACACCTTTGTTCAATTTTTATAACATCTTTGTCTGACTGAAGAAATGTTTAAGTTAGCTATTGACATTTAAAACCAAAATACCTACAAAACACCACAAAACTATTGGTTATCTTTCCAGAAAAAATACAAATAATGATATGAAGGGGCCTTACAGGTACAGTTTTTTAATACTATAAATAAAGTACAAACCTTTGGGGACAAGAGCGGCAAAAGTTTTGAGCTTCGGATACTAAAAGTTAATAGAATATTCTCAATAAAATTTATTTTCTATCCTTCAATTTCACACCTTATACCCCATTGAAAACATAATTTTTATCTTTGCCTTCAAAATATTCTTCTATGGCTGCCTTTAACTGGTCTTCATACTCATATCATTGGAAATGTAAAGCATTTTTTAAATTCCTGAAAATGAAGTAGCTATTGAGAGTAAAATCTGGACTGTGGGTGGAATAGTCGTTGGGAACTAAATCTGGGTGTGTGGTTGATTCCTTGAACTGGTATCCGTCAGGGCTTGCCTGGACATTCACGCCGCGTGAATTTATGTATTGCTTGCAAAGACAAAACTCCTTCGCTAACTTTTTGCCTCTTTTCTTATGCACTCTTGAAAAGTGCAGCATGATATTTAGTATTCATAGTAGTATTTTTTTGGGAGATAGTTGTTGAGCAATATCCCTTCAGAATCCCAAAAGATGGTGGTCATGAGTTTGGAAACCCACTTTTCCACTTCAAATTTCTTCGGCGGACTTTTTTCCTTTTTCTATCCATATTAGCTTGTTTTTTGTTTTTACTCCAGATCATATTATGGAATCCAGGTTTCATCTATGGTGACGATACGGATAGGAATTTTCTCAAAATTGTCCTTAAACAAGTTCCAAAACTGTTGTGCAGTCTGAATTCACCGCTGTTTTTTCGAGCGGCTTGAGCATTTTTGCATCTGCTTGAGTAAATGTGTAACTGCTTGAGTAAATGTGGAACTGCTTGAGTAAATGTGCAACTGCTTGAGTAAATGTGCAACTACTTGGGTAAATGTGCAACTACTTAAGTAAATGTGCAACTACTTGAGTAAATGTGCAACTGCTGAAGTAAATGTGCAACTACTTGAGTATATGTGCAACTGCTGAAGTAAATGTGCAACTGCTGAAGTAAATGTGCAACTACTTGAGTAAATGTGCAACTGCTTGAGTAAAATATCTCTAATCCATTCTTTACTGATGCGAGTCATTTGCTTTCTGCCACATATTTATCATGTGATCCTGATACTTCTGCAGTAACAGTTATGTATGGATGGCTGGAGTAGAGGACTCTCGACCCTGTTGGATTAAACATGCTTAAATTTCTTTCGCTGTTTTCTCCTTTTTGACAAGCAACTTTAAGATGGCACAATGCTCCAATTTCAATAAATTAGTCGATCACTCAGACATGGTAATATTACTGGTTCAATTACTCGAAATGTAATGAAGCTAAATATTATGAAACTTTCCTTAGATGTCACATAAGTAGTGACCTATTGGTGGAGCAAGTGCGTGACGTAAGTATCTTAAGCTCAGAACTTTTCAACCAACCCATATGCCATTGCAATTTTAGGGCCATTTAATTTTTTTGTATATCAAAATTTTCATAATTTATTTGATTTATACTTTCATGTATTGTAATACAGCTTTTATAATCATGAAGTTAGATTATTATGAAGTTAGAAAATAAAAGTAAAGTATGTCATCAAGCCAACTTTATTATTCAATTTCTAATTTTGTAGATAAATAAAATTTTGAGGAAAATGAAAAGTTTTAAAGTACAATTAAAATTATGGAAAAAAGAATAATGGAAAAGGCATGATAATGAAGATTCAAATAGTAGTAATTATTTTGTAACAGAATAGCAAAATAACTTGTTGATCTTATGAAACCAATTTAAGTCAATATAAAGTCATACAAAAATCATTTATTTTATGTTTTATAATAGTTTTTATTTCCCACAGGTATTTGTTATGGCATGCAGATGCTAAATAAAGAATTTGGTGGATCAGTTTTACGTAAGGAAGCTAGAGAGGACGGTCAGTACGAAGTGGAAGTGGAGACGACGTGTCCACTATTTAAGTAAGTTTGGTCTAACGCAGCTCGTATACTGTGTATACTGTGTACACTGTTTATGACTTAAACAACTTCTAACTTAGGGGCGTGACAAAATAACTAAAATGTTACCATTTTGTTTATCTTTTTTAATATCTCTGAAACTCCAATTTGTTTCATTTATTTCCTCATACTGTTATAAATTTTAAATTGTTATTTTTGTTAAGTAATTAAACACACTTTTGTTTATTTGGAACAAAAGGTCATTTGTAAAGGTCTTTATTTAATTACATATATCTTTATAAGTGTACCTAAATATTAGCTATACTTTTTCTGTGTCGGTACAAAATTAAAATTTGGCTGTAGAATGGTTTTCCATGTTATAGTATGTTATGTTTTCAATATTATTTGTCCCGTCTCATTCTGTTTTGTTTTTATTAGGTCAAATGTAGAATATTAACATTGATATCATATAAATTGTAGATACTTAAATTTGTTCCTCTGTGTATTTTTATATAATATTTAAAAACTTGTCCAATGAGTTACAAATTTGATTCATTAGTGTACTAGTTTTTAAACCTCCAGTTTAGTGAAGAAATTTCTACCTTTATTAAACAGCAAGGTATCAAAATAAATTATATTATTCTTTTGCCTAGACCTATGTAAACCACCATCAATGTTTATAATATATGCACGGTGATTTTTTATTTGTTTTACACCTAGTGACGTCTGTCATAAATACAACTCATTCGCAGTGTTAAAGTTATGAAAAAAATAATGAAATTTTACTTTGAAAAAAATATTACGATCAATAAATCAAATGATGCACGGGGTTAAGGTCACGCTCGGAACGTTCTGGATTGCACGTATAAAATTTTATTTATAACTTCACCGTATGAAATAAGCATTTCAAAATGGTTATTACGAAATTAATTTATGGTTATTACGAAATTCTAAATTGTGCTTAGCAATAGCATCCAACAACTTACCGCAACAAAGTTGTTTTTTATATGTCATTTATCTAAATAATGAAGAGATATAATAGTGCTTAAATGCTTTTTATAAAACTTTTGATGTATTATGACTGCGTTAGCTAAATTATTTGAATCCACAATAACCAATTGTATTCTAAATGTCCTTTTTGTTCAAAAAAAGATACAATTCCAGCAAATGAATTTATTCAGATGTGAATATTCACTAACCAACAAATTTTTTATGATGAAAAATCTATTAAAATATCTTTTATTCAGGACTTTGTGAAAAAATATTTTTTTTCTAATTAAAACATAATATGCTCATTTTTCGTAATAACAATCCAAAAAGATATTGATTAGATTCATCCATTATCCTCAAAACAATTGAAAACTCGTAAGTTTTAATAAAAGAACAAGTTGCTACTTCAAGTCGGGCTTTTGCTCAGAATTTCAATGTCAATAGATTGTAGCATTTATCTTCATATGAAGGTTTATATTTGAAGTATTTTTCATTCTTAGTTCGAAAGAGCACAAGATGTAAAATGACTAAGCCTCACACAACCGTTTTGTCACGATAATATTGAGTGTGTTTGATTGAGTGATTTTATATTATCTAGCTGTGCCTATGACTGTTCATGTGTAATAGGGAATAAAAAAATTTAATTTTTTTTCTCTTATTTGTTGCTCTGGGTATATTATGTCACATAAGTAGTGACCACACCAAATTTCATCAAAATCTAACCAGTATATCTTGCGTGACATCCACTCAAATTAATAGACAGTCAAAAATGCTATAAAAAGTTTTTCAGGCTTCTATTATCTTGCTATATGCTAAATCATTCACTTTTTTAAAATATTTTAAATTTACAAAATTCACTCGTTTTATAATTTTATTAAAGTATTCGTACAAAAAAGATCTACTTTTCTGTATCATTCTTGGCCACTGCAGCTTGTTTGTCAGTATGTCACAACATTATAGATCTCTTCATTTAAGTTGAGCGAGTATATAGGAATAAAGCAAAATTATTTTTTAATTTCTTTTGAATTACCTCTTCTACTGTTAGACAATAACCTAATTTAATGCGTTTCTGCATTTTTATATCTTGCCAAAACTTTTCAATTTATGCAGAACTTATTGCACACTTTGTGTTATTGTTTCCCATTGTCATATCTTAATGTATTAATGGAATGGGTAAATGGGAAGCATTTTTTTTAGATTCCTCTCGAAAATATAAGATGAAAATAATCTATGATATTTTTTTATTTGAGACTTCAGTAGTGAGAATTCATTTATTTCTCAATGGAAAAGTATTTTTTTTATTTTCAACATTTCCCCAATCATAATTACGTTTAAACACTTTATTATCGTAAACGGATCCTCTATTGAAGTATGAATTAAGAGGAACTCCGAATTACCAATGTAACTCATATTGTTCGAAATGTTCGAATTCCAAAGGTCCTTGAATGAGATGGTATTTAACCTTTTTATTAAAACTAAAATAATTAATAATTCTGGAACGAGATGAGACACAAGAAAATTTGGCTTGTTGTACCATAGAATTTGGCCTGCTATACTAATTTTATATTGTATAAAGAGTTGCGTTTTTCGAGAAAGCATTTGCAACAACTTTGCTGGTTTTTTACATTAAAGTCACTAAATAATTTTCATTATTTTTAGTCTTTCAGAGAAGATTTATAATCATAAAAGTGAATTATGTCTTGGGTGAAAGTATATATTTTATCGCTAAAAATTTGACTTTTTTTGAGAAGAGTTAACCTCTATATTAATTTTCAATTTCTTTTAAAAATTTATTAAATAGCATATGGATTTGATCTTTCGACATTAAATGAAAACCCAGTTAATACTAGTTGCCATAAATACTTTAAAATAGTGAAATAAAGAATTACACCAAGAATAAAAAAACATTTTTCCAAGAAATTAAAGAGCATTTTAATATAAACAAAATGTAAACACTATTTGCAATGTTTATGTTATGCGACAATAGCGACAGTGCGTGGTTGTTGTTTTTATCGACGCCGGTAGCAAAGCAGCGCAGTATATTTGAAATTACGTACACAATGTTTTAAATTGCAAACCACTTAATACTATTCTTGTGACTACACTACTAAATTTTGTTAATTGTTCTTTGACAAACAACATAGGGTATATGAGGATTCATTTAATGTTGAACGGTCAAATCCACATATAGAATAATATCTCCTTGCCTGCAAAATCCTCATATAATTCAGGATAATATATTAATAGTTTTTGTGAGTATCAGATTGTCCAGTTTAGACCTATCAGATATCTTTTTAGACCACATTACTAGTTCTCTCAATCCACAGCAGATCACATACTAAAAAATAGTTTTACCTCAAGGCAAACTTTGACAACAGTCAGTAACTATCTGCAACTTGCTTATAATTATAGTAAAGTAGATCAGTATTCTTGTAAGGCCTCTTATCGTATATGTTAAGAAAACTGTTAAGAAATTCAAAATGGCAGCATGTTGTTGTTCATAATGAGTAGCTATAAATGCTTTTTTAATGACAGTCATAAAATCTTTGTAAATAAAGAACAAATTTAAAATTACTTCTTAGTGTATGTTTATATCATAGATAGAACCATAATTTTCAAAATTTCATATGAGGGTGGGTCAGAAAGTTTGCAGAATGGTCAGGATGGCGAGGGTTGGTGGTTGTTTTCTCACATAGTCGCTCATTACGAGTATATGCACCAAGTTTCAGCTTAATTGTCTCATTAACCTCTAAGCTATCATCGATCAAGCAACTCATTCTGGATGAAATCATCGATTATGAAGAAAATTGAATTTCGAGCTGTCATCAAGTTCCTGACAAAGCAAGGAAAATACCACAAGTCATATTGAATGAGATGTCATTACTTTATTTATTAACTTTTATGTATAGTACATATGGCGGACTTATTGCTACATGAGCAATCTCTTCCAGTCAACCATAACAATTTGTATTGAAATTTAGTTGGTAGACTGTAAGAGATTTTACAATAAAAATTCTTCATAGCACATTATGGGGATATTTACACTAATAAAACCCTGATTTACAATAGCGGGATAATCTCAAACAAGGCAGAGATTTGATCAAAGACAACCTACTCTGAGGATTATTAAAGAAGCTTTTGGGAGAAATGGTTAGAGCATTTGCTTCATGACTATCTTTTTCATGTCAAGTCAGCATAAGATGGGTGCCAAGAATGCTCAAACCAAAGCAATGTGTGGAGTGTTCATGGGATTTTTTGGATCTCTTTAGAGAGGATAAGGATGAAATTTCGAGACAAATTCGGATAAGTTATGAAATTTGGGTCCATCATTACGAGCCTGAATCCAAGCAGGAGACCATGCAGTGAGATAAAAAGGGTATCACATTCCGTAAGAAGTTCAAGGTGTCGCAATCAGTCGTAAAAATCATGGTGATGATTTTCTGAGACAGTGGATATCCTGCTCATTGACTTCAGTGGTAAGGGTGTTTTTACAGCAGAAACATACTACGCTGGTCTACTGGAACAGCTTAAAGAAGCATTAAAGGAGAAAAGGCTATGGAAATTATGAAAGGTGTACTATTTTTGCTCGACAATGCTCCTGTACATAAAGAGCCATGTTGCAATGGTGGCCCTGTGCTGCTTTTAAATATCACCCACCACCAACACTCACCCTACAGCCCTGTCTTGGCTGCTGTGACTATTGTTTGTACCCAAAAATTAAAAAGGAACTTCGTGGAAAAAATTTAGTGATGATTAAGAGGCTTGACCTCTGCAATTTCACCTTATTTTCAAAATATAGAGAAAACATTTTTTTGAGGATATAAATAGATTGACTGACAGGTCTGAGGAATGTATTAGGGCTAAGAGAGAATAGATTGAAAAGGAAAAATAGCGTCACATTTTTTTGACCTTCCTTCCCCATTCCATGAACTTTTTGACCTCCCCTCATATTTCTAGTTCTATTGGTTTGGTCAATAATTCAGTACATTGGTTTGTTTTGACGGATTATATTATTTTCTTGAAAGATTTTTTCATATAATAACTATTTTCACCTCTTTATATTTAAGTATGAATGTTAGGGCTCAATTCACACTATCAAGCCATTTTGGGTTTGTCCTGAGGATAATAATATTATTTAAATCAAGTTCACATTCGGTGAAAAAATATTCGTATAAACAACCTATACATTTATATAGCAATGACCTCTACTCCCACTTCTGGTTGTGCCAAAATTTTGTTTAATTTCAAAGCTGTTGTCACTTATATATATATATATATATATATATACACATACATATGTATGTGTATATATATATATATATATATATATATATATATGTATACACACACACACATATATGTATACACGGTGATTTTTTGTTCGTTTTACACCTAGAATTAAAGTTGAAGTCCATCATGAATAAAGTCCATTCACAGTGTTAAAATAATTTTCTAAGATAATGTATGATGTGATTTTTTTCATAGTTTTACAGCATATTGTGTCATTATCTTTAAAAACGTAATATAAATTATAAATTGAGAAAAGTATGCTTGGTAATGGAAAGATTGAAACAAAACGCTAAGAAATGTTTGTTAGGACAGTTGATAGCATAAGGAAATATTGAAGAATTGACACAAAATATTACATGCAACATATTTTGTATCTACTAAAAGGCAGTAATGTTAAGAACTACGTTAACAGACAGAGAGATGTGAAAACCCCTGGAAAAATGTTTACATGTCGTTATAATATTAAGAAATGCACGAAGCTTCTGTGTATTTTTAATAATAAAATACCACTGTAACTGAAATCGGCACAATTTCTAGAAAGTTTGTTTTAATTTGGACACAAAAAAGACTTCTTTTGGTGTTTTCACAACTAATTCAATAATATCTAAAAGAAAGTAATGTAAGAATTATTGTGAATTAGTGAGGGTAAGAACTTAGGCGATCTGAATCACTTGATTTCTGAAGTGCAAGAGCATAAACTGAGGATTAATATTTTGAAATATTTTCAGCCGGTTAGAAAAATTGCAGCCTGTCCTGTTAACGCACGGTGATAGTGTACAAAAAGTTGGCGAACGCTTTAGAGTTGGGGCCCAGTCTTCAAATCACATTATAGCAGCTATTTATAATGAACAATTGCGGCTATACGGAGTACAATTTCATCCAGAAGTAAGTAACATGCAAATCACTTTTTAGATAATTATTGTTTTCAAAGTATTTCATTTGTGTGAAATTGGGAATAAGAAAAGTTAATAGAATTTTTTTTACTCTTGGATATAAAGTATTACTATACCAAATTTTATCAAAATCCATCTAGTAGATTTTGCGTGTGATTGATGAATTAACACATGGACAGACAAAAATTCTAAAAACAGGTTTTCTGGCTTCTATGATCATTCTTTATGATAAATCATTCACTCATTTTAAAATATACTTCATGTACAGTTCTGTTACAATCCTAATCCTATCTGTTACAATTCACTCTGTTACAATCCTATTAATAGTGTAGATTTTTTTGTAATGTTGACACCAACCTGAGGATTATATTAAATACATTAATTTGTATAAGAATTATTATCCACATGTTGCCAATACAAAAGCATTGATTAAATTATATGTTATCACCGTGGTATGTTGGGTTGATCACAAGGCATATGGCCTTTGACTGCAAGGCGCACTGCAGGGACCCGGGTTCGATTCCCGGCCGCTCATTGAACGGTGCTGGATTGGAGTTTTGGTTGAATTTGAGAGATTGCTCTTGTAGTAATAAGTCCATTATATGTATCAATTAGATACATTAAAGTACAGAAATAAATAAATAAATACATTATAATAAATGTGGTCGTTTGCATTAGGATTTTCTTTTTCCTGTAACTTTATTCTTTTTGTTTAACAAGCTAAAAGCTTATTAAAGCTAAAGCTTTTTGTTAATAAGATGTTTTTTATTTGAATGTTTCCTGAAAGTCAACCAAATGTTGAGTCTTAACATTGATGACTTGTTTTATTATCACAATGCCAATTATTCTAAACTTGCAGAATCAAACTAACAAATTGTTAGGTACGTCTTCTTAAGCTGTTTTACAGAAACGTGTAGTAAAAATAATTTTTTTTAAAACAAGTAGTGAAAATAAATTTGTTCCACATTATTGAGCAGTTATTGTTTAAACAATTGAAAGAATGACTGAAACGTACAAGTTCTTGGTAAATCCCGATGTGGTGAAATAATAAATGTCTTCTAACATTGATGATTTATTATCATAATGCCAATTATTCCAAAAAGTTGTAGAAACAACCCAAAAAATTATTGGTCACGTTTTCTTAAAATGTTTTACAGAAACGTGTAGTGAAAATAAATTTTTTAAAAACAAGTAGTGAAAATAAGTTTGTTCCACATTATTGAGCAGTTATTGTTTAAACAATTGAAAGAATTACTGAAACGTACAAGTTTTTGGTGAATCCCGATGTGGTGAAGTAATAAATGTCTTTTTGACATTGATGACTTGTTTTATTATCACATGCCAATTATGCCAATTATTCCAAAACTTGCAGAATCCAACAAAAAAATTATTGGGTACGTCTTAAAATGTTTTACAGATATGTGCAGTGAAAATAAATTTTATCCACATTATTGAGCAGTTATTGTTTAAAAAATTTAAAGAATGACTCAAACATACAAGTTCTTGGTGAATCCCGATGTGATGAAATAATAAATACTATTTAATTGTTCTCAGGTAGATCTAACTCCTAAAGGTAAACAGATGCTTAGTAACTTCCTATTCGACATAGCTGGCCTTTCAAAATCATTTACACTGAAGAGCAGAAGAGACGCATGCGTGCAATATATTAAAGAGACTGTTGGAGACTGCAAAGTATTGGTAAGTACTTAAATCCTTTACTACTTTTGAATAGAAGATAGTTGTTTCATGATATAATCGACCATATTTGTATAACATTAAATTTCGTCAATTTATCAGAATACTTACTATATTATACTTTTTTGGAACATACAGCTTTTCTCGTGGAATAGTAATGGCATTGTTAAAATAATTGATTATGTTGCTTTATTCTGTAAATATTATATGTCATCATAGATAGTATAAATTTATTAAATACATGTAGTGAACAATCACAGGCAAAAGCGTTTAAAAATAATTTAGTTGCCACGTTGATAATAGATGTCACAATCAGTTTTTAAAATCAAGTTTGTTTTTAATACTATAAATTATCAATCTTGATGTAACAGATTATCACTATTGTTGTTTTCTACTATTGCAATATAGTACAATTTTTATTTATAGTGTTATATTGACATAATGATTAAAACTGTAGTATCGTAACAGATGAAAAGCAATCTCGCTCTGTAGATGATCGTAGTAACTTCACCTCTTTGGCTTTTTTAAGTACACTTATATATTAATAATTTGCATGTATCCTTTTCTACATTATGTAAATTTTGTAAGTAAAATTTATTTTAGGTTTGTGGCATAAGAGGCAAACTCAAATAATTAAAAAAGACAATGGTGTGATTTATTACTACTGAAAGACTATTAGTCTCTTTAGTATCAATAGAAAGTTACTAGTGTGGTGACAAGTGGCAATTATGAAATTTTAACTTGAAATTTTCGTAAAAAAATAGTTTTAACATATCATATTGTATATAGTTTTAACATCATCATATTTAAAGAATTTTGTAATGTTCTTGTATAAAGATCTAAATGTTTTTAATAGTCGATGCAACAAAATGAGTGTGCCGTGGAAATGACACTAGTAAACATTATTTGCTGACAGGTCCTAGTTAGCGGTGGCGTGGACTCAACAGTTTGTGCGGCGTTATTGAGGCATGCTCTAAGGGAAGATCAAGTTATTGCTGTTCACATTGACAATGGTGAGTGAACTTGAGTTATTGTAGGTCATTTGCTGACATTCTATTTGTAGGCTCAATAGGAACCGTGCAAGCAACATAGATGACGCTAAAAATATTTACAGTGTCATGAGGACTTTTTATTACTTATTTGTCAATGTCAGAGGATTATTTTTGTTTTTAGAAATGGATAAAATACAGTTTTTAGTCGTTTATTAATGAAATAAGAAAAAGTATTAATAAAATGATGTTACTATCTATTGACTATTTAAAATCAGCTATGTCATTAATGCAAAAGAATTTAATTCTCAAATAGAAATTAATGGCAATAGTTGTTAATGGCAACGATAAAGGCCTCGTTAAAATCAAATACTGAAATGACATTATTATTGATTACGAAAATGTTATTAAAATTGGACCAAAATTTGGCTCCTGTCTTTTAATGTAAAATTGGTTTTACATTGATAAATAGGAGCAATATTTATATTGAAAGACAGACTTTATTATAAGTAACCTACCAATGTGACAGTAAATAGTAATGTAAAAGAAGTGTTTACGCTATGAGAGACTGTAATGTAGATTTTTGAAAATCAGACTGTTTTTTAATGAATTATTTATGAATATTTTCAGTAAATGTGAATATTTTATATTAGTGCATTTCTTCATAGTTTAAATAAATACTTGCCATAAAATATACAATATTTTTTGCTTGCTAAATACTGGGATTTCAAGTGGTGTCTGGCTATACAAAATATTGAAAATACAAAACGATGCTATATAAGGTATTGAAAACTTTCCTTCAAAATTTTTGCAAGCTCTGAACTGTCTGCTATAGAAAATATTGTATCCTAAACTATTTAGCTAAAATGGAGGTGAAAAAACGAGTAAGCAAAACTTGATGGTATATTATAACTTGATGGTAAACTTGATGGTATATATACAAAAATTTCAATGTTAAAAATGGGTTGTTTTTTATGTTCTAAAAATACCAGCTTTTTTAAAAACTTTATTCTATTTCTGTAAACCAGGCCTATTTTTGCCGGTCTTTAAGAGCTTGAAATAAATACAAATTGGTTTTGAGGATTTTTTAATAGATGTATTTTGGTTTCTGAAATATATTATCGCTAGCTCTGCCGATGCGACTTTGTTTGCGTGGATTTCTGTTTAAAAAATATATGTAATATCCAGATACAAAGTATGCTATATGCTGCTCGAAGGTATAAACTATTACCATGTTAAATTTTATTAAAACGGCACAGTACATTTTGCAATATTAAAGAATAAATTAACATACAGACGGACAAAAATTCTAAAAATTCTAAAAACAAATTTTCTGGCTTGTTCAGCTTATACCCTAAATCAATCACTTTTGAAAAATATTTTAATAAGTTCTATTAGTTAGTAGTTATTTTATAAGTTCATATTAAATGTCCAAACCATCAACAACTAACCTTGTATTTTATTCTTTATTTTTTAATCTTATCAATGTCTGCTGTTTTTTTAGTAATGTCAATTTATTGCTCACACCTTTTTTGCGCAATCTGTCATTTAGTTTCTTAAAATACTTAACGAAATCATTAAAAATTAATTGCATTTATTAATTCACTCGGCCATTTTTTTCATTTTTATGCAATATGGTGTAAAATAATTAAGTTTTACGATCGTGATTGATTACTGAATTTTTAGTTAATTTGCATTTTTATATAAATTATATTGTTTTTGCAGGGTTCATGCGCAAGAATGAGAGTGCAAAAGTAGAAAAGTCACTCCGTGACATCGGCCTCAAGCTTCACGTGATTAAGGCAGGTCACCAGTTCATGGTTGGTTCGACGAGCATACGCGAGCCTAATGGGCGCTGTCGGGACACCAAAATGTTATGCCAGACTACTAGCCCGGAGGACAAGAGGAAGATTATAGGAGATGTGTTTATGAAGATAGCACAAGATTTTGTGCAGGAACTTAATCTGAAGTGAGTTTGTCTTGACAATAATAGATGTGTATTGTTTGTTGATCAATTGAAACTATTCACAGAGTATTCATTCGAGGAAACTCGATTACATGGTTTATGCGTCGCCTCTATAGTATGTTAATTTTGTGGCTTAGGTATGAATAACAATATCAAGTGTGTTATGATTTTCTCTCTTACACAATCTCGGCTTCAACCTCGTGATTGTCATTTTGGTACGAGCTTGATGAACATCAATTGATTTTTATGAAATGTCCTTGAAATTTACAATGTTTATAGTTTATTAGTCTGTGCGTATTTTTTTGCTCACGTGTCCTGTTTCCACTGGTCCAGAAGATTGAGTAAATATCTAGCTATAAAACTGTCGTAACGATATAGTCTAAAACCCTACTTTTTAAAATTAATATTTTTTAATTTTTAAGAGATCTAGACTTTATCTACAAAAATATTTCCCGTGACTGAAAACTGCTAAATGAATAATACTGAACTCATACCTTAACAGTGGGGCTAATATGTAAATTGAGAAATTTGAAAAGTACTTTTACTATGATAATAAAATTACATTTCCCCGCTATTAAGGTAAAGTTATTAAAATACCTTACCTAAAGTTATTAAAATAAAATTTCAGCATTATCCATTAAGTAATTTAGTAACGAGGAACTTTTGTACAAGGCACCATCTTAAATTTTTAAAAAATGAGTGGAATGTCAATTCTAAACAACAACACGTTGCCATAAACAATTGCTATGGATTTATAGCTGAGAATATTCCCTGTCTGAAATTTTTCTTTGGACCACTCACTTTGGACAATGGGAAAACTGTATTAATATACAATGTGACAAAGAATGTTTTATTATGCCTATTGGTGATTCTCTTTATCACCCGTATTACAAACTGAGTGAAAATATTTTATTAAAGTGTTTAGTTTACAATATACGCCACAAAATGTTAATTGAACATTAAATTTAGGCGTACGATCCTGCGTAATGTTTGTTATTGTTTAGATTATTATTACTGTTGCAATTTAATAGAAGATTAAATGATAAAACATACAAATTTACTACGGGGCTGCGTTTTTACGTTCGCAGAATTGGTAATTAGATCATTAATGAGTTCAGTAATTCATTGTTAGTATAAATAACAAGTTTTATCTTAATTGGGCCATTAGTCTTTGAACTATCGTCAATCAAGGAATGTAATCAGGAAGAAAGAAAAATATGAAGAAAATCGAGTATCGCGCTGTTATAAAGTTCCTTACCAAGCAAGGAAAGTTGGTTCAAACCATGCTGAAAGAGATGGCATCCATTTACGTCTTGCCCAGTTAAAACCATGCTTTATAAGTGACATAGTATTTTTAAACAAGGCAGGGACTCATTGGAAGACGACCCACGGCCCGAACAGCCGATCGAAGTGACTACTCCGGACTTCATTCAAAAAGTCGAAAAATTAATATTGGGAGATGCTAGACTATAAAAGAAACAGCTCGTAGAAATGATTGGAGTGTCGGATACAAACATTTTTAAAATTCTTTACGGTCATCTTGGGATGAGTAAGGTCAGTGTAAGGGGGTGTCGAGAATGCTTACTCTATCTCAAAAACAATACCGTGTGAAGACAAGGATGAACTATTGGGTCAAATTTTTACTGAGGATGAAACTTGGGTTGGTTTATTCCTCTTCGGTCGCTCAAATCTCTTAACACTTTCTGTAAACACAAAGTTGACTTTGTAATAATATTCTTGAAATTTATCAATATTATATTTTGAAATTTATTAATATTATATTTTGAAATTTATTAATATTATACTTTGTAATAATATTCTTGAAATTGATTAATGTATTCTTGAATTGAAATGATGTATGAAGTTTTATATTTTCTTGATTTTTTAGTTATGAATGTGAGTTTTTTAGTGTTAGTCTAAAAAACAGTTATTTTAAAAGACAGTTATTTTTTTCAAAAACGGATTTCTTTAGAACTTTCTTTGCGTAGTATCTTATGGGCATATTTACACTTTTGACGAAAAACATTACCACGTTTACTCTAAAATTTGGGAATATGTAGTATAATGATTTTTATACGAGAAAATAAACCGACAAACTTTTATCAACCAATCAAGCAGATTACTTTTTATTGGTTTCTTATATTTATTTCCAATATGAAAATAGACTTTGAGCAACTCATTCCTCGCCAAAATCACTATAAGAGGGACAAATTTAGAGGATTTATTCCAAACCATTATTACACTTTAATTTGAAATGCAAAAAAAGTAGTAAATTGCTTATTTGCTATCTAAGAGCAAAAGAAAAAAAGAAAAATATTTATTCAACTAAAATATGGTTTCAATAATGCAACACTGCACAAAATACGCTTCAAGGCGTTTACCATAATTATTTTGTTTTTTGTTCGATTAGCTTAGCTTAGCTTTTGAGCTCGAAGTCTAGTAGAGTAGCTTTTGAGCTCATTATTAGAAAGTGAGTATTGAATGGAAAGATTTTATTGTAAACCACTAAAACAACAGTTATTGACATTGAAACGTAACTTTGACTGGCTGAATCAGTTAGTAACTAGCGATGAGAAGTGGTTTACGTATTTTAACCATACACGCAAACGTCAATGGTTGGGTGTCGGAGAAACAGGAATTTCATTATCCAAACCTGAAATAAGTTCCAAAAAGGTGATGCTCAGCTGCTGGTGGAATGTCAAGGGCATCATTCATTGGGAGTTGCTTTCAAGGGCTCTACAATTAATGCAGATATTTACTTTGAACACTTGGACCGATTAGCTAACAAATTGAGTAGTCAACAGGATCGAGTTTATTTTCTACATGATAATGCTAGACCATGTGTTGCAAAAAGTACTCGTGATAATTTAGAGGGGCTCGGCTGGGTTCTACTCACTCATCCACTATATTCGCCGGACACTGCACCCTCTGATTACCATTTATTCAGGGCTCTAAGTGACCATTTTCATGAAAAACAATTTGACATTAAAGAAGATCTCCAAAACGACCTCGCACAGTTTTTGAATCAAAGTCACCGGAATTTTAAAAGAAAGGCATATTATTACTGCCAATTAGATGGCGACAGAGTAGATAATAATGGTGCATACTTAAATTAAATTTAGTGTAACATATTAATTTTTTTATACAAATTGTTGACAGCAACTCGGGGTTAGAAACTTATTAGCCAGCCCAGTAAATACCTCTTAACATTTTCTACTCAGTTTTATGTACAAAATCACCTGTATAAATAATAAACAAATTCTTTGTTAAATTCCAGATATGTGGAATTTCTTATTATGATAATTGATGGAATTAAAATTTTGGAATTGCCTTGCTGTATGTGGAAACTCGGTTAATAAGCAAGCTTATGGAAAAAACAGAAATAATGATATAAATGATAATATATTGATTTTCAGGTTTTATTAAATGAGTTGGGATGAAATAAATTACAATTTAATATTCTGAAACTATTTTAGCTTTTAGTCTGGAATATTCATATGAAGCCTTTTTAGCAGTAAGCCATATTGCTTCGGAAAGAATTAATCACTCATGTAGAATATTTACGCTTAACAAGAAATAAGATATATTTCTATATATTAGTGTAATAAGTGCAAGCAAAGAAATTTAGTTGAGAACATAACATTAATATTAAAATTGGATGATTATGTAGCCTATACATAATCACCTAATTTTAATATAATATTCATTTAATCATAATTTTTAATATCCATTTAATTTCCGATAAAGCTAGGTAAACATGCATTTCTTTCACTTACAGCCCGGACCAAGTATTTGTAGGGCAGGGCACGTTGAGGCCTGACTTGATAGAGTCTGCCTCGAACTTGGCTAGCAACAATGCATCTACCATCAAAACACATCATAATGACACTGACCTTGTGCGGGCGCTGAGACAGAAGGGGAGGGTTGTTGAACCACTCAAGGATTTTCATAAAGATGAGGTAGGTAATTCATTTTGGATTTTTCACTGGAGATTTTTATTGATTGAGTGTAAAAATATCCTATTAATAATTGGTAGTACCTTTATCCTATTAATTGAATAAAATTTTTATAGTATCTTCCACCGAACCTGTAAATGGATGGAAAATGGAGATCAACACAGCATTTTAGCTTCTATGGAATAAGTCATGAAGATTTGCCAGCTCATTCCATTATGAATAATTTGTGTTTAATTTTTTTAGGTACCAATGCTGTATAAGTAACATTTAACTCTGAGAGTAAATACTAGCTGGTGTGTGATATATAAATTTAAGGTCACAGATAAAATTTTATCATCTGACACAACCAAGTGTGATTTGCATCTGTGATCTTTTTGTCACTTCCGGAGTGTTTTTAAATCGGTGGACTAATTTCTGTCTTAAGCAAGCCCTATATAAATTCAGTTTCTTTTCCTCAAAACCTTTTCTACTAAATATTAGAAAATTTAGCTGTAGTAGAATCCTAATTTATACGTACTAAATTGATCGGGCATTTTTATGCTCTTAATTTTTACTGTTTATTCCAAGTTTCTGTAATTCCACTAAGATGAGAAATGTACAAACTTCATTTAATTGAATTTATTTTAATTTTAATTATTATTAGGAAATTAAGTTTTATTTCTATTTTTCGAACTGTTTCCTGTATTAAATATAATTCAGTCATTCCAAATTTTTTAAAGTTCTTTAGCTATTCAGGATGGTGACAATTAAAGCAATTATTGAAATAAATTTGGCATTTGAAATGTTTTTCTAAAAATTATTTACTACTTTGTGTATGTTACGGATTATATATTATATAATTATGGAAGGAAAAAATTATTTTCTACTGACATTTTGATGAGTACAATGCGTGTTTGCAGGTTAGAGCATTGGGAGTAGAGCTAGGGTTACCGGCGCATTTAGTGGAGAGACATCCGTTCCCAGGACCAGGTCTGGCCATTAGAGTGCTATGCCAGGAGGAGGCTTATGCAGAGAGAGACTTCTCTGAAACCCAGGTATAAAATCATTTCACTCTAGAGTTAAATATATTTTCACTTTACAGTTTTAGTTTAAAATATCAGGTTTAACTGCACCACAGTTATGTTATCAGGGAGACTGTCAACAGTCCATATGGTGCTTAGCAACAATAACAAAAATGGTACTTTTTATTGAGTAGATAAAAAACTCTTAGTTTTAAAAAAATTAGGTTATTTTTCATATTGGTTTGTAAATGTTATTTCTACAGAAGTTTTGAAGCCAACAAAATGAAAGAAAGTGCAGACTATGTTTCATTGTGTCCTCTATATACAAATGTAACATACTAACCACTGAAACTTCCAGGGTCGTTGAATAAAGCCATGTAATTCTTGAAAAATGTGTTGAAAACATTCCCTTGCACAAAGGCATTGAAATAAATACAAGTCTTTAATTGTTTCTAAAAAGTTATTATATACTATAACCTAATATAGTTATTGTTATTTATATATCTTATTAACCATTCTTGATATATTAAAACTATTTTTATTATTTATATACATATATATATATATATATATATATATATATATATATATATATATATATATATATATATATATATATGTATGTGCATTTAAGAAGATAGAACTTTTTTCTTTTGATCGAATTGAAATTTGTACTTTATTCCTGATTGTGAGATGCTGAGTAGATTGGTTTTTTATGTTTTACAAAATTGTATTCTATTTATGTAATATCATGCTTATTTTTACCAGTCTCCTTTATGAATATTTATAGATAAAGACATGAGTAGTCATAGCTTGGAAAATATGTGATCTAAATACAACATGCCAAGAGTTGTATTGCCAGTTGACAGCAACTCAACAATTTCATATGTTTAAAATTTGTAGAAATGTGACTAATTAAAATTAAACTATTAGAATGTGGTCTACTTTGTTCGTCTTTATATAATTATGTTGTCATTTCTTTATATAATTATGAGCATCAAAGAAAATTAGAAAATTGTAATTTTTTCTCATTTGGTATACAGTTAAGATAAAAAAGTACAACTGCACTTTGTGTATACAACAAGGTAAAGAGACTACATAATTTGTTGATTTAAGAAAAATTAAATTGTATTAGGAGGGACATATATTTCCGCAAAGCTACTGAATCAATTTTAATGAAATTACTTTGCTATTCATGCTCTTAATTTTTTTAATATTTTCTAGGTAATGGATTCAAAATAATATAATATTTAAAAAATGGATCGTTTCTTTTACAAGTTAAATATTTTTAAGATTAGACATTACTAAAATTAGACGTACTGATAAAGCCCCTCTTATTAGACTAAAAACCAAAAACTTTATTGAAGAAAAACAGAAAAACGCATGAAAAATGTCAACTTATTAAGTTTATGAGATAATTCAAAATGGCCTATTATATTTTTATCTAATTAGCATTTTCACCGTTATATGCATTGCTAAATCGTGCCCGATATGCCAAGTGCACATACATATATATGACCGTGGTTTTTGTCATTTAATTAGATTGTAAGGGTTGGCTGAAAAAGTTTCTAAAGTATATATGATTAGAGAAATTAACAAAGACTTCTAATGTTATTTGTAATGTCAATTATTATAAAACAACTTGTAAAAATAACAAAAAATGGTGACGTAAAAGTAAAAATTCTTTTTTTTGTGACAAATATTGCCATGCACATATACCAACTGTCATCATATGACCATTATCATACTGTGTCCATATGATAAATATTAATTTCTTTCCGTAACTATATATATGTTTATATATGCGCAGAAAACAATGATTCTGATTGAGTTTTAAATGTGGTCAAGGATGTTGATTAACTTTAATATTTTCAATAGATTTTTGTTTTTAAAACTTTCAATCTGTCAATATAACTAAATCAAAACTATTTTCAATTGGCTTAACAAATATTTAAAAATGAAAAAAAAAGTCAAAATCAGATCAAAGGCAAGTTAAAGCGTTAAACCAAATTATTTGAAAAAACTTAATTTATTTTATTATAATAAGAATAAATGTTAAATTATAGTTTAGTAAATTTAAAATATATGTATAAATTAAACTTAATTAGCTTTGCATAAAAAATTTAAAACAAATTCGTTATTTTATTTAAAGTAAACTTATTATATTATTAGAGTTTAATAAGTAAATATTTCAAACATAAATGTTCTTACATTGAAGAGAATTATAGATAAATAAAGTTTATGTCACGAAGTCACCACCAACCTTTTCTAACGGTGTTGCTGAAGTCGTCGCTGCCCTTATGGCTCTCATTGTGTTAATGGTACTAAAATAAAAGGGGAACCTCGGTTCGTTTAAGGTAAAATATGCAAGAAATTTAAAAAAACCATCAAGAAGAGTTTATTAAGTCATTTGTCCTAAAACTAATAGTTCAATTAGAAATTAAATATGGAATTGTACAGTAATAAGGATTGAAATTCAATATTATTAAGATTTTTGTTATTCTGTTATTTTCTTCTCGAAACATCTATATAGGTATTGTGAAGAAAATTAATATCTGGTACATTTTCCATAATATTTACTCTAGGATATAGAGTAATTTTATGGAAAAACGTTATGTTTTAATATTATTTTTATGTCTTTTCAAGTAAATGTTGACTACCTGTTTATGCATAAACCATACGTTTATGGCGCTCTGGATGTACATACCCCTTTAATAGTTTCAATTTTAATAATTCGAAACTAGCGAAGTTTCGGCGTATTTTCCGTGACTTTTAAAGCAATATATCGTTAATATTTTTCCTAAGATAGAAAGTCATTAAAAAAACTGATTTAAACAATAAAAAGCACTTATTCATATATTTTACTGCTTAGAAATGTAATCTATTTTACAATAAGTAATTTTATATAATTTATATATAGTATAAATTATTCCCTGTAATTATTACTTTAGACATTCGTCCTCCTCTCTCCACCAGGTAATAGTGAAGATAATAGTGGAGTATGGCAGTATGTGTGAGAAAAGCCATGCTCTGCTGGGTCGCGTATCTGGTGCCACCACGCCAGCTGAGCAGGCTGAACTGCGGCGTATTAGCGGTGCTGCACAGACTGCTGCTACGCTATTACCACTTCGCAGTGTTGGCGTGCAGGGTATGTGTATTTATATTTATTGTGAATATGGGATGTCCGCTATTTGGGCCTTTAATAATATTATTTCCATAATCAAATGCTTGTAAACAAATATCATAAGGCCTTTATGTTGTAACCCTATCGTCAGTATATTATTTCTAAAGCAGTAATAAAAGCGCTTTTAACAATGAATACTCGGCATAATTCTATCTGGCTGGTTATTTTTGTAGTTGGTAGAAGATAATTTCTAGCTGGGAGAGACAAAAACAATGTAGTATATTTACTTGTCTAATTTAGCAATTGCATTCTCATATAAACTAAGAAAATTTACTCAATACAACTGGGCTAAACAATCATTGAACAGAAAGTTCGGCTAAACAATATATGATTGATTACCTTTTATTGCCTTAAGGTAGTTTTGTGTAAGTGACCTTAAACATTCTAACTCTTCAGTATAAAATTGACATAAAAATTGATAATCGAGCGGAGTTAACATTATCAAAATGATGTAAAATATGAACAAATATGTCGTTAGATGTCATTGGAAAAATTTTTAAATCGGATTGTCCTTAAATATATAAGTTTCTATATATATATATATTTATATCGAAAGTAGTATTGTGTTTGATAGGGAATAGGCGTGTAAAGTTTTTATATTTTTAGTTCATTGTTTACATCGTTATGGCATAGTAAAAATATAAATATTGTTGGAAATCTTTCACACAAAAACAGTCAATAAATTTAAGCTGTTTAAATGCTGCCATTTTTGCGTGTCTTTGATGACATCAAATGTTATACCCAATGTTTGTTTAGCGTAGGAGTTCTCATTACCTTAAACATATCTTCAGCATGATAACTGTTTAAACCATTGAAAAAGCTCGAAAGCCACTAAGTATTGTATTGTGCCTAAATGCAAAGATACTATTAGAAGTGTACATGGTAAAGTATTTTTTAATGTCCCGAGATATACAAAGAGACTGAGATATACCGAGATATACCGAGATATACCTGAGATATACCCGAGATATACCGAGATATACATAGGAAAACAATGGTGTAAGGTCAGAAGAGATGAAGTACCTCCAACAAGTTAGCATAGTTATGAAGATCATTTTAAAATAACTGTTTTATTTGGACAGCTAGTATAATTTCAGTGAGTTTTTGTATTGAACATCAATCACTGTTAGGATATAATTATTGTGTATATAAACTTATAGTATTTTATGATAATCCAATTGTAACAAATTGATAATAGTGTATATGAACCTGTTTACAAAATTTAATACGACTTGTTTTTCTTTTTTATGTTAAGAAAAACTACATAACATTGCCAAAATACATAAAAAGTGACTTGATTGAAATGTAATAAATTTGCTGAACATAAATAACATTACATTTAAATTAATAAAATGTGTTTGTTGCCATGCTTTTAATTTAAAAGATTATAGGTTATGTTTACTGCCCTCTAACTGTAAGGGTATATATGCATAAAAACGTACATGTACAAACGTACAATGTATGATTATAAATCATGTATTAAAACAATTACATTGAAACATGTCGAATGCATCTATTCTCGGCAGATTATCCGATTGTATGTTCACAAAACCACTTA
Source organism: Druceiella hillmani (assembly GCA_039881145.1). Taxonomy (NCBI): domain Eukaryota; kingdom Metazoa; phylum Arthropoda; class Insecta; order Lepidoptera; family Hepialidae; genus Druceiella; species Druceiella hillmani. The sequence goes on along the minus strand of JAYKKI010000005.1, from coordinate 31,199,284 downwards.
AAATTAGCATTCGAGACAATTCTCAATCTCACTGTTGTATTCAAAATTCACAAGAATAAAATTTTGCATGAACACTATTTTATCGAACACAATAAATCACACAAATATCAACAAGCTTCTTAACATAGCTTTTGACATCACGTTTCATTCTAACCAATAGTGTTGCGTTTCGACGATTGAATTTCTCTCGCATAATTTGCACTTTAATTAATTTATGTGATTAAAAAGAAATCAATTAGGAAAACAATGGTTTAGATATAAGGTTGATAAATGATTGGAAAAAACATTTTTGAACTGATTTCCACATTCCTTATTGAAACACAAATTTAAAATTATCCTTTATTTAGTTTTCTTCACCTTGATCATTAAAAATTTCACTAAAGGGCCTTAAATATTGATAAAAGATTATTATAGTATTGTCCCAAAAATGAGACATATCTAAAAAACTCTTAAGCGATTTCTAATTTTTATCATTTTACTATAGCTTCTAAGGTTTCTAAAATTATACCATAGATGTAATTATATAACCCTTGTCGAATCTGATAATATTTGTGGAATCAATAAATCAATCCAGAAGCTAATAGCCACAGTTTTCCAGGCGACAGCCGAACCTACAGCTACGTAGTGGCTCTCTCGACCGAGCGCTACCCGCCCGACTGGCAGGACCTGGTGTATCTGGCGCGTCTCATTCCGCGTGTCTGTCACAATGTGAACCGTGTCTGCTATGTGTTCGGTGGCCTTATACGTGAGCAGGTCACCGACGTTACGCCCACCTTCCTTAACCAGAACGTGCTGGCCACGATACGGCAAGTTGACGATCTGGCGACACAGGTAAATTTATAATATTGTTTGTTATAATTTTTATTAAAACTGCTATTAGGACGTAATGTAACTGCATGATATTTGTTGTATATGTCAAGTTGTGAAATTAATATCAAGTCAAGTTGTGAAATTAAAATATTGATTAAATATACAAAAAACAAACTTTGCTAAAATCACACTATCCTGAAAACTAATTATTGGTATGAGAAAATACAGTTCAATTATTATTAGTGTGTACTTTTATAGAAGCCACCAAAAGCAGCGTGGTGCATAATAATTTATTACCAATAAATTTTTGTTATAAATAATTCAAAATATGTTTTATGTTGGGTATTAGTCATCAAGTTTTTTGACAATTTATTATTCCATTAATGTGGTGTCATTGTGGTAGAATTCACTGATTGATTGGGTCATAGGTGTCATTGATTGATTGGTTGCAAAATATGGTTTCAGCTAAAATAATTTTTTTGATAATGTTCATAATTACTTTACTCTCAATTTTCTATAAATAAAACATTTTGTTTAGAATTGTATATATTGGGCAATTCCGGCATAAGTTATAAACCGATACTTACTTCAATGACAATACTGATGATGTTAATGCCAGTACACCACCACCAGAACGTTCACCATGAATGTTATATGCTTTCAGGACTTATTCATAATCTTTTTTATTATTTTCTATCAGGTATTAGCTACATCAGGCTACTCACAACATATAGCGCAAATGCCGGTGGTTCTGCTGCCAGTGCACCTTGAGCGGGATGCGGCTGCACGTGCACCCTCCTGCCAAAGATGTGTCGCACTACGCCCCTTCCTCTCCACTGATTTCATGACTGGATTGCCTGCGGTGCCTGGTACTGATAAGATGCCGCAGGATGTAAGTATTATTTTCAAGCTTCAGAAAATTCAAAAGAATATGATTTAGGTAACATGATTACTGAAACAAATGACTTACTGATATCTGACAAAAGTTAAACAAGATGTGTTCCATAAATGGTATTCTAATAATTCAAAAAGCGCAATTCCTGACGGCTTGATGTCCTTATGGTGGAGGAGAAACTAGTTAGTAAAATGAGGTTCGTTGAGAAAGATACTAGAGAGGAAATTTTTAAATTATTTTGGAATATATGTATGGAGAACAAAAACATTTGTTAATTATTTAGTTTCAGTAGTCACTACAAAATAAAGCAATTACCTACTAAAGAATTAAGAAATTCTAAAGACTCAAAAAATTTTGGTGTTAATATCTGAATCCCGAATAGCTTTTTCTAGTGCAATATTAAAAAGCAGACATGAGAGTGAATCGCCTTGTCGAACACCATTATTGACACTGAGATCTTCAGAGAGGGCACCATTGAATTTTATTTTACATGTTGTCGTCTCCATAGAACACATTACAAGTCTAATTAACTTGCTCGGAATTTTGAATTCATACATTGCATCTTTTAAATGCTTTCTACTAACACTGTCAAATGCTGATTTAAAGTCTACAAACAAGTGATGAGTATCAATATCATACTCAATTTATTTTTCAATAATTTGACGTAAACAAAAAATTTGATCAACAGTCGATTTTCCACTCCTAAATCCGCATTGATAGCTGCCAATTTCAGAATCAACGAATGGTTTTAGTCTCATAAACAGAATGTTGGATAGAATTTTATAGCTCGTGCATAGTAAGCTAATGCCTCTATAATTGGAGCAAACCATTGTGTCTCCTTTCTTATGAACAGGGCACAAAATACTAATGTTCCATTCTGAAGGAAGCTTTTCAGAGTTCCAAATATTCACAATTAACTTTTGCAGGTGATAATATAGCCGAGGACATCCATTTTTTAGCAATTCTGCAGTTATAAGATCATGTCCTGGTGATTTATTATTCTTTAGCTTATTAATTGCTAGTTGAATCTCATCTCTCTCTAGGATGGGAATTATTTCATCATTATTTACATTAACTGAGTTGTGTCTATGATTCTCCTGTGAATTTTCTGAGTTTAAAAGATTGTTAAAATGTTCAACCCATCTTGAAAGAATTTCTTGTTTGTTAGCCAAAATTTCCCCTTGTTCATTTCGACACAGAGTAGAACTCGGTTTAAAGTCAGAGGGACTACGATTAACCCTTCGATAGAATGCTCTTCATTCATTTAGGGTTTTAAGATTTTCAATTTTTTTTAGGTTTTCCTCATCTTTGTTTTGTGAAGTCTTTTTTCCTCTTTTCTGGCTCTTTTATATTCTTCTGTATTGTTTCTGGTATTTCTATTTAGCATCTTTTTATATGCTTCATTCTTTTTCTTGGTAAGTTCGGTACATTCATCATCATACCAGTCTTTATCTTTACTGTGTTTACTATTGCCTACTGTAGGTTTAGCTGTATGACAAACACTTTCCTTTATTTCCCTCCAATGGTCATCTATGGAATCACAGTCCTTTATTTTCATCAAATTATTATCCAAAAAGTCACCTTCAGTAAAAGTTAAAGTTTAAGGTCAAGTTCACCTTCATTCCTTTCGTAATTTTTGGTTTTTAAGTTTCTCACAATCAAAGGTCTTAAGTGGCTCAACACGTTCTTTCTTGGAATTAGAGAGCCTTGCTCTGATTTTAGCAATAATTAGATAATGATCTGAGTCTATGTTAGCACCTCTATATGTTCTAACATCGAGTAAGTCTGAACAGTGTCTAGAATCAATCAAGACGTGGTCTATTTGATTTGAACATACACCACTTGGTGCTTTCCAAGTTTCTTTATATACAATAACATCAAATTGATTGCAAAAGAAATTAAATAAACTACTGCAAATACAGTAAAACAATTTACTTCTCACTTTTTCTTTAAATGTAATAATAAACTGGCTCTAGAAAAAATTATTTTGAACTGCAAATACATAATATTACAATTATAATTACTTCAGAAGTGAATAATGCTATCGTTTCTTGACATACTTTTTAGTATGTCAAGAAACAATAGTAGTATTATATGTTATATATGTGTGAATTCAATGTGCGCATAAAATATTTATATATGTGTGAATTCAATGTGCGCTTTATATACAATAAATGGTATTTGGCGAAGACATCTTAAACAAATCTATAGGTTGTTTGGTGAGCCTGATGTCATAAAAACCATCAAAATCAAAAGAATGAACTGGGCTGCCCACGTATCTAGAATGAAAGATGAAAACCCAGTAAAGAAAGTTTTCATCGCAAAACCTCTAACAACTCGTAGAAGAGGTAAACCAAAATTACGATGGATCGATTCAGTGGAAGAAGATTTTAACATTCTCAGGATAAAGAACTGGAAAACCCAGGCGAAGAGTAGATCTTCCTGGAAGAATCTCCAACAAAATGCCTTGGCCCACCCTGGGCTGTCGTGTATATGATGATGATGATGTTATTGTATGCAGCACTAATTATAAAAATATTTTCAATATTTTTATGATAATATAAAAGCATGTTTAAATTATAACATTTAAAAAAAAAGTTTTGTGCTTAGATACAAAAAATACTTGAAAAATAACATAATTAGATAAAAATGATATATAATTTAATAATTGTTTATCTTCAAAATTTCATTAGTTAAATTTTGAAATATAATATTCTAAATCTTGTTTGCAAGTTGCATACACAAAATTGATAAACATTGAATATCGAGAACTATTTCGTCAACGGATATTATGTTTATCACAAAGTAATGTGAAAAAGAAGGAAGAAATGGCAGCGTCTCTGTCTTTTTTTCGTTTAAAAAGTGTGCCAACCCTATGTTGCTTGCTGTAAATTCCTATTCTTTAAGTGAGCCATTTATTTCAATACAATATACTGTGATTCTTAGTGGTATCACAGTCGTATTGGGAAATTTTGTGGGCGGCCCTTACCTAATCTACCTGCTATTTGCAATAAATATTACAAACCATCATAACGCCAATACTATAATTCGACTCTTCTGTAAAACAAAACTTATTTCTATATTTGTTACCAAATGAGACATCATCACGTTAGAAGTTATATTTACAAGTACTATTTTATTATTTCTTGACATACTCTTATAATTTTTGTTCCCAAGAATCATTATGGGTATCTTATATATTCGTAATTATAAATACTTAATCTCTGTTATATATACAGAGTTACATTTTGGTTAGTGTAAGTAAAAGTAAATTTGTGAAGTTTAAATTTTTTAAAGTTTACAAAGTCTTACAAATTTGAGATTGTAAACAGAAGTAAGTTTCCAACTATTGTAAAAAATTTTTTTAAATTTTCCAATTTTTCAAATGAAATTACCAATTTCAATAAAAAATTAAGTACATAGTCATTATGTACAGGAGTACTTATGAAGTATGGAGGAAAAATTAGAATCTTATTTCACAAGTAAAAATAGAGAATTCTGTTAATTCAATTAACAGAATTCTCTATTGTGCTTGCGTGAAATAAAGATCTTTTTGAACTCCAACTAACAAATAATAACATTCAAAAATGTCACAAATTTTACATTACACGAGAACTAACTCAAATTTTAATACACTTCCGTGGGTAGAATCCGTTTGCATTTGAGCATTTGGTCATGAACGGATGGACCGCACGAGTGTTAACAGATTCTCAGAAACGGCCTCGGGTAATCATATTTTCTTTCAACACAAGACAGACAATAGTTTAGTTTATAATTATTTTTAGAATATTGGCACTTGATGAACGTAATATTTTTTTATTCTTTATATGTCTCATAGATTGTGTACGTATAAATGGAAGTATACAATTCTATTAATAAATACTATTTCACCCAGTTTTATAGAGTATTATGGTAATATATGATAAAATAACAATTTCCATGCTTTTTCTTAATTAATTTAGCATTTTTTATCACAAAACTTAGTGTTTTTCAGAATTTAATAGCAAATTTAACAAAGTTGTAAAATTAAAACCTAATTAGTTTCACTGTAACAATTTTTTTCACAATGTTTATGAATTTTTTCCAATACCTGTAGGTAATTTTTCTTTTGGAAATTTATTTGAGGTTTGTTTTAAATGAAAAGTTGTTTTTATCTGCCACAATGTACAAAATATTGTCAAATAATTGAAAATAGGGCTAGAATTTAGTCTTTCAAAAATTTTATAACATTTTTTCTTAGTTAATGTAATTCTTAAATAGCTTTTTGGGAATTTTTATTAAATTATCGTTAAAGTAAACAGTGAGTACGAAGATTACACGCTTAACGGTTGACCTTATTTTTTATCATTGATTGTGTTATAAAAGTTAGTTAGATATTTGTATATTGATATACATAATTATTAATATATATTATGTTATCTATTGATATACATTAATCTAGTATCGCCAATATAGGCGTTCAATAATCAATTTGAATCAAGTGGTCTGTGAATAGTTTCAACAAATTTTATCAGCTTAATTATTTTCTCGTTTGTTTAAAATAGTTTTTAACTGTTAACAGTATTACAAACATTGTTTGTTTTAACGTTTATACTATACCTATCTTCATAATACATTAATCCCATGTCCAGGTCTACGTGGATCTGCATTTTTGGGCGTGTCATTATGAATAGTCATATAGATTTTTGTTTGTTGTTTTGTAGATTATAATATGTGTAGTAATATAGTATCTGTATTAAGTAAAAACAGTATAAAGTTAGCGAAATTATTAATAATTATCCTTCTTCCCTAAATGCTCTTATCCTTCACGTATAGATTATGTATGTTAATAAGGTATAAAAAAATAAAATATGTTATTACCAAAAAATAACTTTCATTTATACTATACAATTATATTTTTACAAACTGTAAAAATATAATTGGTAATGTCTTAGAATTAAAATCGGTAATATTGTAGAAATCAACAAAACTAAGATTTTAGTCAGTCTTGAGCTTCTATTTAGTTTTAGTGCATATATTACAAATAATAATGCGATGCTTGTCACACAGTAGGCGTTGCAAAATTAGTATCCAATATGTTGGTTATTTGTCTATTGGCATAATACAAAAGCTTCCTTTAGTACAGGTGGCTTTCAGGCTCTGGCAACAGACTGAACTTCTTCTTCACTCAAGCATGGAGCCTTTGTAGCTTTTGTGAATCCTAATAGTGCTATATCAAATCTTGAATTTTACTTTTCTACCTGGTTCTCAAACTTGGTAATTGAATTCTTTGTTTAAGATCTCCATCACCGACTTGAAATTATTTAAATTAATATACATGTCAAAGCTAGATGGCAGGGTTCCGCAATCACCTGCAATATACTATACGGCCATAGATTATATCGATGCTGACAGCCAATGCCCTAATATCACTATGGATAAAATAATATTGGTACTCTTTGATTATTTATTTTGTTAATCACATCATGTGAGTATCCACTTTGTGTTATAAGTAAAGTGATACTGTATAAGAATGTTATAATAATATATCCATCAGTACGTCAAATGTAGTTATCAGATAAACTGTTTGAGATAGATGGTTTTGAGAAAGTTGGCGATTTTATATTTTATTCGACATAGTTGTGTGATTATTCTTCAGGCGATTACGTGGAGATCAAACACAAAACCTTAATAAATAGGCTGCCTTTTTTTTCATTTGCAACTAATTTCAATTACTTTAACATAATTAATTTCAAAATACTCGAGTTTGATGTTTCAGACACTTTGGAAAGCAGATGTTTTCAATAGTCATACCTAATCCCAAATTTTTTATAGGCTCCATAGAAAAAATACTACAATTTTTCTTTGTATATATTAAATTTATTTGCCATAAAACTTATTTGTAAGTTTTGTAGATAATAAATAAATTTAATGCTTAGGTAATATAAAATAGGGTTGTAAAAGATAATGCGATCCTCCGTTAACATCGCACTTTCATTCTTACTTTTCATAGAATCCAGGATATATTGCGGATTCCTTATTCCTTATTTCCATTGACCTTAGATGCCATGGATCAATGAAATCTGGAAGTAAATAGTCTATATAAAAATTAAACAATTTGCTTTCCCTGTTTTTCTTTTGAAATTCATAGTTTGTTCAATCTTTTCTGCTGTAATTTGTATGCCCCAGAAACAATAAACTCTATCATCAACTAATAGGAACATCCGATTGTTGATATAATTTTTGTAAAGCAACTTGTTCAATATTGTGTTTTATGGATAGCATGTTTATGTTCATGTTTTATGGATGCTTCTAACGAGAGGTACACAACTGATTGTAGGTGCTATTTACATACTTTGCCAAAAAAGCAAGCCTCCAAAAGTTTTCATCGTAATCTATCTTTGTCCAACTATATTCGCTCTGAGCTGTTCAGTAGTTTGTTATTATAGAAGGAAACAATTAAAATGAACTCACACAGTCAAAAGAATACAACCTTTTTGCCGCTAAGCCAATATTGAATATTTACATGAAGCGTGTCGTAAAGTCTGAGTTTAAGTGAAATACATACAAGCTAATTATTTTAATACAATGTATTGCAGAACACCAATTTGAGAATATCCAGTGCATCAAAGTTTTGTTCTAACATTTTAAACTGACATATGAAGGGATAAATATGCTCAAAATAATAGAACTTGTTATGTGTTCTACCTCTGCATTCCTTGAAGCAAAATTTGGAACGGCACTATGAACTCAAATGGATGTTGATACCAAAACTACAAATTTTCATTGTTTTGTGAATTAATTCCACAAACCGCCTGGAAAAATATTAATAACTTATATGACATATGAAGTCACATATTTCATTATAAAAAAAGTCACAAGCTGTGGCAAAATTTACTGATGTTAAGTTTCAGTTCCCGTTATACTATTTGTACCTTTTTATCCCGTTATACCATTCTACTGAGATTCAAAGCAGATCTAATATCTTAAATGAGCAATTTCACTTTCCTATGGGAAAATAAAAATACACCGATATATACACACGCACACACACACACATATATATATATATATATATATATATATATACATACATATATTGCCTATTATATCTTTAACAGGTATAAAAACGTGGTGCACATTTAAAAAATTATAATGATTGTTAATTTTCCTGTAGATTTCCATAAAGAGTCCTTTTAAATGATATCCAGCATGATATGTAAAATTTTAAAAGAATTTAAGTACTTTATTTACACACTCTTTGATTAACATTTTAATAAAATGTATCACTTGTATGCCAAAAGTCACGTCGCTACTTCGTATGGTTTCCGAGAAAACCGGCTGTTACGGACTGACAGGTAGACATGAGAGTGATCCTATAACGCCCAAAACCTATATTCTATCTATCTGTCGATGTAGATAGCTATCTAAGATAGTTGTTCTATCTATCTTTAGTTTGCTTCCCACAAGTATTTTAATGTTTTAACTGTCTATCGACAGTCAGAGACAGCTTTCTATCCATCCCTTCCTGTATAAGCGATGCATTCCATTAATACATATGACAAATTTTAAATTATATAACTATATATATAAATATAACCAAATAAATAAATGATAACTAAACAGAAACATTTTAGTTATGTACGATTAGACATAATTTAAATTTATTATGAATTTTTAAGTAATGGATGTATTCTTTGACATTTTAAAATCAAGAATAATATGAGTTAAGGAAAAGTAATTAAAGTTTTGCGTTGCTATGGAATGCAATCAGTCTCTGCTTTTCTTTATGTCAAGTGTTCAATCGGACAAGACACTATTAATATAACATTTAGGTATAATTGAAAGAAGTAATAAATGAATAGTTGCATTTCTAATTTATTATATACACAATAACACAGTTATTGTGCCTGTAATAAATTATAATAATTATTGTTATATTGTAATAATTTAACAGGACTCTTATTAATCCGAAATGTAGTTTTAATATTATGCTCATTGACCTCACACATAGAATTTTCCCAGTGTTTATGTAAAAGCCGGGCCCTATTACTTACATTATCGGAATTACTATCCTAGTATGAAAATAATTGCAAAATTTTTAAACTGCTGTAGCTAGAGGACAATATACTTGCTACTGATTTTCAATAATTTTTACAACAAAAAATTGGATAATTTTCAATAAAACGGACCGTTGAAACTCAACTCAAAAAACCTAACCTAACTTATTTAAAATAACTATCAAAAAGTTATTGGGAAGCAACATCTGTCACTTCAATGCAACGTCGATAAGCCACTGAGTGATTTGCCCTCCCATTGGTAGATAGAGTGCAGAGATAGTGACTCCTATCTGTTGATATGTTATTGGTATGCAAAACCGAAACATCAGTTAGAATTTCTATTCCTAGTAATATAAAAACATAGATAAAATATTGGTTTTGGGCAGAAGAGTTCCATTTTTCAGTTTGGGGTATGGAGTTTTAAAAAGGATGTGTGTTATTCGTACTGATGAAAACAAATAAAAGCAAAAAAATATATTAATTTGTAATATATTTTTTTGCCATCTTGTGCGGATACTGATTCTAGCAAAATATTGCGAACATTGTGATGTAATATGTTCTTTTACTAATACTGTACAAAGTTTGCTTTGCCGACGGTAGGTTTGAGTCCGGGTCATAGACCAAGCGTTATAGATAAAATAATAAAAGATAAACTAAACAAAAAACATTGATAACAATAAATACCCAAAATAAAAAGAAACCATAAATATTTAATAATCGCAAATCAAAGTCGTTTTCACTTACAGTGCGCACTGCAATATGACGATAAATATGAAATAAAATTTTTGAAGGGCAAAACAAAACCACCTAGACCCAACCTATCTCAGCGAGGTCTAACTCATGACTACTGATTCTTGCACTTGCACAAATGACGTTCGTACTAACAAGTATGGAGAATACGAAAGGAATTTATTTGGTTTATTTATTTGCATTTTTTTTTATTCAATAAACATAAAATATAATTTTATAGTTGATTAAACCTATAATATATTGGTATAATTTCTTTGATTACATTTCATACAATTTTATTGCCTTCCTTCAGTTCTAAATAATGATTTTTATTTTGAAAACTTTTAATGGAGAAAAGGCAAATATACAAATATAAATGGATAAATAATTATCTGTCCAGTGGTACCTTTATTAACCAACATGAATAGAAATGAACGAAGAGTGGACCAATTATCGAAGAGTGGACCAATTATCGTTTTTATGGGAAAGTGTTGATTTCTGGAATTCATATTAATGGGGGCACTTAAGGTACAGAATTATTAACTGCAAAGCAAAGAGGGGGGGTTACTTGAGAAGGGGGAGGGAGGGGGGAGGTATCATTTAATATTAATGATGGAGGCAAAATTTTGTTGTTTTCTGTCGTATGGACCGGATATTTATTCATTCAGATAATAGAAAGTATACTATGTTAACTTTTTTTAAACAAGAATGTCACGGAATTTTATCATTATATAAATTTTTTGAATTGACTGTATATGTCTAGACAATAAGTTATTAGAAAATTTGTATTAACTTTCTTTCTCAATTAACTTTTCTCATAGTGACTATGGAAGTCTAAGTAAAATTTTAGAAATGTTAATTACTGTGTAAAATTAACAAGGAGTACAATCTTTGTCCCTTCCTGTTTATTTTAAATGTTGAGATTGAAAAAAAAAATTATTAATAGCCCATTAGAGTACACATTGAAATCTTGTTATAATTAATGTAATGTCAACAACCTGGTAGTCAAAAAAGATAGTGAACTAAATTCAAACCTGCCTAGAACTTCATCTTTTCATATGTTACTTAAAGTTCTCTAATTACTCGTAATGAAACTTTATGGACGTTTCATATTGTTACAGGTGGTGGACAGAATGGTGAAGGAGGTATCAAGTGTGCCTGGCATATCTAGAGTGTTGTACGATCTGACAGCGAAGCCACCGGGCACAATAGAATGGGAATGATATGTTAAGCTAATATATGTTACACTATTATTTATAACATACAATAATGCTATATTTTGTACTGAATCAATCACATTACGATAAAAATTCAATAAAATACAACATTATGCACAATGAAATCTGGCAATGTTAGACAATGTAATAAAATAATAATTGATAATTGGTGATGTGAAAATTTTTATACACAAAAATCAAATGTTTGCTCCGTGTTTTCTGTTCAGTGTTTTTTTTTTTTAAATATTAATGGTTATCGGGTTGAGGTCTGTAAAGTAAAAGTAAATGGAATTTTTTTTAAATTGGCAATGTTGTATCGAGTTATATATATAAATATAGTATATATGTATAAATAAAGAAAAAAATGAAATCAACGTCTATGACTGTTATGATAATATAATGATGTTGAAAACGAAAGCATTTTAATTAAATATTTATGCAATGCCACGGTTCTAATTTTTTTTTGTTGTTATTGCTCAATTTACTGGTTACAAAATATGTTTTTATATTATTGATTCATTACATTGATATTTTTTCTGATACAATATGATGGTTTTACTTTCTTATCGATGAAATTTTAATGGAGATCTTTATTACAGTTCCTCGATTTATGAATAAAATGAAACAGAAAACTCTGTTGAAAATTTGATGACATCTTGTGTTTGTTTTGTTACCCTAATATTTTCATGTTTTTGATATTATTAAATAGTTATTAGTATCATCATAATTTTTCTGCAGTACAAGGCCGGTTTGAAAAGTTCTCGGCCTAACCTAGATTTGAGGGTAGTATGGAAATAAATTGATAGCTCGTTCGATAGCTTAATCTTTTATTCAATTGGTTATCAAGTTTCATTGTGATAGGTTGCGTAATTAATTTTTTATGATGTTTTGTTGGAACTAATCTGCTTCTTTCCTGGAAAATGGAAAAACGGGAAGAAGAGCCGTAATTAAATATTTCGTCAAAAAGAATATGATGCCAAACCAAATCGAGGAAGACATGGATAATACATTATGTTAATCTGCACCTTTTTATTCCACTGTCAAAAAGTGGGCAGCCTGTTCAAACATGGCTGAGAGTGTTGAAGATGAGTTTAGGAGCGGAAGCCCATCAAAGTCCTCTATGTGTAGATAAATTCCACAAAATTGTTTTAAAAGACTGAAGATTGAAAATGCTTGAAATAAGTGACACTATTTGGGATCTCAACTGAGCGGGTGTTTCATATTTTAACCAACGCATTAAAAATGAAAAAGGTGTCAGCCAGATGGGTGCAGCGTTTGTTGATAGTCAAACTAAAACTCAACCAGATTGAAATCTGGAGAGAGAATCTGGTGCTGTTTGCCATTGAATGATGGTGTCAGTGTTCTGGGATTACATGGGAATCTTGACAAGTTTCTCTATGGACTCACTATAACAGGCCATACTACGCTGAACTGTTAGATAAATTAGTGAAAAAAGGCCGGGATTGGCCAAAAGTAGATCCTTTTTAAACAGGATATTGCACTGCCGTACAAGTCAGTTGTTGCAATGGCTATACTCCATGACCTCTGATTCCAAATACTGAACTATGAGGCGAATACGGGGGGTATTCGCCTCATTTCACATCTTCGGACTATTACCTGTTCCCTAATTTAAAAAAAACACTTGGCTAGAAAAAGTTTTCAAAAAGCAGAGCTGATCAGTTTTTCGATGAGTTGAAGCAATCAGCTTATTAGAGCGGCATAGAAGCATTATAGCATAGATTGAATTAGTGTATCGAGATAAGAGGTGAATATGTAGAAAAATAAAACATTATTTTGATTTAATTGCTTTGTTTTCTGAGTCGGGCCGAGAACTTTTTAAACTGCCCTTGTATGCAGTTAACTTAGCATCAGTAAATTATAGATGCTCTATGATGACTCCCCTAAGATTATTGTAATCGGAATTTATTGTTTATAATTATTTTTAAAATGAGATAAATTAAAATTTCAAATAAAAAAATTGAATCAGGTTTTACTTTTGTTGCTAAAGAAGTGTGGTATTTTTACATATACATAAACAGAAAAAAAAACAATTTTTATTAAGGGAACAAACCGTAAATATGGATATAATTAAAGATTGTTTATTAATCTCCTATAATATGCCCAAGTTAACTTTAATTAAGTTAATTTACTATATTTTTCATGTAATGGAACTGCCGTGAGAATGTTGTCTATGAAATTATTCAAATAACTATTTAAATTTTTGGGATAATTTTTCTCTAACAGTTCTGTTTAATATCATCACATTGTAAACACTTATGGAAATAGTAAGTTTGATACGTATGTTGCTGACATTTTGAGATTGGTTGTTAAGTATTAAATTGATTTATTATTATGATTTATTATCAAAATGGTGATTTTCTCATATTTTCATCATTTTTCAATTTAATATGTCCATTAATTTTTAGGCGGCTTTCAATGGCCAAGTTTAAATTTCCAATTTGCTTTCAATGATTGCCTAAGGCTTTTGTATTTAGATGAATCGTTTAATAACTTTATTTTTATAGGCTTGTTACTTATCATTACGATATTTTACAAACCCTTTTGCACAATTTTTTAAATTGAATTATGAACTTAAACAAAATAGTATACTGACTATAATTACCTAATTAACCATCGACACTATGGTTTGTTTACGTAAAAGGGATATTTTTTCGACCAATTTGAATAATTTTCTATTACTAATAATCTTTTAAATTAAGCTTATTTACTATTAAAAACTCTAACCAATGTGTATCTGTACATGCCACAAGATATTTATGAAAAACATATTGAAGTACGCTATTTAGGAAACATTTTTTGGAGGAATAAATTTTGAAAATTTTCACACTGTTCTTGTTAATAACGCTCAATGCTTGGAACCTCCTCGGAATTGGGAGCAATAGGATGAGGTGACAGAGAAATGCATCATTTCACATCGGGAAATGAGTTTTTAAATAATTAGATTGTTCAACAAGTGTGCAGTCAACTAATCCAAAACAATTAACTATATCCCGTACACTATTTATATTTATATGTGCTCTGTTTCATAGTGTTGCACTACCATTTTTAAAAAATGTTGTTAAAGTTTTGATTTTTCAAGTCATGGTAGGCTTATTTGTCACTTATGTATTGCGGTATGGCTCTCAGTGTCACAGTCTGTAACTTTTCAATTATCTCAATATTGTTTTGCTTTGTAACATGCCAGTTTGCGGTTTGCACTTGATTGCAAATTCCGCCCTATTAACCAGCACAAGTTACATAGTTTTGTAACTAATTGTTTTCACTTACACCAGATGTGTTTCTGCCATGTTAATCGTTTCTCCAAATGCTTGCGTAAATACTTTGCGCGTTTTTCTCGAGTTTCTTCATTATTTAATTTTATTCATAGACATGTATCTCTTCCGAGGGAGAATGGTCCATTTCTCTTTTAGGCGAATGTTGCTTTGATTTGCCTTTATTAACCATTTTTCCACTTCATTGAGGTGACTTTGAAATATTTGGATTGCTATAAAGAAAATTTACTGGCCTCCTAATTCATAGTTCAGTCCCGATAAAACAACAAAACCAAGCATCGCATCTGTCCTCTGCATACTGTGGAAATCGACAGCAAAGGGGCCTGCAAACTCTATGGATACAAATTCATTAAAGAATGGGTAGTCTTTAATAAAACATATTCATTAAGAGGAAAATGTGTCTTCACTTTGCCATCTCAGATTTGATGAACTTCATCTTAAAAATATGCAGAAAACTTAGTTGATTATATGGCCCATAAATGTCAAGCATCAATAGAAGATAATATTCAAACATTTTGATTAATAGACTGTATATTAATACATTTACACATTTGATTATGCACTGTGTACCTCTCTTCTTATTTTTTTTTAACAAATCGTAAGAACGTGGCTCTTTTGTTCATTTTTTAAATTATAAATTAGGTCAGGTGAGTTATGTTACGTTGAATTACGTTAGCCTGGATTAGGTTCGGTATAAATTATTACGGAGTACAGTATTGTCATAAAACATAGTTTCATATCTCGAAACCCAATTATATTGAATGGATTTCCAAATTTCTTTTTTCATTGAATTTGTAAGGTTAAAGATAAAAAAGCTTACCACAAATTTTTTTTTTTGCTTTATGCCATTCCATGTAAATGATATTTTAGTGTCAATTTTACCGTGCTTTCTAGAATGTTACCTAAACCTATACTAAATTATTCAAAGAGACAGCATAAATCCTTAAAAAGCAAGTAGAATCAAGCGGCATATATTTACTCTAACAGTTGTTTAGTTTCGTTTAAGAATCCATGTGGAACTATATTTTTAAGTTATTTGGTGTGTATTTTTATAGTTTATTCTTATTTGAATTGATAAGACAAAGTTTTAATTAGAATGTAATTATTTCCGCGTACAGTTTTTGAATGTAAATATAATGTAAAATCGTGTTCATTTATTGAGGATAAAGGAAACAGGAACCTTTGGTACTTCAATTTACAAAATTTTGTAGGTAAGCATTTTGTATAAATCTCAAATTTTTTTGAACTGGGAAAGTGAAGTTGTTCTGACACAAGAAACAAAACATTACCAAAGTGTAAAGAACATATTTTGTTCTTACACTCGTTTACAGGATGTAATACAACTTCAGCATTGTGAATCAGAGTAAAAATAAATTTATCAAAACAGGTAAAGCACACAGACTTGCAAAACATTGCTAAGGTGTTTTGACACAAACGGTGAGGAAATAAATATTTTTGAATTTGGAATTTTATGTATTTTGTAATTGTATGGTATTTTTTAATTTGGAATTTTATGTATTTTGTCAATGTATAGTATTTTTGAATTTGGAATTTTATGTATTTTGTCATTGTATGGTGCGTCTACCATTTCTAAGAGAGAAAGAAATGTGTCAACCTAACCTCGATGATACCCTTCATTAGATGCTGCTTTAGAGTATGTAAAGAGTGTACTTATAAGTATAGTTATAGTTGGGATATGGTAAGATACCAGACGAATTAAGGGGATAGGAGTTTTAGTCAACAAAGTGAATAAGCCGCAGGTACCTGAAAATTGATTAAATATGGTCATTTTCACCTGTAAGTCTGGACGTGGCTTAGATTACGGGTATAGAAAAGCGATTTAAATTGCTTTACAGCTCATATACAATTCAAAGGAGTAAATTGCTTGAATGAATCGCCAATATTGTCTAGACGACTTTGTACTATTGTCAATTAATTTTTTTACTGGAACTATACAGTTTAATATTTTGTTACTTTCAATGATTCTTACATGTATTTATTTTAAACTAATTGAATACCTACAGATTACGTATTGTTATTGGGTGTTCAATCTTACTCAGCAACTTGAATCTTTCATTGCTAATGCTCTTGCTATTTTTATAGTTATGACATCCAGCGAATTCATTGTAAAAGTTAATAAGAATTTTTGAAATTGATTCATAATTTTATAAAATTTAACTTAATTATCCATGAATTATTTTAAGCGCGAGTAATGAATAAACTTAGCAAAATAATGTGACTTTAGTAGAAAAATAAGAGTCAAAGTTAAGATCTGAATTTGCTTACACTTTCAATAAATCTATAGTCACACTAATATTATAAATGTGAAAGTGAATTTGCCTATCTGTTGTCTCCACTGCCAAACTACCAAACGAGTTTTAATTAAACTTGGTAGAAATAAACATCCTGAGGTAAATATAGTGTACACGAAGTTAGCATAAATTTAGTATGGCAAATGCTCCAAGATGGAAATTATATTTTTTAATCAAGACCCATCTCAATATGAGTATCAGATGAAAGAAATTATTGAGTAGAATATAGACACCACACTGATTTTCAATTGTTAATATTATAGTAACATATAATCTTAGTATTTTCACTAAAGAACTACTAGAATGTAAATACTTGTAAAATACCAACTACAGAATATTAAATTTGGTCATAAAAAATTGTATGCGAACAAAGCCACGGGTAACAGCTAATAGTTAATAATGAAAAATTAAAATTGTAATATTAATCTTTTTCAATACTCTGTGATAAAACTTGAATATCTATATATGTTACTTATCGAAATAATTTTACTCATGAAGATTTATTCATTTAAAATGTACATTTTGTATTTAGTGCGGTTTTAAAATGTACTTTTTTAGAATTGCGTAGCTGAATCACAAAAACCAAACCCTTACAATTTTGTCGTGTCTACATGGCACAGCATCATAACTTTTTCAGGCAAGACAGATTTTTATGAAATTTTGCAAGAAAATTGTTAACTTTTATAAATATTTAAATGCATACAGGTTTACTTGTGCTAACAGGTTTATTTTCAAATATTTACTTTGAGTTATGTTAATAGAAAAGTAAGAATACCATACTCTATCAAATTAATTTATTACAATTGTTTTGTGTGAAAAACTTACGAAAAAGGAGAAAGAAGTGAATATCAGATTTTGATAAGCTATCAGATTTGTTTATGACTCGTTACTTAGTTTTTAAAGAAATAAAAAAAAATATTTTGTATTTCCCACGGTGGCAAAATAATTTATTACATGCAAAAATAAATTTATGCAAATTTACTTCTAAATAAAATACAATGATTTTTAAATAAAGGTATAAAATCTGAAGATCATTCATCTGGGACAAGCAAATTGATGTTTTTCCCTGTATTTATTGTACCAATATATGTTTCTTCTTCACCTCTAATAGATAAGCCATCGGCTAAAGATACACCCTTCTTTTCTCTCATCATTGCTGCCCTTTCCCATCTAGAACTCTTGCAATTTTTACAGGCATGCATTGGTATCATATGAAGACTAACAGTTCTGTTACCGCAATCGGAGCATTTGAAAAAACGCTTAAAGGAATCATACACTTTTAGAGGGTGTTTTTCCTCTTTACATCTGTCAGCAGCTGAGAAACTTGTATATTTACACTTAAGGCATTGCACGGCCTTACAAGCTATTTTGAATGTATTCAACATTTTCTCTTCCATAGCTTCTTTTTTTTCCAATTTATTAAAATATTTATCTTGTTCATTTTCTTCATGTTCTTGAATTAAGTTTTGATGTGCCGAAGAAGCTTCTAAAATTTTTTTAAATCTCTCGGACATTATTCTGTTCTTTGGTTGATCTATTGGTATCATTAATTTTTTCTTAGGGTTCTCACAATCTGAATCAGCTTTAGATTGGGTCAATTCTTTGAAAGCTCTTTTTTTACCAGAAGAAGTTCCTTTCAAGTTGTGAGGATCAGATTTTTGCAAAGGCCCATTTTGTTGAATCCATTTTATAGCATTTGTCTTGGCTCTGTCAGAAGCCTTTTTTCCGTAACTTACATTTAAATCTATACTGGCTTCCCTCATTAAGCCAAATCCAATAGATGGCTTATTTAAAGTAAATTTTGGGGAGGCTGCCATTTTTTCGGCGAGTAAAGACTGGGTATTGAATAATGGATTGTCCGTTATTTTCTCTGTGTTACTATTTGAAGCATTGGATTGAAGCTTATCCAAACGTTCCAAATCTTTTAATCTCTGGCTACCTGTTGGATTTATAGTAACAGCACCTTTCCTAATTGGACCACCAACTGGTGACTTGTTGATCATTAAGGAGTCATGTTCTGTTGATTTATAGTAATCACTCAGAGACATAAGCCGATTCTTATCTCGTTCCATAATCTTTTTATTTTTACCAGTCGGTATAGCTGAGTAAGATCGCCCTCCATAAATAACTGTACTTTTCCCGAGAACTTTATTCTGCAAATCAACCAACCCTCTTCCCATAGTAGATGATTGAAGTTCCTGTCTCCTAGAATATTTTTGATGCGCTTCTTTTACATGATAGATGCAGTGCTCGCATTGGTTGACATTTACAAAAGCAGAGCAAGGTTCCCCATTCTTTTTTTTACTTTTACAACATCCCAAATCCTTTGATTGTCCTAAAATCATAATTTTATCTTTACTGTCAACGCTCAGGCATGCTTGGTCAAGACTATCATCACGTTTATCTAAAACATTTGCGTTAAGCACAGCTATAACAGTTCCTTCTGAAATTTTCCAGAATTCTTTATAAGCATTGCGAAATAGGAATAAAGCAACAGTTTTTAAATCATCTCTTAAATCACTAAGTGTCCATATAGTGAATTGACTTCCTTTTTGCGATTTTCTAGTACCACTTTTCCTAACTATGACCCCAGCCGTTACCCAGTCTTTGGAGAGATCTCCATGCTCAACATGTCTTTTTATTCGCAACATATTTATAGCCTCTCTGCCTTGCATTCTTTCCAATAATGTACTACTTGATATCAAGGGTTTAAAAATTCGTATACCAAATACGGGGTCTGTATAAATATCATTGGTTACTGTAGTTTTAATCTCAGGTGCAGCTAACAAGTTTTTAACAGACGAATTCTCATTGATTGACATAAAGTTTTGCGTACTACTCACCTGCAGAGATTTTTCTGGTTTTAATTTAAGTTTGGCCTGAAGGTTCGCTTCACGAAGTCGATTTTGAAATTCAAACTGTTTATCTCTTTTCTCCTGCTCTTGCGTTTGGAGCAATTTCTTTACTTCTGATCCGTATTCACTATATTTTTTGTTCGTACAGTTGCGTTTATCCTCATCGTCCGAAGAATCTGTATCACCGTTATGTATCAAACTGTTTGGTATCTTTGTTGCAGTTTCCTCTAGCACATTAGAATTTATGGAAAAAATATCTACTTCTTTCTGTTTGTCAGACGACTCTGATTTAATACTCTGCTCCTCATCTTTTTCAAAGTCCGCATTTAGCAACTCTTCCAATTGTGCAAGTTCGTCTATATCCGCATCAGTCATGGTTGATTTTATTACGCGGAAACTTTATTATTGTTTTTTGTTATAATCTATTGTTTCACCGAAACTTTTCATTAAGAAACTGTCACCGAAACATTTTTTAAGGTAAAAGATTTAAAAAAAATAGTATTAAATATTTACAATAATTGGTACTGTAAGTTATATTCAAATTATTTAAGGAATTTCATAAAATTGCCAAAGACGGAAAAAACGTACTAATCCGAAGTACATACGATCTGCGCTTATAAATTGGCGGGTAAATTTGACATTTATTTTGGTACATCGAAATGGGCTATTATTTTACGGACATTGACAATAGCCGTCATTGTTCATCTATGGAAAATATTATTCATCGTTTTCTATAGATATAAATTAAAAAGAAATTGAATATATTTGGCATTAATTTTATAGAAATTCATTATTCACAATTAAATGAAACTACGTGATGTAGTATTATTTTTACTTTCTTTAAGTTCTTTACCACGGCCTAGGTTTCGTTGTATTACAACTAGTAAGATCTTTGCTAATAGCCCACCTGAATATGTTTTAATATAACGAAACTTAGGTCATGGTAAAGAACTTAAAGAAAGTAGAAATAATATTACGTCACGTAGTTTCATTTAATTGTGTAAAAAGAGATTGAAAACATATTTAAAGTACTTTTTTGAAAATAGGTTGAATTAAATTCATAGAACGGTATTAATAATAAACTAAAGTGTGAATAAAGACTCTGTTGATATTTACATAAAAATGCAAGTAAATTTCTTATTATTTAATGTGCTCTAGCACTTTTCATAGAATTGACTAACAACGTATTTATTTGTTGTATTTATTAAACCAAAATATGTATCTTTGCTTCGTCTTTAAATACTTATTTGTGTCTATGATCAGATTCTATCGTATGTGAACTCGATATTGTGAGTACCGGTGACTAATTTAATGATCTCGTTTCTATTCGAATTATTAACTATAGTGAAGTTTAGTATATGATCTGTTATAGTGAAGTATGTTTTTATGTTGAAAAGGTTTTAAGTTAAATAGTATTGAAAATGTCGCAAGAAACCGGTAAGAGTCAATAAGCTTTAAACAATTTGGTAACTTTATGAATGTCATATATAAACATTAAAACTTTTGCTCTGTCGAAGACTTGAAGCATTGTATGTAAAGATATTAAAATGAATATACTTTTGCTTCAAGAGGTAAAGTATATACTTTGTGTTCAAAAAAACTTTTTCTGTTAATTGTGTCAATATTTCTAAGTTCTAATATTTTATCTAGACGTGATTGAAGGTCAGACTTGCTATAAGGTTTCTAATATTTTAGTATTTAGTATATCGTAGTTAAAAAAAGTAAGACAAGTACTTTAAACTTCACAGGGGTATTGAGCCGTTCGATTTATGCTATTTTTATTTATTAACACTTGTTAACATAATTATCATGTGTTATACAATCTATGCAATTTTCAATTTCATATTCAGTAGCAGTCCTTAAATCGGCGCAAATAGTTCGACAACTGAAACAAAACAAGGATTGAAAGACTGTAAATTTAAGTAATACGCAATAGTTGTATTATGAGTGTTGCACATAAGTTACATTCGAGGAAGATTTTGAAAAGACGTAAGTCATAGAAGGAACACATTTTACATAAATATAACACCATATTCTTACTCATCAAAAACATCCATAGGTTTTTGAGCCATTACTTTTAAACTACTCAAAGTTGTTTGTATGATTGCCAGTCTAAGTTACAAATCTATTGAAGAAAATTGTTGTTTATGTCCATTAAATGAGATTTAATTATAATTTAATAATTCAGTGTAACATTATATTCTATTGTCCATAAAGCAACATTAACTTTTAAAATGTAAGAACTAGAAACTTAATTTTATTTGGAAGGGATTCCAGAATGTAATAATGATTCAGTATGACTAAAGTTAAAAACATAATGTTAATTAAATTTTATTTTTGTCCATGACACAGTATTCCCATTCTGTATAAACATTTTTCATTATTTTCTTCCAGAAAATAATGAAAAATGTTTTTTTGTCTTCAAATATTGCCTATAAATAGGTTACCAACGTTGGACAATGCTGCCATACTAGATGGTATAATTTGTTATTTAATATTGTCCATAAATATGTTGCCTATGTTGCACAATGCAAATAGTTTTTACACAACTTCCTTGTAAGAGACTTGAAATGAATCATACTCTTTCTGTGAGTTTCAATTTCAAACTCATGGGGTTTTCTGCAATTTCTTAATGCAAATATTCCATATTTACTTAATCTTGCCTCTTAATCTTAGCAGAGAAGTCCTTTGCGTGGCGCCAGAATGCTCTACAGATCTTTCTTCCCCTCTTTTCCTGTCCAAACCTCATATTTTTTTGCCCAGTTCAGTGTCTTCGTTTTCTTACGCACTCAAATATTATTGACAATTGCTCTGCCATAGCGGGTTTTCTTTATCTATAGTAATACACACTGATTTTATCTATGACATATGTAGTCAGCTCTATTGTAGTAAAAATTATTTTATGCAGAAGTCATTTACTTCTTGGTTTATGGCCACTGCCAGAACTTGTATTCTTATTCAGTATGTAGTTAATTGTACTAGAGCACATTTTCAGTTAAGCCGTTTTTTACAAATGTTTCCCTTGTTTTACCAATGTTTATGAAATAAATGTATAAACTTTAGAAAATAAAACTGACATTTGTGTCAAAAAATATGTTTATAATACCAACATTTTTTCCTTCCTAAATTTGAAACAAAAACAGACATTTTTGTGTTTGAGGTTTTAGTGAATGACATTTCAAATGATGAGCTACACTATTGGGCCAATATAGAATTTTTCTGTCAAAATTTACCGTGAAGCGCAGTTTCTGTATGGTATATTTGCAGAAGCAAATGTATATAAAAACTTAATATTTCAGAATGTTTGCAAATTTCTCACTTTTTAAAGTTTAATCAAATATGTAATGTCATCATAATTAATCTTTGTTTCAGGTGTAGATAACATCATCAAAAGTGAAAATGTTAATCAGCAACATGATCAACGATCGACAAATAATGAAGACAAAAATGGCATCCAAAATGATGTGGAAATGGCTGAAAATCATGTCATTAAGTCGGAAGATCGTAGTCGCAGCAGTAGCTGTAGCCCTCCTCGTAGCGGACCTTCAAGATCAGCTCAGTCTACTACTGTAGACAATGAACCTATTCAGGAAATTATTATACTAAATGAAGATACACTTGAAGTTGATTTAAACCATGGTCGAATTGGCAAGATTGAAAACTTAGAACGTTTGCGTAGTATTGAGAGGTTTGAAGATTTACTTTTTATTTTATGTTAAGAAATTGAATAGACAATTAATCTGTCATTGATTTAATAACCATAATTAATTTTAATTTTACTCACCAAAATTTCAAATTAATTCACCATTAGTTAATGGCATATACAGAGGGGACTGTACATATGTATATTTTTAAATATTCTGATATTTAAAAATTATATGATATCAGCTTAAGAATATCTTTAAGTTTTATTGATTGGAATGTAGTAACTATACATTGTTATCTATTACATTTTCAATTGTCAGTAGTGTGCTAATATTGTTGGATCACTCATGCCAGTAATCAATTTCCTGTCTAACATTTCTGGATGAGATTCACACTAAGAATTGTTATTATAATTTCTCAGTGTATTCAGTAAATTTTGTAAAAGTTGTAGTTTATTGTATTACATCTTGGTTTAGACAGTAAGAGGCTACAGGTACTATGCGAGGAGCATAGATGTTGCTAAAGAAACACTCACAGTATCACAGGTGATAAAAATAAAAATTGTTGGGTTCTTATCTATCAATGCCACTGCAATATTATTGTTAAGAAATGGGTATCAAGATTGGCATTACATAATCATTATGATTACGTACAGCTTTCAGCAAATAAACATTGACGAAATATGAAAAGTTAAGAGTAAAAGAGAGAACCGATTTAAAAATGACCATATAGTAAATGTGACATTTAATTTTTAATTAGAAATAAAAACTTCTGGCCAAGTTATTGCTAATGTCAATTATAAACACTATTGGAATCAAGGGCCAAAATGACGCTACAAGAAATTATGAAAATTGTAAAATTAAGTTTTATCCTGAACGAGAGCTTAGGGAGAGAATATTTACATTGCAATATAGACTTATATGTGTGTGTCAGGAAATAGGAATGTATAATATACGAAATATTATGAGTGAATATGAGAATAGACTTTTGATTATTAAATTTTAATTAACTATTGGATATTTAATTCATAATTTTCATCAGTCTGCTATGCAAGTACATTGACATTCATAAATTTATCGAAAGATAGCAGTGGATCTTGATTTCGTGTGTTTCTAACTGTGTACGGATACATTTTATAGAACACACTATGCCATGTTTACGCATCATGAATAATTATGATGGATTACAGTATTGTTCGATAAACTAATTATAATCTTCTTCTGGATAAATTACAGATTTTCACTTAACGATATGTTGATGATTAAAAGTTTCAAATTAAATACAATTAACGCTGTAATTTACGAAATGTTTCCGTTTAAAATAATTGCTTAATACATTTGCAATTGTGTAATTTTTGAAATAAAATCATGTCTTATGAAGAGTTGTACTTGTTAGCGAACATTTTTTTATGTTTCTGTTTCTGTAACTGCTTTAATTAAATTTTAATTTGATATTATAGTATTTTTTATTAGTATATATTTTTAATTAAATTCAATAAATCTACTATCGATAGGAGAAAAATAAAATTGGGGATTTAATATTTTGTTTAATAAAGCTTACTTTATATCGTAGAGTAGCATCTCCTCCCGACTTTCCACTAGGAAGCAAAGATTTTTCATGGATGAACATTTCCCATGTCAATGCTTGAAAGCCAGCACAGATAATTTTGCTTTCTTAAAAACACAGTCTAAACTATTTGTTAGAAAACCACAGCATAGAAGATAAGGTAAATACCTTATCGAAACTTAAATAACCTTTATTTATTTCAAATATGTTAAATATTTTTCAGATTATACTTGAGATGGAATCTGATAAAAAAGATTGAAGGTTTAGATACCTTAACAACACTTGTGGAACTTGAACTGTATGACAATCAGATAGTTGTTATAGAGAACCTGGACAACCTAGTCAATTTACAGTAAGTCATTATGGTATTATTTTATTTACAGCTTTATAAGTTATCTCAATAAACTTCTATAGTTTATTGATTGATATTGAGATGTCTTATATATATTAAAGGAGACCAGAAAAAAATATGCAAATTTGTATTGAATTTCGAGGGACATGAAACTTACAATAAAAGAAAAAAATGACGATTTTCTAGGTTTTATAATTATTTTAATTGGGATTATTTGAAAATGTATAAAAGACCTTTTTATTTATTTCTACTAGAAACACTATATTTGTATGCTAATGTATGCTAGTATGGTAATATTAACATTTGGAATAAATTATCAGTTTTAGGTTAATTGATAAAATCAGTCAAATATAATATGTGAATAAAAAATGGCTAATTGTTAATTTATATTACTATATGAAAATGCGGAAACAATGAAATTTAGCTGTCATCTCAAATGTCAATGTATTTTTTATGTGGCTTTTATCTTGCAAAATTGACTTTCCCGGTTTAAAAAATCTGCGATGCATACAAAATGCTAATAACGTCAAAATTTCGTATTACTATAAATTCAAGTACCAAAAGTAACTGTATTCTGTGAATATTATAAAATAATTCTTCTACACTAAATTTTTACGTAAATATGAATTTTGTACTGAAATAGTAGTTATTATAACTATTATCATTATAATTCTTAGTTCAGTGAGATATACTATTGATGAGATATTCTTAACTTTACAACATTTTTTTTTAAGGATATTGGATCTTTCATTTAATCGGATAAAAGAGATAACTGGTCTGGATAAATTGTTAAATTTGCAGAAACTTTTTTTGAGCTCTAACAAAATAACTGAAATAAAAAATGTTGACCATTTAACAAAATTGGATCTACTGGAATTAGGTGACAACCGAATTCGAGTAAGTATTTATAAATTTTGGTGTGCAACAGCCGAATTTACATGTATTTTATGTGTACAAAATATCATCATATATATTAATACGCTAAGGTTAAGATGTTACACTCCCTTTTTAGAAAAAACCTCACAACTAATCCACATAAATTATATATCATTTTATAGATAATTGCTTGCTCTACCGGCATCCACAACTAAAAAATTTATTATTGCTATTGTTTTTGCAAATTAATTAATTATTAAAATTATATACACAAAACAGCAACGCTGCCATCTAACGGCTCAACGTCAATATGATTGACGGTCGGTAAAATTTTTGTTTAATTTCAAATCCACTCACGTATAAATAAAGTGGCGCTTTAGCTCAATGCTTTTGATACTTGCGCCTCTATATGTCAATTTTAGTAAAATATTTGTTTGATCTGTCATCTGAGCTTCATAATGGAATAAATAATGCGAAGACTTCGCACGGGTCACGCTAGTATCTTTTAATCAATTACAAATTAATTAAAAGATACGTTTTGTATGCAGAATTAATTATGTAGTGACATACTTGTAAAATGTTGTTTATATCTTTTTATTCCTATTTCCGGAATGTAAAATCAAATATATCCAGTTTATAGTAAAAGTTCATCTTGTTCATAATATTTTGTTCTACTCAGTTGAAAGTGTTTTTTTTGTGAATTTTTGTTAATTTCAAATGAATTATTCATAAATATTTCAAATTAGTGTATTCTATTAGGTGTTACAAGTACAAAATATACATATTAAAGGACCTAATTTTAATAAAATTTAAAATAGGTATTAAATAAAACTATTTAAACAAATTCAACATAAATAATTAGAATACATTGTAAAACTTTATTAAGAAAAATATAAAGTATTTAATAAAAAATATAATTGTCTTAAAAATATATTATGTATTCGTCATTGCAATTTTATACAAATAGTGGAAAATTGTAAAACAAACTTTGAATAAATTTACAGGAAATAAAAAATTTGGATGGACTTATAAATTTGAAGCAGCTATACCTTGGCAAAAATAAGATAAAGAAAATACAAAACCTTGATGCTCTCATCAATTTAGAATGTTTGAGTTTGCAAAGCAACCGTATTGTCAAGATTGAGAATCTAGAAAACCTTTTGGCTTTAGATCAGTTGTATATATCTGAGAATGGTTTGACTGTGATGGAAAATTTTGATGCTCAGAAAAACTTACAAACATTGGATCTTGCCATGAATAAGATTTCAGTCATAGAGAATGTTAGACACATGTCGGACTTGGAGGAACTATGGGTAAGTGTAATGGGTATTTAGCATATTATGTGTTAAAATGTATTATATTTATAATAATTTTTATATAAATCCTTCTATGTGTACTGCGACAGCTGTGCTTTTCTAATGTCAAAGAATTCATCTAAGCTTATTATTCTACTTTTATTTATTATGCCAGAATTTTATTTGTTTTAATTCTATCGATAGAAAAAAATAAAACAAAAATGTTTGCATCTAAATCACAACCAAGTATTAAGAGTGGTCCGTTGGTTTTCATACTCAAAATCATGATATTGTTAAATAGATATGCTATTGTTACATAAAGCCAGTTAAGTACGAGTAGAATTTGTATTACGAGGGTTTCATTTGCACACATTTAATGGTTCATAGTATATAACATGTGAATTTGACCGTTCAAACATTTATTGCCGTGACTAAACTATTGAATTTCGTTAATTGATTTTTGGTGTACGCTTGTGGAACACCTAGTAATATATAAGGATTCATTTAATGTCGAATGGTCAAATCCACATAGTATATATATATATAAATATATATATGTGTGTGTGTGTGTGTGTGTATATATATATATATAGTTATATATATATACATATGTATGTATATATATATATATATATATATATATATATATATATATATATATACATACACAATGTCTTCTCAGCTGTTCGTAGGTTATTCTCTCGAGTGGCTCTGAATAATGTGCTCAAATATTGTGTACAAAACACATGACAAATAATTATGAATATTATTTTCAATATTCTTAAAAAAATTCATGTTTACCATCTTTCTTTGTACGACACTTATCCCCGGACACTGTGTATATATATATATATATATATATATATGTGTGTGTATGTAATATATACAAACTATATTTTCGCATGCCTTTGTCGTCATTGTAAATTTCATGTAAATTATGAGCTTTAGAATCATTGCTATGGTTTTCTGGTAAACCTTAGGCCCACATTTAATAATGCTTGTGAGTGACATATTTTTTATGGACATCTTGAACAAAATCTCTAGAACTACCAAAAACATGATATAACAAAAAAAGACATGATATAACAAAAAAATTATTTTCGGATATTTATAACTTCAATTGGAAGAGCCAATTGATAAGCTAGAAGACACGAAATAACAATTTACTTTTGTCATCTCTAAAGGTTCTGTATAAATATTTTTGTGTGTTAACTTTGAAAAAAATGCATGCTGTTTAATATGCTGTATCACTATGTAAAAGTTTCTATGTCCAAACATTCTCTGAGAAAAGCGGCTGTAACGGACAGACATATGAGTGAACATATAAGAATTACATTTCTTTACTTTGGATGAAAACTGAATCATATGTAAAGATATTTTAAGTTATGAAGTAAAAGCTGTCTTTGAATAAAGTTGTTCATTTGAAAATTTTATTCTCTATTTTGAGATATTTGACGTGCAAAATACATATTTTGATAAAGCAAATACAAGGCACTTAAATTGAAGTGTTTCATCCATTTTGATGTAATAATAATTTTACTTTTTTATATTTTAGCTTTTGTTCTATATTTTAGTCTGTATGTCAAACGATTTAAAAAGTAATAGACTTTAATGCACAAGTGACAGGTAAAATGGTTTCAATAGAAGGATTTCATTTTCATCATTAAAAAATTTCACTGCATGTCATGATTGCCGTATTTAAACTTTACATGAAATAAAGATTTGAGACGTTTACTGCCAAGTAAAAATTGTTGGCGTTGTTTAGGCTTTGTAAATAAATAGCACAGATCTTAACTGTTTTAGTGCCATGGTTTTTTACTCATATATACTTAAAAATGCCAAAGAAATCGTTTGTTTTTGATGTCATTTACCCTTGTCTCTAAAAAAAACTATATCTCTTCCAAAAATGATCCAATTTTAATAATTTTTTCGGTGTTTTCTTAATAAAAATTTGTACAAGGATAATAAAATACAAAGTAAGTTATGGAAATATATATTGTGAACAAAAATTATAACAAAAACTGAAATCAAGGTCACATTGTATTTTCACAGTCCGGTACATCCTCTGTATGAGCAAAATAATTGTTATTGTCACTTTATCACTATCACTCAAAATTTGCATTATGCCAAATTGTGAGTGCACCACAATGTCACTCCCACTATCACTTTCTTCACAACTTGAAAAACGATAATTTTCACTCGAATTATTTTCGTATTCCGACATTATGGGTTAAACATTTTCTTTTCGTGGATCCTTTTTATATTGTAATTACTAATAATGTTATAATTTGAACTTTATATAACACGTAGAAAGATCAAAAATTAGCAATGCATACAAGCTACCTCCCCTACCGTGCGCTAAACAGCAACTGATTTCGTGAGCGGCATCGCGCTGGTGGCAAATTTAGTTAGTACGTGCACGACCGCGATGGCGTTCGTCGGCACTCAAACTGTTAATATATGATTAATATAAATTTAATTTATTCACAGTTAAATAATAATGAAATCAAGGAATGGTCAAATATCGAGTACCTGGTTGATAACAAGAAACTGCTCACCATATACTTGGAGCACAATCCAATAGCCAGCGATCCAGCATACAGAAGGAAACTGAAGCTATTGTTGCCTTTTTTGCAACAAATTGATGCTACACTTTGCAGATAAGAACAATGATGTGTACAAGCAAAGGTTTTTGCACGAGTTAATCTGTGTTGAAAGATACAAATGTGAAAAATAAACAAAATATGCAGCGGCTTTCATTCTTTGTCATCTTTCGTTTTTCTCCACTCACAACGTTAATTATAATTTTAAAAGATTATTATTTTATCAGCTCAAGAAATTAATATTGAAGATAAGCATTGAATTTATCTACTATACGACATTGAATAATAATATTTACTTACAGTATTATTACATATATAAAATAAAAATTTCCACACCTGTGTCAGGCTGTGGGTATGTAGGCAATTTTTTCCGTAACTATTGAATGGATTTTGTTCCACTTTCCATTAATGCATAGATTGATTCACAAGAAAGCTTTAGATGTATAATTTATGAATATTTTGCAAAAATTACCCGATCTGCGACTATGAATGTTGTTGAAGTAATCGTTGGAAAAGCACCTTTGTGTGTGGTTGCTTAAATCCTTATAGATAAATGTAACCAATGTATAGCAACATTGTTCTTTTAAAAAAATTCTGCAATGAAGTCTGTGACTGCATATATGTGTTAGATATTACATAAACTCCATAAGAAATGTTTTACTTTTTAAAATATTATTTTTGTAGAGCTCATTGTGCAAACCTGCCTTAATCCTTTTAAATTAAATTTTATTGTGATTTTCGTTAACACTACAGATCAAATTTTCCTTTTATACCATAGTTTTCTAACAAATAGTTAAAGTTATGATCGTATTTTTAAGTATGAAAAATTATACGTGTGGGTTTTACCTTATTGATGTGTTCTATGTTAGAGATGTGCAATATGAGCATTTTTTCATGGTATCCGTGTTATAAGTATGTAAAAATAATAGGTACATATACTTGTTACAAAATACTAGGCTGTATGCGGCGGGGCATGCATACTTGCTTGTCAGATGTGCGGTTGGGATTACTCAAAGTAAACACTTGATATAAAATATTCAATATTTTTTGCTTGTTATATACCGTGATTTTCAGCAGTGTTTGTAAATACAAAACGATGTTATATAAGATATTGGAAACTTTCCTTCAAACTTTACACAAGCTTAGACTGTCTGCTATAGAAAATATTGCATTCTATACCAGTTAGTTGAAATGGAGGTAAAAATACAAGTAAGCAATACACTGATGGCAAATAAGACAATTATATTTTTACGGCTGGCCCATATCAAAGTTCTCGATTGCAATATACACATTAATTAATATCTGCAGTTTCTCCTAAAAGTCTTTATGGCTATTTAATCATAATTAATACATATATTTGCATACATTATGGACTTTCATTTATTTGAATTGAGCTAAATAAAAAGTTACAAAATAAAATCGATCGGTTACTGTCCTATAGTTATAAAACCTTTTACTGAGTGCCTTCAAAGACTATGAATGAACATATGCATGCCACATATTGAAACATGATAGTGGTTAGATGGACTAGAGAATACTTAGTATGGATCAAGCACATAGTTCGAATATATAGAATCCTAGCTTGTCCAAGAGTTACGAATATGTGCCTATTATGACAAATGTTTTTCATTCTTTCCTAAGAAGGGATTTATAAAATAAATGGGACAACCTATGTATATCCATAATTGCTTTGTTCCATTTGCTTTTACAGAAGTTGAGTAATTATGAACAGAGATAGAAAACTGCGTATCGGGTAGATGGTAGATGTAATGGGTATACGGAATACTAGTTTGTTCAAGAGTATATGTTACGAATGTGAGCCTATTACATGGTAATATTTTTTGTTTCTTTCTTTCCTAAGAAGGGAACTACGCGATGAACGGTGATAACTGAGTATGCCTGTAATAGCTTTGTTTCTTTTGCTCTTATAGAAGTTTAGTCATTATGAACAGAGAAAGCTGCATATTTTGTAACAGGTATCTGTGGATTGTCATACACTAGTATATCCATTTCATGCACATCCTTCGTACTCATGCAGATGGAAGCATGCATGAAAACCTTCACCCACCAATGCGAAGCCAGGTGGGTCGTTATATTCAAACAGAGAGGATTACCATCATCCATACTGTTTTCCTTGAAAATGGAAGTATTCTATATCTTCATATAACTGCTAGATGATGCTGTATTTTAGATGCCCAATCCATTTTGAAGGCATAACAGAACATTACTCTTTATATTGGTTTATCTGAAATTTTATTTCTCCACATTTTGAAATGTCTTTCTTTTGTCTTATAATTATTTCGAAATATTATGAATACAAATGTGTATCCATTAAAATAGAGAATAAATCAAATACTCTTCCAAAAAGGACAAATTTATATTTGTCTGTAGGAAAGGCTGACCTTAGCCACTGATATAATTTTATGTCTCATTCTCTCCACATGTGCTTTTTCGACTAGAAATACTAATTAAAGTAACATTTATAATGTCCCTCCATTTGGTTAATGTTGATTTCAAAATTGTGTTTTTAGTGAAGATTTTGTTTCCAAAGTTTGTGATTAGAAGTGAGTTTCACCTATAAATTAATGTATCCACAAATATTTACAAGTTGTTACTTAGATTTTAGGTGAACTGGATTGATTTGACATTATTACTATAAGATTCACACATTCAGGGCACTTGCTTGTAAAATATTACTCTAGTTTTTATGCATATTTGGACATTAGTTTGAAGTGTACTTTAATCACATAGGACTCAATCACGTTGTACCCAAATGTATGAGGTAGTGAACACTCTCTTAAATACAAGAACACATAAAATACACTTTAGAATGTAGACCCCCGCACATGAATTGCTAAGATCACAGGGATCAAAACAATTATCTTAAGTAGAAAAAATAGTGTTTTGTTTGTTTCTAAAATTTTCACCTTAGAAGATTTGTATTTTTTTACCGAGGTCAATCTTTAATGTAGCCATAATTTATAGCTATTATGAAATAATATTTTATTGTGTATTGTTACCTATCAATTTATAAGCGTCTTTTTAAATTAAATTTAATTATTTTTTTAACAATTTTTATAAAGAAGTCCATCCTTCAGTCTGTAGTAAAATTATATAATTGTGATAGGCCAATAAGTATGTATAGAATTAAGAACGTGTGAGTCATAGTCTTAATCCACTAAAATGTTTAACAATATTTATGATTTATTATACAATGGTTGATATTATTAGAATGTAATTATATATATCTTACATACTTAATGTGTGTCTGATTTTATTTACTTTAATCATATATTCTCTGAAATATTATCTTTTACCTGTCACCATTACACTCTTAAATATAATTATGCTTATAATTTTAAAATAAAATAAAAAGGAATAGTAGGTCTGCAAAGACTTTAATGTTACATAACAGAAGATTCTTCCTCTCACTTTCATGTTTTCGTTAGTAATTCTTCAGCTGAAAGATTTTTTTCGCTGTTGTGTTATGTAGAATACTTATTTTTCATTTGTTATTGTGAGGCACTAACAAGTGGTTCCTGCCAGTTAATAAAAGTGATGGGACACCTATTTCTAGATATTCTATCTCAATTGTACAGTGTTGTGAGATTTAATGATGGGAGAAATTTTAAAAAATCTCCTTACATTCCACAGCTCGTTGCATAGTTTGGCAACGGTAATTTATTCAAACTGTAGTTATATTGAGATTATTAAGGATTTACAAGGATTCTATACATTTGTAATGTAGCTTAAAAAATGAGATACATTGCCAAAAATTCATATATAAATGCAAGATGTTATGTCACTGTACATTTTCGACTTTGGTTGGAAGTGTTACGCAAATGTAAATGGATTATGTATCTATATGCTTACTCTGATTTATTATTATATCATATTTTCTACTGTGCAAATAATGTGTGCTTGCATCATTATATTACGTTCAATTAAAATCAACGTAATAAGTACGAATGGAGATTAAATTTAAGTGCACATAAGTTTTTTATAATACAATTTTGATGTCCTTAAAGTATATAAATGTATTTATTAAAAAGAACTCTAAACAATGTACTCTTCTCTCACTTTGTTTAGATTTTAACCCTGTAGTCATTGTAAGAATATTTTAGGGAATGTGTACAAAACAGGTATTTTCTTGTAATGTTTTATTTATGTAAATTCATCTTTAAGTGTTTGAGTCTTTTATAATAGTTTAATTTTAAGCAATTATTTTGTTTTCTTAATGACTTTATTTAATATTTCTTACAATAAACTATAAGTCCAAATATTACAATTTGTATTGTTTTTGCTTCCTGTCACGTATTTATATTGTGTCTTCTGTTTGTAGAGGCATTCATTCTGTTAGTGTAAAGCTGATGTTTTAATTTTTGTCCAAAATCAAGAATTTTTCAGTGCTACTATAACATTGGAATTTGTTATAATTTAAAACCACATCTATGATTATACGCTTTACAGAATTTACAAGCAATTATATTTGAATTTATTAAATTAATATCACATCGTATTGGAAGGCAATAAAAAAAGTAATTATTTAGATTATATAAGTGATTTACTACTTTATTAATAATTTATTACGCCTTTGGATGCTTACGTATTTTTGGTGTTATACTGCTATAATATAAATTATTTGGAGACTTCCCTTCATGTCGTTGCCATGATATGTTGGGTTGAACATGGACTCACAGCTTTTGAATGCACCACAGTGTCCTGGGTTAGATTCCCGGTTGCTCATCGAGTGAGGTGAACTGATATTCTGGTTGTCTGTAAGAGATCTATTGCTCTCGTAGCATGAATTCTGCCATGTTTATATTACAATCTGTAGTGAATTAATAAAAAGGATTGCCTCCCTACTCCATCTGATATACATGTGGCCCATTTATAGTGGTCCAAAAATTATTTTTTGATGGGTACGTTGTAACGAATCATTTAAAAACAAAATTTATTCTGCGAAAATCAATAGTTTAGAAGTTATGATTTTTTTTCTGGAAATTCCCCGATTTAGTCACATAAACCACTCTAGTTATTTTATTATACCATTAAATCAAACAAAATGTGGTATGGAAATAGAGAACACATGTAGCTAGCATGTGATGCGCAGTGTTTAAGTTTATTCCTAGATTAAATCAAATTAAATGTGGTATGGAAATAGAGAACACATGTAGCTAGCATGTGATGCGCAGTGTTTAAGTTTATTCCTAGATTAAATCAAATTAAATGTGGTATGGAAATAGAGAACACATGTAGCTAGCATGTGATGCGCAGTGTTTAAGTTTATTCCTAGATTAAATCAAATTAAATGTGGTATGGAAATAGAGAACACATGTAGCTAGCATGTGATGCGCAGTGTTTAAGTTTATTCCTATATTGTACCATTGTTTTAGAATTCTTTATTCAGTTTAGTTTAATTTACATACAAATTTTTTAATCTTTAAAAAATCACCATGAAAAAAAATGTGCTATGCGATTTGCCAATGGCCTTAAAAACTTCCTTAAGATTTTGTAATTGTAATGATGTAGCAATTTTGCAATGATGTAGCAATGATGTGACAATTGCAATGATGTAGCAATTACAATGTCTTCAGAATTTAACATAATTTCACAAAGTTGTTAAAAATAATTTTATTCCGACTTCCATTTACGTTAGTATTCTTAAATTGTAAACATAAAAAGTGCTTTTGTTAAGTGTTCTTGTAATTTGGGATCAAAATCAGACAGCAAAATAATCTAAAATGTTTATTAACAATAGCATTTTTACAATAAATCAGACAGAAAATAAACGATTGTTAAGAAAATTAAAAAGCACAGTTTACAATAAATTTTCTAAGTGCATTCCTTAGTCTGTAATGCATAAACGACTTATTTTTTATTGCCACTTGGATTTTGGCATAACTCTTGTTTTAACGTACTTTCCCAGATGTACACGATCTCCTTAAAGTATCCCCAAATAAAAAAGTTGATTGGATTTAGATCCAAAGGATTGTACCTCCATGACTAATCCATCTCTCCGTATATGCTGCATTCAGATGCACTCTCACTTAGCGCAAAGTGGCACGTTGTGTTGTCGTGCTGCAGCCACATATGCACTCGCACGTTCGGAGGGACATAGCGGAGAAGATTGGACAGCTCATTTAGTGAAAATTTAAAATAAACATCCATATTAAGGCGTGGTGGTAGTTCATACGGACGACGTAATGAATATTATGCGTATAGACGAATAGTAATGAATATTATGCATATTGACTAGGCCGATCCGCTCAAATTGGCTCTTACATCCGTTCCCAAAATATTATCAAAAAAATTTGAATCTTCCCGATTTCTAGCTAACATTGCTCTACAAAATGCCACCCTTCTTGGGTAATCCTCGGGTTTTAGTACTTGTACTTTTTCATAGTGATAAGGGTGTAGTTCATTAGAGAGAATAAACTTTTATATGGACAATCTAGGAATCGCAGGTCTTGACCATGAAACCCGGCTACTACTCCTACCTTACCCTCTAATAATAAATTAAGCAGTCGCAAAGGTTGGGGTCTGGAAATCCCTAAACTGCTGGGCCTTGCAAGTTTTCTGCATACTTTCAATAAAACCAGGCACCTTCACACACGGCCCCTTGTGTAATGCCTAAAAAAAATTCATAGCATATTCACGTGGTGTATATAGTGCACGAACCCCATGATGACAATGTTCAACCATGGAAAAACAAAGTCACAATCACATGCTTACCTAAAAAGTTCAAATCACCAAGCCAAATAATCAGGAGAGCAACGAAAAGTTCATAAACAGACAAAAATCGTAAAGAAAATCACTTATAAACATTGTTTTGCAGCAGTATGCACAAGCGACCAATAACAAACGACTGTTAAGTTTGAAGCAAGAGCTTCCTACAGGGAGGAAGGGATTAGTCAAAAACGTTTTAAACAATAACAATAGCATGTTACTGGTCTCTCTCCTACACGTGTTTTTTTATTTTATGTGTACTTTCAAAAAAACAGGTCATAGAAGGTGAGGTCAAGCTTTGAGATTTCCATTTATTCTTTATAGGGTTATCAATGCCAAAAATTGCCATATTTGCTTAAATGCAACATATTGTGATGATAAAATTTATTTTAAATTTTCATAATGAGTAGAAAAGCATTCAGTGTCAAAATAATTTTAGAGACCTCGATGAAGCTATCGGAATATCTTTGTAAGAAAGTGACAATAAAACTCTCATTGATGAAGAAGTAACTGCTGAAGATAATACGGTAACCATGTGTTATGTTAAGATGTCTAAAACAATGTAGAATTCTAATCAAAGGGTTCATTGGTATGAATCAAAACAACTTGTTTAGAGCAAATGTCTATTGAGTGTGACTATCAACTTGATTAGAATAAAGAAATATCGGTGGTACAGTGGAAAGATTATTTGACTAACATAGAACCTATGGATTGTAAATGTATGTCAAATGTTGTTAGAAAGGAGAATATAGATACTTTCTAATTATTTAAAAATTAAAAGTATAGTATGGCTTTCTTGATTCTTATGTTTTTGCAAAAGAAAATTCTAAGGATAAATAATTTATTTGACCAAAAATCTTCAGATTTATTATACACAAATATTTCAAGATTTGTAAAAATCTATAGTTGAAGTTTAGGATTATCAGTCCCCAAGATAGTTTGGAATATTTTGCAAAATTTAGGTCTGGTGGTCAATTAAAATGCACATTTTGTGTAGAAAGAATAGGTTTCGAGAAATACCATCTTGTAGTATTTCTCGAAACCTATTGTTAGTCCTAAAAAAGTTTTTAAGTCTTTTCTCCATTAATTTTTTCACATAGAAGATTGAAATAAATGAAATAATTCCGATTGATAACCGGTCTTTATACGGTTACTAATAAATAATAATAATGGGGATTCTTTTTCACAATTGTCATTTGAACATATTTTTTTTGTGAATTAGAAGATAAAGTTCATTTGAAAATATTTTTTTGTGAATTAGAAAATACTATCGAATGGACTATTTTTATTAAATAAATATATATAAATAATATAGTTTAATTATTATTTTTGTAACAAAATATATATTACATTACACATAAATATTTTGTTATAAATCAAATGAATATAGGAATTAATATAGACAGGTATTAATAAAATTGACATAGAAAGTAGGCATAGGTTTCGCTATTTGAATTTTTTTTGAGTTCTGTCAAATTGGTAAAATTTAATGTAAACAGTATAATTTTCAAATATAATGCGGCAATTTTATTTTATTATATTTGATTTCTAAACGAGAACTAATCAAGTGATAATACAAGTAAACGTTATGAAGTCCGATATTTGATAGATTGATAAGTGCGGAAGTAGCACTAATATAAATATTAAATATGGATTCTGAAATTAAGTCCAATGCACATGAAGGCATTGTGAAATTGGATTTTAAACTGAAGACGAAACCTAAGGATGGAGTTATATTGCAATTACACAATACTATTCGTAATTCAAAAGGCGAAGCCAAACGAATACGTTTTATATCGGCTGCTTTCAATGATATTAATGAAAGATTAGCGTGCGGCGATCTTAGTGGGAATATCTTTATATTAGATTTCTGCAATCTCAAGTTTTGGAAATTGATGGAGATAGGACCGTGTTCCGCTATGCATTTTGTGCCGGAAAAGTTATACACGCTTGTGGTTGCGCTTTCTCAACATAGTTACGAAATATGTTTTATAGACATTGAAAGTGGGATGGTTTCCGCCAGGCTAGCAGGTCATACTGCACCAGTAAAAGATATATCGTTCTCTACAAAGAAAAATTGCAATTTATTAACAGCTAGTTCTTGTGAAGCAATCATTTGGGAGTTACGGGACTATACAAAGTATTTTACATTGAATACTTACAAAGATGCTCACATTCAGCAGATTCTGTTTACTCCTGTTTGTGATAATCTTGTCGCCTGTTTTCAAAATGACACTGTCCAGGTTTGGAAGCAGGAGACGTTGAAATCTGTTAAACAAATTATTCCCAGCGAGCTAAAACACATGAAGAGTATTGCTTTTACCATGAACGGTAGAGCCATGGTTATGGCTGGTCTATCAGCGAACATTATTTTGTTTAGTTTCGACACGTGGAAAGCGATCAGATCCATCGATTTATCTAAGTATGATATACTAGGGGTGAAACAAATATGTTTTATTCCGCAAGTATTTGACGGAGGATCTAACAAGATATTAGCCATACTTAGTAGTCAAAACTTGTTATACATATTTGATTTAGAAATATCAGCTGTCATATTTACCATCTCACCTGTAGGTTCAAGTATTAGAAAATTCATAATAAGTCCCAGTGGAAAATACCTTGTATGTATTTTGCAAATGGGAGAAGCCAATATCTATAATACATCTCACATAATGGATATGGCCACTCATAGTAAAGGTGACAATGTTATAATCCGAGATGATAAAACTTCAGTAGGGGAGATGAAAAAATCTAGTAAGCAAACCGAATCAGATGAGGAGTTTAGTGATGATGGGAGAAGAAATATATGCTTAGACAATTCACGTCTGCGGAGAATTCTATCACTATATGGAGAATATCCTGAACGTTATCGTCCCATAATTTGGCGTGCTTTGTTGGATACACCATGCAGTAAGAATGCCTATGTATCACTAGTTAGTAAACCAATACACATGTGTTATAAAGACTTAGAAAAGCAATTCACGATTCACAGTAGCGCGACTTTAAAAAACTTGAAGAGACTTTTGTCATGCTTGGCACATTGGTGTGATTTATTTGGTGTTATGAAATTTTTACCTGGTTTTGTTTTCCCCTTTGTTAAAGTCTTACACAAAGAACCACTCTTGTTATTTGAATCCGTTGCTTCAATACTTATCAATTACTGTCAGCTTTGGTTTGAATATGCGCCTTTTCCACCCATAAACATATTGGCCATAATTGAAAATGTTCTTGCGGAGCATGATAATACCTTGCTTGAACATTTTTGCAAAGTTGGTGTAACAAGTCAAGTTTACGCCTTGAAAATTATAGAAACAGCTTTTAGTGAAGTTTTATCATCATCAGAATGGTTAGTTTTATGGGATCATATACTTAGTAATGAGCCTTCTTTTTTTTTGCTTGCTGTTGTAGCATATAATATCATTCAAAGGAATGCTCTGAAGAAATTGAGAAGGCTAGAGCAGTTTGAATCCTATTATCATGCCCAAAATCCACTAGATATGAAAAGCTTCTTAAAGAAATGTTATATTTTGTTAAATGAGACTTCAGAAGATTTGCATCCTAGGCAATACTTGAATAATTATGTGCCAATGGAGAGAGGCTCTTGTTACCCGCAGTTTACAGGCTATCCGAAAGCTACTGTTAGTTTGAAACTAAGTCAGTACGAGAGAAAGAAAACCGTAAAGGTTAAGAAAGCAGACAGTCTTAAATATCTTACTCATAAATGCCAAAGACGGGAACTAAATAATCGTATGCAAAGTAAGAATCATTCCGTCGGTATTTCGGATGTTGAAGAGGAAGATATTGGATCTTTGGAGTCAAATGAGGATTACAGTGATGATAATCCTGCTACTTCGCTAGGACCTGTTAAACAAGTTGACCGTACGGATTCAAAGCTTGAGGATTTTACTAAGATTTTTGAAACTGATGATATAGAAATCATGTATGGACTCACACCTTCTAGAAATGAAGCGAATCAACAAGATCCCAGTGAAGTATCCTCTTCTTCGCAAGATAAGATTGTAAAAAAGGATAAATGTTCTTCTAGGAATAAAATTGGTAATCAAATCAGATCCTGTGGATCCAGAATGAATAATGACAATTTGGAAAGAGAAGTGGAAAAATTACTGTTTGAATATTCAGAGGCAGGGAAATAACTTTGTTAATCTTGATGAGCATTTTTATGACGGGAGTGTCTGAATTGATTATCAAATGGCAATAATTGTGTATTGTTTTGTATTTTTTGTCTTTTTGGCTGAGTATTTGTGTAAGACTTGTGATATTTGTGCTTTACTAAATTTGAAGTAATGCTTTCATTTTGTCTATATTTATTTTACTTTATTTTTTTAAAGATATACTTATTATCAGTTATACCACCGGGGGTTGGAATCTTGACTTAGACGAGGTTAATATAAGATAATCTTAACACTTGAAATCAAAAGGTTTTTCGATATGAGAAATAATCTCATAAATATACACATAATTGATGTAGAAATTGTATATATTATTTAAATTTTTTTATAAACATTCACAGATATTTAGATATTTATAAATAATTTTATTCGGTCTATAAGGAAACATTACGTTTTGAATGACGATGAGACAACAACTAAAATATGTAAAAGCAGATTAGTTACTAAGAGGATAAATCGTAGTGTAAGGGATAAATAAAGTCGAAAGAAATTCTTTAGGAAATAGTTATGCAACTATTATTATTTAAAACCAGATTCACTCTGTATTCAATTAAAAAAACCTGTCAACATAGAACTTACATTTTGAGGATTTTAAATTCTATTAGGAACACACAAAAGTTTAAACAAATAAGGGTATATTGCATTTTTATTAAAGTAGTGGACATATTAATATTATTGTAGG
Organism: Druceiella hillmani; assembly: GCA_039881145.1. Lineage (NCBI taxonomy): Eukaryota > Metazoa > Arthropoda > Insecta > Lepidoptera > Hepialidae > Druceiella > Druceiella hillmani. The sequence continues at coordinate 31,157,196 of JAYKKI010000005.1, read as the reverse complement.
TTGATTGCGTATTTACAATGTGGATTTAATCACTCGACAATAAATGAATCCTCAAATACTAAATGATGTATTTCAGCCTTACGACAAAAATCAGTTAATAAAATTCAGTAATTTAGTCACAAGAATAGCTTTAAGTGGTTTGTAATTTCAAACACGTATTTTCACCAAGAATTTGTTAGGCCAATATATGTTACCACAACGACACCTTCACATAAAGTTATTTTATTTCTTAATTGTAGGTAAATAGTAAAATAATTCTTATGCCTGTGTCATAAGAGTAGTAATACGATATGATACCCCCGTGAATGCAAAAAGCGTGATTCCATTTATTTTTTCGAACATAGTTTAGAATTTGTATATTTTTGTGACTTTGCGCCAATTAAAAGTCAGTAACATAAACATTGCACACGGTGTTTACATTTAATATGTTTGAAAAAATTTTCTTGGTGTAATTGTTTAGTTCACTACGTTAAAGCATTTACGAAAACTAGTTCTGACTGGGTTTTGATTTAATGTCGAACGGTTAAATCCACAAGTTTATCCGCAAGTTAACCAAAAAAAATTCGCCTTTATTTTTTTATTAGATGGCATTATTGTGTTTTTTCAGATTTTCCACATGCATGGTTAAAAAGTTGGAGGGGGGATACACTATTTATCAATATGGAGACTCTTATCTCACAAACAAAAAACACTGTAAGTCACATTCAAAGAAGGGGGGGGGGGTCTGTAAAATTAATTTCGCATCCCCAAATTTTATGTAAGTGGAGGTCAATATAAAAAAAAGGATTTGGTTTCTTTATTTTTATGTATTGAACTTAAAGTGAATGACTTTTATATTGGAACAAACGGACTTACAGGTAGATGTGACAAAATTATTCAAGATTGTTTTTCGCCATTTGGCTAAGGAGCTCTAAAAAAGTAGGTTTCATGTTGTATTTTAGATTGTTGTTAGGCTTTCAAATGTTTATTTTGAATGGACGTATTGACTTGGATGTATTTGGTAAAGGACATTCTCGAATTTGTTCAAATTTTAGGTATAGAATGAATACTTTATAAAATATTGTGCTCATAGCTGAGTATATAGTCTCGTTAATGCCTTTGATCGAGTTCAGATGTACATATCTATCTTTAAAAATGCAGTAGAATCTTACATCTGCTATATTATTCAAGGCTCAGCAAGAAAATAATTATTGTTCAACATTTTTCTAAAATATAAGCTTAAGAAGATATTATTTTTTTTAAAACTTATAACATTGTTATATAATTACGCATGAAAAGTAACTCCATGTGGCCTGTTTTTGTTTTGTGAATGGTTTATGCATGTGGTAAAAACACTAGAAGGCATTTTTGGTCGATTTCATTGAAAATATTGGCAAATTTTAATTTCAAGAATCTCACGTCTATGCGAACTGTTGGTCGGCGTACGACTGAATTGAACAAAACATAACCAGGTCCATTGGACCTGGTTTACGCGGACCGCGCAACGTTAAAGCGTACCGTATCTTCCCTTTTTGTTTTAATCTAAGACTAAAATGTACTACTTATGCAATGAAGCTATTATTATCTACGGTATATATTAGGTATGTCATGTAATACGGTAAATATTAGGTATGTCAAGACGATTTCGCAAGTGCAATAAATTTAGCAAGTGCGTACCTACTATATGCAATAAATAATGGTTCCTTGAAGATATATTATTAAAGATATTATTTATTATATTATCTTGAAGATATATTAACATTAACTAAGAAAAACTTAACTATAGCATTGCGACTGATATAAGTGAAAATAAATTATTTCAGTATAAACTCATTGTGAATAAGAGTTAAGTTCGTATCATTGACATTATTCCCCATCATGTAAATACTGACGTGGTACTCTTAAACGATTTTTATAAGTTTTGTACAGTTGCAATGGTTACCAAAATTTTTCCATAGTTTATTATTAGGAATATATCCCTGCTTAGGCATTTTCACCTAATTCTAAATAATAAATCAACAATTATTGAGAGAAGAAACAAAATTATTGTTTTTTTCAAGAATTGTCTGGAAATTTTGTACTGATATCCTGACTCAGAATATCTGTAAATTTTTACTCGACAGACTCTTTGGTCAGCACATTTAAAAAATTAACACGACTAAAACAGAAAAATTATCTTTTCTAACATACATTTTATAACAAAAGATACATTTAATGCCCTCATGGTTATGGTATAGATTTCAATTTAGCTACCTACATCATTCATACTTGCTATTTGAATCGTTTTAGTCGTAAGATGGTTGTGACAGAGTTGGCCCACGAGGCATTTAGTATTATAAAAGCCAAGAATTAGATTGAAAATTCATGAATTTTGTTCATATTCAAATAAAATGAAATTGAATGTTAGCAAGCACAATTTGAAGTTTTGCCAAAGCGCGTAGGGGAAGCGGGGAATGCCGTTAACTTAAGAGAGAAACGCTCTTATTTTTATATATTCTGATCTATAATGAAATTTTTATATATTCTGATCTATCAAGAAATTAGAATTGATCTATAAAGAAGTTCCGGAAAAATCTACGCAAATTATGGCGTAGATTTCCCGACAATCTTGGCTCTTATAGTGGGGAACAAGGAGAGCAATTCCGCCAGGATTTAAAAGTCATGGAAGATAGATATCAAGATAGTTGGAATAAACAGGTGATGGCTGATTACTGCTGGAGAATCATTCTAGAACGTCTTAAGAACACTCATCAAAGGAATCATAAACAAGAAGCCTTTATATAATAATAAACAGGTAAAACATAGTTAAATTTATGTTATTTGGGTACATGCTATATCACAAAAATTACACGTAGTATAGAAAAAATATATATACAGTTAGAATGTGGATAATCATTAAACTAAAAAACCACTTCAGTTTTGGCGGCATCACAACTATTTGCGCAAATCGAGTTGAGGTTAAACCGACTTAAATCGATTTATATCTATGACGACCCAAATTGGTCTGGCTCGTTCGACCACTTGCTGCGCTTGGCCGTATTTCGCTCGTATACTCGAATCGGATATATCGCCGGTAGCATGGATGCTGCCAAGAAGTCCTGCTTGATGAAAACACGGTTAAAATATATCAATTTTCTTCATCTTCGGTATTCGAAGAAATTTCTTGAAAGATTTTGCGTTTGTAATATTTCCCTTTCATATTCTTATACTTAGTCATTTTTTTAGTTTTATTTTTGTATTTTTCCAGTCTTATTATTTTATTTTCATCCTAAAATATGTTTTAATCTAGTCGATGTTAAAATGCTGACATGTTGTCTTCTTTCCCTTTAATCTGGCTTTGTAGATGGTGCAGTAGTTGTGATCGTTGCTACATCAGCAAAAGGCACAAGAGTTTGTATTTCTTCGTCAAAAAGTGTCTGGTTAGATGGATCAGGAACAGGTGATTTAAATTCATGCACCAAGAGTAAATCGATCGATAAGGTATAGGAAATTCAAGTTCTTGAGCCAACAGCGATGCTGCCAAGAAGTCCTGCTTCATGAAAACAATGGGTTCAAAGAATGTATTTCCGTGGCTCGGAATCCAGTTTCTCTCTTGCTTACACTTGCAACTTATGCATATGCTTTGTTGAATAAAGCTGCAATATTATACGGAGTTATTTTAGCTATCAGGTGGGAGTTCATGTGGTGACAATATGTCTATTCTACCATATAGCTCGCACAAAATGGATGTGTCTTTATATGGACCCTATAGAAGGCTAAAGCTGCCTATAGACACGAATGCGACACATCGCATTTGTGTATAGGCAGCTTTAGCCTTCTATAGGGTCCATATAAAGACACATCCATTTTGTGCGAGCTATATGGTAGAATAGAAAGCGTTACAATATGATTATTTTTAGAAATAATTGAAAGCTGGCAGCGAAATGTGCCCGCTATGGTTGTTAACCATTAACAGCACAGGAGATTCTTGCGTAGACTTGGTACATGTTGTAAAATGTTTGAACTAGTCGACAAATAATTGTTTATTTATCCAGCCGTTCTCGGAGTTAGTGTATATCGCCTCAGGTGGCCCATATTTTTCTAATAATGTTGTTGTACTTTGTCTGGGAAAGATTTACATTAGCAGTATGGAGTTCCCAGATAATTTCATAGAACACATATTTTATATATTTCATCCTCGTTCGCTGTTTTTGACTGCCCCTATTCTTCGTTGACCCTTTTCTGCAAGCACTTTTCTTGGATCTGTGAGAGTCGTGATACCTGTTTCGTCAGTATTGTAAATGTTATTCAGAGAGAACCTATATTTCTCCGCCAGTTTAGTAAGCATATTCTAGAAATGAGTTATTTTTTTCTTTTTTAAAGTTCAATACTGCCATTATGCTGTTATCAAAATTGTTTATGATGTTATTGAGCTCTGTATACTTGTAAACACCTTCTCGCAAATATTCGAAGCTCAGACATAAAATAGTTATCCCAGCAGCTTGATCTGATCCTTTGGCGATTTCTGGACATATCGGTTACAAAAAAATATATCGCATATATTTATCACTCAGAGATAATGGCATTCATTTCAGCGGCGTACCCTATCGTTTTGTAATGAAGTTGAAATTTAAAAATATATCGATACAATTTTTCAACTCCATTTACGTTACGCTAAATAGAATATTTTAGTACCTAAATTAATAATATCAATAATAAATAAGTACTAAATTCTGGACTTACCCACAAAAATATCTGGCCAAAAATTAAATTAGCGCGAATAAACACATATATGTCGCTCTCCCGTGCCGGGAGCGGATTGATGTTACTCATTGTTGTTAGAGATGTAACCACTCGAATTCTTAAATCGAGTTGAGGTTAAACCGATTTACGTCTATGACGAACCGAATCGGTCTGGCACGTTCGACCGTTTGCTGCGCTCGGCCGTGTATCGCTCGCATACTCGAACCGAATGTATCGCTCGCATATTCGAATCCAACCGAACGTACTCGGTTCTCGCGTATAATTTAATGGCTCATTCGTACACGTTTTAACATTTTAGTCTACGAGTATATTCCTTACTCGTGGGTTTTAATAAATTATTTTGGTTAGTTTGCTTAAGTTGTGTGTTGTCTTTTTGTTGAAAAATATTTATTTGAATCTGTTAATTATTTAAATGATATATCTTAAATCACAATGTCGGGCCCGAGAAAGAGGTTCATACTTTGGGAGATTTTTGAAAAGCCAACAGAGGGAAAAATGTGTGCAGAAAATGTTCTTTGTGTTATAAATAATCCGGGAATACGAGCACGATAATGACGCAATGAGAACGGGTCACGTAGTCCAGGGAAGTTTTCCAACTTAGCGGAGATTGATAATTCCTGATAGTTTTTTTTATTATTTTGATTATACAACCGCCTTTATTCTTCAACAACCTCATTAAATAATGTAGAATGAAATAGTTATTAATTAATCAAAATCGATTCACGACACTATTTATGACAATGAAAGTTGTTTGTTAAATTAACTTGATCACCTCGATTTGCAACTCGGGTTACACGAATTTTCAAATCGATTAACTCGGTTTGACATATTTCCATTTTGGTCCATTTTACACATTCACACCTCCCGCACTCCAGCCTGCATAACGTGTTCCTATTAGACTTGGGCGATACGAGTATTTTGAGATACTGATACGACAAGTTCAAGTATTATAAAATATCGGTGACAAAATACTCGACGGGTACGGGCGGTGTAATTCCGTTGTGAGAAGACCATATTACAAATGGCCATAAACTTACGGTCGCGGGAGACGTAAAATAAATCTTAATTGTAACCTATTATGAAGGATTCAATGCTCATATCCTTTATTTCTTACAACTAAAACTGGTGGAAATTCCTATAATTTCCAAATCAGGCATTTTTAATAAAATATAGTGTTTCATTTTTCCTTCATACTAACATAAATATTTATGGCTCCAGGCTTAGAACTGTAAACTAAATTATTCAATAGGCATAGTCATTTTGATAGCATATTTATAAAAACCATTAATTTAAAAAATGATCACATTATTAAAACTTTTTTTAACATAATTTTTACTACATTCGATGTTTGGAACAAATAAATTGTTCAATTGAACAAACAAATTGTTCAATAGTTAAGTTGGATGTTTTGTATTCAAATGTGTCCTTAAATTATATGTAGCTGTTTTGAATGACAATTTAGTTTTATAAATATTGCAAGAAGCAACATAATCACCCAAGTCTGGAAAATACTCTAATAGGGCATTGGACTTTCTTGTGGACATAATGACGAAATTAGAATTTAACCTAATTAAAAGTTAATTTCTATATACACATAGTTTTTATAATATTTACACTACAAAGTAATTACGTTCAACTGTGCCAATAGAAAAACGGAGAATCATTAGATGAAAAAAGCATTGTACTTAAAATTCTTATTTTCAAATACTCGTACTTGTCGTAATGAGTAAATATTTGTCCGCGAAGTGTAAAGCGATACTTAACGAGTATACAAGTATGTTTGTCATACTTGCATTGCATAATTTAAAAGTATTACGACTTACGAGTATTTAAATATTCAGTTTGTCCTTTATTAAATATTCAGTTTGTCCCTTATACGTTATAAATATGAAAGAGCGAGAAAACATGTGTACCATATACGTGATTGAAATAGCTATAGCTAGCTAGACAAACAGGGGTAGATATGTGCCGTAGCTCGACCATAAAGTGAAATTACGAACATCCGGTCGGCCATACCATACAAGTATTTACGATAATAAGTATTTTGTATTTCACATACCAATTACGTATTTCAATCCGCGGTATCGAGTATTTGTACCGGTGACAATGAATACGCCTGACCTCTAGTTCTTATGCACCATATTTATCAAGTTATTGGAGTGAGCGGTATTACGCGGTGAGCGCCTTTCCCCCGTTCCTCTACCTTTACCGGTAACGAAATACGCGACTCTTTATTTTATATAAATTATTCTTTTTTTTTAGACAGGTTGTGGTTGAGACTAATTTCCAAAATAAAAAAATTTACATTTAATTTGGTGCAGACATCCAGTTCAGCTCATGGTGCCATTCCAAATTTTGTTTAAAAGAATGCTAAGGTAGGACACATAATAACGAGTTCTATTATTTGTGCCGTTTATCCTTTCATATATCAGTCTCAAATGTTAGAATAATATTTGAACTACTGCACATACTGTGTTCTGCGACACAGCATATTAAGGTAATTAGCTTGTATTCGTTTTACATAAAGTCAGCTTGAACGACCCGCTTGGTGTAAATCGAATATGTTGGCTTAGCGGCAGAAACGTTATGATGGTTTCCTTTCAATTCATCTGAATTGTTTTTATTTTATTTTCAGACTACAGAAGAGTTCAGTGTGAATATAGCTGCACGTAAATGAAAGTACGACGAAAACTTTATAAATTATTTGAAAATAAAAATAGTTTTTGGAATATTATTGGTGACGGGCAGCTAACAGGGTTGCTATATGTAAAATCGCTTTTTTTAGGACATTTATACTATTATTTTTTTTCTTAAATCACTGGTATCTATAATTACCAGTAATTTAAGAAAAAAAATAGTTTGACCAACAAAAGGTTTTTTTGAACCCAAAAAACATTCAGATTAATAAAAATAAATAACTAAGTTGTTTTGTTTTGCCAAAATACACAGTGAACTTTTTAATAAAGTTTATTGACTTATAATAAAGTTTATTGACTTATAATTATAGACAGCGCCAACTCTTGACATTGGTAATAATCGAAGCGCCACCTGGTGAGTCAGCTTCCAATTGTCCGTAAAAAATTAGGACCACTTTTTTGGTATGGGAGTGTCCGTTCTGTACTATATCATAGAGTAACCAATAAGAGGACTCACCGGAAGTGAAAATTTGAAACGCTAATGTCGGATTCCTCAGCAGAGGGCGTTTAGACGTATTCAACTTGCGGGTTTCCGGCTGGGTGCCATACTTTTTCTCGCCGTCTAGCGTATAACACACGCATGGCATTACTTCGTGTTGAAAAAGTACAATATTAAAAATTCTTGTGTGGCCTCTCTCATATATTTTCTACGGAAAAATTTTATATTTAATAGTGTTTTTTATAAATATTTTCCTATTCATTTACGTACCAATAAGCTATTTTTATTGTATTATAGTTTATAGTAATGGCGTGTATTGTTACCGGCTGTCATAACACTCAAAAAACTGCCAAATAATTCTCATTTTTCAAGCTTCCAAAATGTGAAACTCTGTAAGTATCGTTCGTAGTTTAATTTTGTATTACCAAATAAGATAAGAAAGTATTTTTTAAATTCCGTGAACGTAGTCATTTACACGTGTATAATTATTTTTATAAAAGTATATATAGTAATATATAATATATATAATAGTAAATGACACCTGAATAACTATGTTTATAACCACAAATTATGTCGTAATTTTTGTTTGTTTATTATTATCAAATAATATAAGAAAGTATTTTTACATTCTGCCAACGTGAACATTTACACCTGAATAACTATGTTTATAACCACAAATTATGTCGTAATTTTTGTTTGTTTGTTATTATCAAATAGTATAAGAAAGTATTTTTAAATTCCGTCAACGTGAACATTTACACCTAAATAACTATGTTTATAACCATAAATGAATACGAAATTATTATTTTGTTCGCAGGGGATGAGTTGGCAGCCGGATTTCAAAACCACTGCTACAGAATTTGCGAGAATCATTTTATAATTCATGATTTTAAAACTATTTCACCTAGGAAATTGTTACAGGTGAATGCAAAGCCAAGTCTAAATTTGCCAACGTAGACCGAAGATGTTACAATGAGAGTGTTGGAACCGGACATGTTGGAACGACTGAGAGACCAGCCGTATACCAGTTTTGAGGCGGCAGAATTAAGCTATTCCTATAAAGAAATATCGAAGGTAAATTACATATGTGTTATTGGCGAAGAGTGGATACAAATTTAACTATTCAAGTTCTGTCAAATTGTTTTTAAGTTTGTTATAGAACAACCCACTGATTTTACTATAAACTTAACATTAATAATTATAATTCATACAGTAGGCAATCTGTACAAAAAAGAATAACAGAGATTAGTAATAGCTGAAATTTTCAATATAGTAATTAGGTTAGTTATGAATGTAAAATGCTTAAGTTTTGAAGTTATTATTTGTAAATCTAATATTCAAGGATACATTTTAAAAACTCCATCTAGGTCAATTTCAATACAAAACATTTTGACTGAACCAAGAATTTTGAACTTATTAAAAGAATAACCCTTTCACGACAAACATTCTAATGTAAACATTTTGAGGAACCCTGGAGGAAATACTTTTAATAAAGTATATACTGTAATATTGTAAGAATACCAACTTGAATTCGAAGCTTTAACGAAATTTGAAAATAAATTTCTTCCATTGAGACATGCTAAGAAATAAACACTATAGAATACGCATTAACATCCATATATGTATGTATTGTCCGTGTGTATTTTTCTACTTTCAGCTCTGCAATAGAAGATATCCATAAACTATTATAGACACAGCGCTGCAAGCTTCTCAGATTATAATCTACCTGAAGAGCGTGAAAGTCAGAGAAACCTTGAAGCATGCTTTTTGAAATCACTTGAGAATTCAAATATATTTTTGAAATAATTACCTATTAGAATACTATAATTGTAAAATCTCTGATATATGTTTTGTAAAATTTTAGTTACTCTAAAGTTTTAATAAAAATTTATGAAAATAGAATGTTTTTTAATATATTGTTTAATAAATTCCAATTCAATGTTTTATCACAATGCCATCTATGGGTGATAATTATATCTAGACAGCGCCATCTTTTGGTCTTGGTAATAATTGAAGCGCCACCTGGTGAATCGGCTTCCAATTATCCATATAAAAGTAGACCACTTTTTTGTTATGTATAAGTATGGGAGTGTCCGTTCTGTACTCTATTCTGTATATGTTCTGTGTTCAAACCAACAGTGTCCACTGTGGCGCGGTGTTAGATGGACCTGTGTCGTTTGTTTTCCCACCCGCTCAAAAAGCAATCAAAATAAAAAGTGGTATAATTAAATTAACTGTAATCGTAGGTTTGGATCTGTGTTTTAATATCGCAGGTTTAAATGCTGTTTAGCATCAATTATATTTTGACAATTTTTCTAACATGAAATGAATGAATATGCATTATATATTGAATGCAATATATATTTTGAATACACGTCAAATTAGATCATCTCGGAAAATCTCTTCCTAACTAATATAACAATTCCAACTAATATTAAAAATTCTAAAGCGTGCTTGCTTGTCCCTCTTTCACTTCGCATTAGCGCAACAGATCGACTTGATTTTCTGTACAAAAATAGTTAGCTAGCCAGGAAATGACATAGGTTACTAACCAGGGAAATCTTATCCTAACTGATATAATAATCCCAACTAATAGAGTAGCGGATCGAAGTTATTTTTACACATAGATGGTTAGCGGGCCGGAAACTGTTATAGGCTACTATCTTATTCGGTAAATATCATCCTAATTAATATAACAATCCCAATTTATATTAAAAATCCAAAAGTGTATTTATTTGTGCTCCTTTCACGTCGCAACATAGTAATTGACCGGAATGATTTTTTGCACAGAGATGGTTTTGCACAGAGTGAACCGGAAAATGACATTGGCTATTCGCCGCGTGAATTCTCATACTAACTAATATTATAATCCTAACTAATATTTTAAGTGCGCAAGTGTGTTTGTTTATTATTCTTTCGTGTCAAAACGAAAGAGCACATCGCCCTGATTTTTCGGGGCTGAGAAATAATATAGGCTATTTTTTGTATCGAAAAATCTCATTATTGTTGGAAAATTCTTATTAGAATCAAAATAATCTTGGTACTTTGTCATTATTTATTTCGTAAATGACAACATATGAAATTGGATTTTGTATCATACGTAAAGGAATACTATACAAGAACGTATAACATATGCGTCAATATGCAATAATATATCACACAGTACATAAAAGCTATACCTATACCAGATAAACTGTTCAAGATAGAAAATTTAGAAAAAATTGGTGATTTTTCCTTTTTACGAAGTCAACAATATTTGCACCATTTTGCAATTATTCTTCAGGAAAGGCTTTTGTTCACCTGAGAAACAGTCACAAAAACCTAAATTACTTTGACATAAACTATTCCGAAATACCTGTGATCGTTGTTCCTGATACTTTGGAAAGCAGAGTTTTGCAATACTCTTTGCTAATTTTTTTTGTAGACTACGTAGAAGAAATATTATACTTTATCTACATGTAAATAAATTTATTTGGAGATGATTTCTTCTTAGAACGTATAAAAAAAATGTTGCAAAAGATAACATCATTCTCTCCAATTTCTCATTTGAAATCCCACTTTTATTCTTACTTTTCATAGAATCCAGGATATATTATAGATTTCTTAATTCCGTTGACCTTGAATGCCGTGGATCATCAAACTCTGAAAATAATAAATCTTTATAAAAATCCACCAATTTTTTTCCTTATTTTTTTCCAAAATTCATTGCCCCTTTCAATAATTTCTACCATGATTTGTATTTCCTCGCCATTCCATATAACAAACGTTCAAATAGTTCCTTTGGGTATGTGCTCCTGATCATGTAGGCACTCGGTAATAGCAATCATGGCTTTTATATATTGGTTGCCAGATGTCGGGGATTTCCGGAATTGTCCCGGAATTTGTGGTATTGTCCTGTGTCCAGAAATGTAATAAATTTGTCCCGGAAATGTAAAAAATTATGATAATTCATTAAAATTGTCTTTTTTGGTATTTTTCGTGAACCTATACATGCCATAGCTGCATTACATTTTACCAGATTGATCAATGGAAAGACCAGAATCGCATGATTACGGTTCAAATCAAGGCATAAAATTCAATAAATTGCGAAGAGTTAGAATTCAACTGCAATTTAATAAAATAACTAAATCAAAACATGAACATAATAAATTAAATACTATTGTCATTGTCAATCTACGAAAGTTAAGCTTCGAATTGAAATTAGATAAGATTAATTATTGCAGGACAAATTTCTTTTGCCAAATATTAGTATTAGCTTTTAGTAATTTGGATAAGTATGATTAACATAACGACTGTTTTTATATTAAATTACTTATAATTACAAGTCAATAAACTTTATTATAAGTCAATAAACTTTATTAAAAAGTTCACTGTGTATTTTGGCAAAACAAAACAACTTAGTTATTTATTTTTATTAATCTGAATGTTTTTTGGGTTCAAAAAAACCTTTTGTTGGTCAAACTATTTTTTTTCTTAAATCACTGGTATCTATAATTACCAGGTTTCGGTCTTTCCATTGATCAATCTGGTAAAATGTAATGCAGCTATGGCATGTATAGGTTCACGAAAAATACCAAAAAAGACAATTTTAATGAATTATCATAATTTTTTACATTTCCGGGACAAATTTATTACATTTCTGGACACAGGACAATACCACAAATTCCGGGACAATTCCGGAAATCCCCGACATCTGGCAACCAATATATAAAAGCCATGATTGCTGTTACCGAGTGCCTACATGATCAGGAGCACATACCCAAAGGAACTATTTGAACGTTTGTTATTTGGAAGGGCGAGGAAATACAAATCATGGTAGAAATTATTGAATGGGACAATGAATTTTGGAAAAAAATAAGGAAAAAAATTGGTGGATTTTTATAAAGATTGTTTATTTTCAGAGTTTGATGATCCACGGCATTCAAGGTCAACGGAATTAACAAATCTATAATATATCCTGGATTCTATGAAAAGTAAGAATAAAAGTGGGATTTCAAATGAGAAATTGGAGAGAATGATGTTATCTTTTGCAACATTTTTTTTATACGTTCTAAGAAGAAATCATCTCCAAATAAATTTATTTACATGTAGATAAAGTATAATATTTCTTCTACGTAGTCTACAAAAAAAATTAGCAAAGAGTATTGCAAAACTTTGCTTTCCAAAGTATCAGGAACAACGATCACAGGTATTTCGGAATAGTTTATGTCAAAGTAATTTAGGTTTTTGTGACTGTTTCTCAGGTGAACAAAAGCCTTTCCTGAAGAATAATTGCAAAATGGTGCAAATATTGTTGACTTCGTAAAAAGGAAAAATCACCAATTTTTTCTAAATTTTCTATCTTGAACAGTTTATCTGGTATAGGTATAGCTTTTATGTACTGTGTGATATATTATTGCATATTGACGCATATGTTATACGTTCTTGTATAGTATTCCTTTACGTATGATACAAAATCCAATTTCATATGTTGTCATTTACGAAATAAATAATGACAAAGTACCAAGATTATTTTGATTCTAATAAGAATTTTCCAACAATAATGAGATTTTTCGATACAAAAAATAGCCTATATTATTTCTCAGCCCCGAAAAATCAGGGCGATGTGCTCTTTCGTTTTGACACGAAAGAATAATAAACAAACACACTTGCGCACTTAAAATATTAGTTAGGATTATAATATTAGTTAGTATGAGAATTCACGCGGCGAATAGCCAATGTCATTTTCCGGTTCACTCTGTGCAAAACCATCTCTGTGCAAAAAATCATTCCGATCAATTACTATGTTGCGACGTGAAAGGAGCACAAATAAATACACTTTCGGATTTTTAATATAAATTGGGATTGTTATATTAATTAGGATGATATTTACCGAATAAGATAGTAGCCTATAACAGTTTCCGGCCCGCTAACCATCTCTGTGTAAAACATAACTTCGATCCGCTACTCCGTTGCAACGTGAAAGGAGCACAAACAAACACAATTTAACATTTTTAATATTAGTTGGGATTATTACATCAGTTAGGATAAGATTTTCCTAGTTAGTAGCCTATGTCATTTCCTGGCTAGCTAACTATTTTTGTACAGAAAATCAAGTCGATCTGTTGCTCTAATGCGAAGTGAAAGAGGGGCAAGCAAGCACGCTTTAGAATTTTTAATATTAGTTGGGATTGTTATATTAGTTAGGAAGAGATTTTCCGAGATGATTTGATTTTCAGGGATGATGATATCTAAAATACATGACGTGTATTCAAAATATATATTGCATTCAATATATAATGCATATTCTTTCATTTCATATTAGAAAAATTGTCAAAATGTCATTGATGCTAAACAGCATTTAAACCTGCGATATTAAAACACAGATCCAAACCTACGATTACAGTTAATTTAATTATACCACTTTTTATTTTGATTGCTTTTTGAGCGGGTGGGAAAACAAACGACACAGGTCCATCTAACACCGCGCCACAGTGGACACTGTTGGTTTGAACACAGAACATATAGTACAGAACGGACATTCCCATACCAACCCATACCAAAAAAGTGGTCGTAATTTTTTACGGACAATTGGAAGCTGACCCACCAGGTGGCGCTTCGATTATTACCAATGTCAAGAGTTGGCGCTGTCTAGGTAGAATTATTACCCATAGATGGCATTATGAATAAACATTGAATTGTAATTTATTAAATTTAAAAGCTCTTAAAATATATTAAATAACCTTTTTATTTTCTTAAAATTTTATTAAAACTTTAGAATAACTAAAATTTTACAAAACATACATCTGAGCTTTTACAATTATAGTATCCTAATAGGTAATTATTTCAAAAATATATTTAGATTCTAAAGTGACTTCAAAAAGCATGCTTTAAGGTTTCTCTGACTTTCATGCTGTTCAGGTAGATTATAATCTGGAAGCTTGCAGCGCTGTGACCTTAATAGTTTATGGATGTCCTCTATTGTAGAGAAAATAGAAAAATACACACGGACAATACATGCATATATGGATGTTAATGCGTATTCTGTGATGTATATTTCTTAGCGTGTCTCAATGGAAGAAAAATTATTTACAAATTTTGGTAAAGCTTTAATTTCAAGTTGGTATTCATACAATATATATTTTATTAAAAGTGTTTTATCCAGTGTTCATAAAAATGTTTACATTAGAATATATGTCATGAAAGGGTTAATGTTTTTTTGACAAGTTCAAAATTTGGCTCAGTCATAATGTTTTGTATTGAAATTGACCTAGATGGCGTTTTTAAAAATTTTCCTTGAATATTAAATTTACAAATAATAACTTCAAAACTTAAGCATTTTACATTCATAACTAACCTTATCACTATATTGGAAGTTTAAGCTATTATTAATCTCAGCTCTTTGCAACATTTTTGCACAGATTGCCTATTGTATGAATTATACTTATTAATGTTAAGTTTATGGTAAAATCAGTAGATTGTTCTATTACAAACTTGAAAAAAATTTGACAGAACTTGAATATTTAAAATTGTATCCCACACTTCGCCAATAACACATATGTGATTACATTATTGCCAAAATATATCAAATTTGTGCTATAGCTCGATGGAAACCATGGGAAGGTGGTGGGAGTATCTTCCATCGGAAATAGGAACGGAAAAGGAAGTGGATAGGTTAGGTTGGAAAAATATTTAGTGAATCTATGATCTAGCGTAGAAGTAAATAAATAAATATTGGCATATACAAACCTATAATTTACCACGCCAGATCACTATTAGATATAATATATTAGGTCAAAGAAAAGTAAGCACAATACTTTTACTATCCCTATAATTTCATCACAGGGACTATACCCTTATGCGGTGTTTGCTTGGTTAATTTGAATAAAGTAATTATCAGTTAGAGGGGAAAAATATGGTTAACAATATTTTTAACTCTTAAGGCTGATAGAAATTAATATCAAAATAATTTATGAAAGCAATATTATTATTTTATCAGTAAAAATAAAATGAGGACAAATAAACTTACGACACTGACCACATAGATAATACTGACCATACACAGGCAAAGGGGTTTGCGTTGTCACTCCACTAAAACATTCAAATGCGGCTTACAAAATTTTATTCAATTCATATAATGGATCCTGGTGAATCTGAAAAAGGAAAAGTTAAATTTAAAAGATTGTAATTAATAGTTTGAAAGATTAATAGGTTAGCGCAAGTACAGATCTGAAAAGATAATAAAAAAGTTTACCCCTTATCAAAGTAAAAGTTTAAAACAATTATAAATTACACAAGTTTCTTAAATTGATTTATATCCAACTGATTTATATTCGTTAATTCTATTTAAGTTTCTAAGAGAACAGTTTATTTCCATTTTAATGTAATGTTTAATAAATAAATTAGAAAAACCATCTGTACAAAATATTTGACAATCAGCAGTAACTCGTTTTAAATATCGCAATGGATTTTCTTTTAAATTATCAATAAATAGTATATCATTAAAAATTAATTGAAACACGGCTTTCCACATTTTGTAATACAAAATATACTATTAGTTCTGCATCTAAAATTTTACTGATACTTTTTATAACTACATATATAAGTTATTATCTCCCCAGCCTTTAAACAATAACCCACAACCTGTTAATTTTTTGTTTAAGGCGTTTAATATAAAATCATTTTTCCCTGCTTTAACTGGAAAATTACAACTCCAACGATGTACACTGATGGTAATTGCAAAATGGCAGCCAAATGTTTATAACCTTTTGCGAAATCATAATACAAATTTATACAAATCTCTTCCATTTTTTAATCATATAAAGCTGCGTTTTATCTTCTAAACTAATTTCTTAATTGATGATCAAATAAAGTGTAAGAGTCTTCTGGTAAAATAAATTTCAACATATGTTTTATTTTAGTAATTGTTATACTTTCCGATTTACCATACTGTTTAGGTTTCCGCAACCTTCTTAATTGACACCTCGGCAGTTCGATGGTCTTCTTCATGTGCATGTATTTTTGTTACAATTCTGGAACTTCTTACTTTTTTGACTACCTCTCTTCGAAACACTGACTCTGGTAGACGCTGCTTCCGGAAGTATGTCCTCCTATAATCATAAACAATTCACAAATATATGTAATATTTGTATATAAATTGGTAACTGATTATATTTCACATGTAGTAAAAACGCATGTTACTATTTTCACATATTCTGGCTACTCCAGATATTGGGCGACTAATATAAAATACACATAATATATCAGTTGTCGTTGAAATTGAAATTGTATACCGCAAGATACACTATTTATAATTAGTGAAAGTGTTTATCTGTATCGCAGTGATGAGAATTTGCAATAAAATGAATTAAATAAATTGAAGTTAATTGTCTATAAGCCCTATTTTACGTATTCAATCAAATTGCAATCAATTGTATCACTAGTCTATATATATTTAATATGTATTTAATGTTAAAACTGCTGCCTGGTCAGTAGAATTCTTTGAGTATAAGTTGAAATCTCATCTAAATAATTTGACTGATTGTATTAGACATTAGAATATTCCTTTATAGAAATAGCTGACTTCTGCTATCACTGCAACAAAACAAAAATTGCGTTATAATTTTTAGTTATAAGCATCGTTACACATGTTTAAATGTTCACGTTGACGGAGTTTAAAAATACTTTTGTGTGTTATTTGGTAATAAAAATAATACTACAAACGGTATTTACCGAGTTTCACATTTTGGAAGCTTGAAAAATAAGAGTCTCCTAGTAATTTTTTTGAGTGGAGTGACAGTCGAGTACAACGCACGCACGCCATTATTATAAATTAAAATAAAAAAATAAAATTAACTTATTGGTATCTTGGTGAATATGAAAATACTTATAAAAAGCAGAATTAAAAATAAAATTTCCCCGGAGAAAATATATATGAGAGGCCACACAAGAATTTTCAGTATTATACTTTTTTGCAGGAGGTAATCCCACGTGTGTTTACAAATTACAAATGGCAACGAGAAAAAATATGGCGCAAGGAAGTCCACTAAGTTGAATGCGTTAAACGCCCTTAGGTGAGGAATCCGACATTAGCGTTTCACATTTTCGACTTCCGCTTACCCCTCTCTATATACTTTGTGGGTTTGAATACGAGTAAAAGAGAAGCAATAGACAGTGCCAAAACGCTTGTGTGTATTGGAGAGAAATAATGTGTTTTATTTTTTTTATTAAAATCCAATTTAATTCGTTGAAAATAAAACAAAAACCAAGATTTTGAATAAAACATGAAAAGTTATGGGTTGTTAAGGGTTATTTTTGGGTTTTTTTTCGGAGAGCAAAAATATTTCCGTTGTGTTGTTGGAAACAACGAGGACTTTAGAAATATTGTCAAGGATAACATTTACAAATTTTTCATGGTTTTCGAATTTAGTAGCTTTGCTAATTTTTTTTAACCACGCCGAATCTGCTGTAGTCAGCCTCTTAACAGAATTTCGGCCGTTAAATTTTGATACTAGTCTGGTCGTGTTGACACGACACGTTTTATTGTCATGTTTATTTAAAATTAATTTTGTTTTCAATCGAACATCGAGTTTTGATACAGTAAGCAATACCTGCAGTATTTTTTAGTGTTCCGAGAGTGTGAAGATTTCAAATTTTTTTAATACATTTGTTTCTTCAATTTTAATATTAATAAATATATATTTAACGTGTGAAATTTAAACTGATATTTTCTCACATATATTTTTTGTATTTTTAATATTCCGTTCAATAGGAGTTCTTATTGAAAAAACCTAAGCGGTGCTTAGGATTGTAATAAGAAGTAAAAGAAATCAGCAGAAAGGGATAATTTTTTTGTGTTTCCCATCCCAAATCATGTCAATAGTTTTTTTACTTATACTTTTGTATATATTTTTACAATTTTCTTTCGTCTAACGTACTATAACAAATTTTCTATGTAAAATCTCTTACAGTCTACCGATTAAATTTCAATACAAATTGTTATGGTTGACTGGAAGAGATTGCTCATGTAGCAATAAGTCCGCCATATGTACTATACATAAAAGATTATAAATAAATAAATAATTTATCGAAAGACATTTCTAAAATCTCGAGTGCTTCAAACTCTAGACGAACAACATCAATTAATAAGTATTGAAAATGACTTTATACCGTTTTATTTCTTAGTATTAGTTTATTGCTTGTACTAATTTTATAAAATATAATATTAAAAATATAACAAAAGTATAAAAATAAGCTGTAAAAATTTAGAAGAACTTGAAAATAATAATAATTAAATAATATTAAATTACTGATTCAAATATTTTATAATCTATATTTATTATTTTTATAATTATTGATTTATTAATAAAAATGATAATTAATTAACATTTAATTTCTATTTATTAATACAAAAATATTGGAATTATGAGTTAATAAATATGAATTGATAAAAAATAATAATAGTTTAGCTGATATAATTAAATATTTGCTGTTCTGAATACGAAAGACATTTATACTACTCAAATTATTGAAAGTTAAACATGTCGAACACATTATATAAAGATATAAAACACTACAAATAAAAAAAGACATTTGATATTTTTGTGATTTTTCAGTTGTCCTGCACTAATGTCATAAATAATATTGAATATAATGAATTAGAAAATTATTTTATTAAAATTAAAAATTTTGAATTCACAGTTTGTTTATATTATTTTAAAATAGAATATTAAAAGTAGTCATATAAAAAGATAATTATAAAAACATTTTTTTTCAACAGCGTCTAGAAGTAATTTTATAGCAAGGCGCTTAAAAAATCCGCGTAATCCTCCAATAATGAATTCACCAATTCCTAATTTTGATGGAACAAAGGATATGACAATTATCAGAGATCCATATTTATACCAAGCAACGTAAGACTTTATAGCTACAAATGGTATATCACAAAATGATGACGCTAATTTTAAAAAGTCCAAGGTTATTTATAATGATGAAACGAGATTTTGTTCAAAAAAATTGTTTAATCATATTCATTAAGATGGAGATATTCGACCTCGTACGTAATTGATTTACTTAAAAGTTAAAAGGTCAGTATTTTGTGACCCTTGTTTATTATTTAAAAGTAATTGCGGAAGAAACGTTTTCATTTGCGAAGGTTTTCATGGAAAAAATCGAAAGCTCGTGTTGAAAGTTATGAAAATTCAAATTGTCCTAAAACGAATAGGTAAACTTTCTGTACAACAAGTTCGAGGAAGAAATTTGATACTGGAAACAATTTATAAAACTAATTTATAAATCCCTTGCAATAAGAGGACTGCCATTTTGAGGGCATTCGAAACAATTTGGAAATCCATATAATAGTGGTTTTTCAGGAAGAGTGGGGTTTCTTGCTGAATTCGTTCCTAAAAATGGATCATTTGAAATCTTCTGCACATACAGGAAGTAGGAGTGCGTCATATTTATCTAAAACAATCTATGAAGAAATAATTATATTAATACGCGATCAAGTATTGAAACAAATTTCGAGTAAATCACAAAATGGTATTATTAAATATATATATATATATGTGTGTGTGTATATATATATATATATATATATATATATATATATATATATATGTGTATATATATATATATATATATATATATATATATATATATATATATACATATATATATATATATATATATATATATATATATATATATATATATATATATATATATAGGATTTATATCAAATACAGGGAATAAATGTAAAGTCATTGAGAATGCTGTTTTACCTCAGAATAGTCTCGATTTAATGAATAGTTTGGTCAATCGTTCGACAATCCAAGTAACACGTTTGGTATATATTAAGGTATTCTGGCGCGAAATAAAATGATTAATCCTTTGCCTGATTCTGTTTCTTATGCTGCACATTCGTTGAATTTAGTAGGAACTTCTGCGGCTGAATCACTCTCTGAAGCAATTAGTTTTTTTACTTTAAAGGATTTTTATAACTTTTTTAAAATTGTTAAACGTCGTTGGGAGATTTAGATGTAGCATAAAAACCTATGTTCCAGAAACCCAGGTGGTCTGTTCGACACGATGTATGTTACGCTTTAGCGAAAGAATATTTGGTTAGTTGATACACGAAATGTTAGAAAATATGAATGAAAAATCGTGTACACGTTTTGAAGCTACTGGACAAGAAAAAGTTGAAACGTTTGTAACACAATTTTAGATCACTTTAATTCTACTAGAAAGAAATTCCAGTAATCGCAAATTGATTTTTCAACCGTTGTCCAATTTTACTATTCTCTTGCTTTGTTCCTTCAAGATATGAGAAATTCACAATTTGTTTCATTATGAAGAAAATATTGAATTACTTTCTGGAGTTGAAAACTATTACGGACATTATACTTGCCGTAAAAAAATTTTTGGATCTGGTTGTTACTACTAAGTGTAGAGTTGACTCGATGAAAGAAACTGTATAGTTTGTAGGAACTTTGTTATTGTTATCAACAGCTTCGTAGTAACTTCAGTTTTTTAATTTGTCTGAGATTAATATGGATAAAATAATGAAACAAATGGTAAAGTTATTAACGTATTATTTGGAAGAAAATCATTTCATTTTTTGCATTGTTACTTATAACAATTAAAAAATATTAAAAACATATGCTTTGCATCAGGTATAAGTGAATTTTTATATTTACATGATATCTTCGATGTCTATCCAAATATAGATATTGGTCTACATACATGCTTAAATATTTCTGCAAAAAATTGTTCTGGAGAAAGTTCATTTTCCACATTTAAAAAAAGTTATTTAAGTACAAGTATGAACTAAGATACATTTAATGAACTTGCTTTATTGTCTATCGAAGCTAAATTGGAACAAGAAATTAGTTATGAAGATATTTTCGCAAGCAAGGAAAAAAAAATATTTATATATTTAATTATATGAAAATAATTTATTTTCTGGTCATATCTTCTTTACCAATAATGTTATATTTTCATTTATATATTTAAAAGTGATATATTCTTTTCATATATAAATTACGTTATTATTAATATTATTATATAAACATAAACCTAATTTTTAAATAAACCATTAAGAAACAAAAAGAGTGCCACCTAAAAAGACACCTAGGGCGCAGTCAAATCTAAGTCCTCTTCTAATTACGAAATGATGACCCTATCTTTATTATTTACAATAATTTAAGTTATAGGTACTTTAATAATTGGTCAAAACTGAATCCATTCCTCAAAGATAAGGCGAGTAAGTTTTCTGAAATGATTTTGACAATGTGACAGACATAGTCACATTTTTCACTTTGTTATAAGCATAAATCACTATATCATTTAATTTATTACAGCTTTGTGTTTTCTCTTGGTATAAACGATTTACTGAGTCCTGTAGATAAAAGTTTAGCGGCGTGAGGTCTGATTACTGCTCAAGTCACGACATAAACTTTAAAGTACATTTCGATATTTTTTCTAACAAATCTGGGATAACATGCTGAAGAATGTGCTGAAAGCACAAAATGAAGAATGTGCAGTCAGATGACTGTAAGACAATATAATGTCTAATTACCTTCTTGCGTTTAATTTCTTCCCATACGACCAAACTAAAGTACATCTGATGGGAATTGTCTTTAACAACATAGGGATTATTATAACTTCACCAAATTTTATTATAAGTAAGATAGGCGAGATACCCTGTATAAAATTGCCAATCAATTAATCTAATACTTTTTATATTGGCTCAAGTTGAAAGGCTGGCTGCATGGTTTATGTTGGAGTGGTGATTGTTTTCAAAGAATATAAGCATTATTCATGAATTTCGATATTTAGTTGCTACGCTGAGCACATATATGGACAGAAACCCGAAATTAATGATATTTTAACATTTTAATTTGCTGCTGAAATTACTTTCCAATTAGATATTCACTTGAATTTTCTTGTCTTTTAAAATATAGATACGCATCACTTTATAATATTCACGGTTGGTAAAACTACGATGTTATACCATTTTGTGCGCATTATATGTATAGAAACCGGAAAAACGGAATGCGCATATCCGATCAGGTTACTGAGTGAGGTGAGAGAGAAGTACTCGTATACTGGGGGGCGCGAGAGAGACTTGGGTCGTTAATAACGTCGGTGAATGATTTTTACTAACTGTATTTTGTACCGCGTCGTTTTAATAAATGATGAGGTAACGAATAGAAAAAAATGGCACAAATGAAAATACTCTATAATATTTTGATGACGAACACTTTTTGACAATGTAGCTCGAGGCAGTGAGATCGGAAATCTGGAATAAATGTGTGTTGAACAGCATTATTTGATACATTATATAGAATGTGTAGAATATGTAGGATGCATCTGTCATGTACCTTTATCTAGTATAGATCTGTATTCAGGTCGCATCTACACTACTAGATAGAGGTTATGCAATCAGATATTTATGCAAAAAGTACATTGGGGGAAGGATGGTACGCAATCAGAAATAGGGCTGAAAATAATTTATTAAAATGATCATCAAATACGATTCAGATAGAACACATTTCCAAGATCAAGTAAATTACAAAGCTATAGAAATAATTACCAATTTCTTTATGGTCCCATTATTATAAAGATTATAAACAATTAGATGATAACGTGAAGAATTTGGACTTGAAGTATTTTCATACGTTCAAATGTGTATTTTAGAGAAAATGGTCGCAGCAGCGGCAAACGTAATTCGTGCTAGGTAACTTGATCAAAATAGTTAAGGATAGCCGAAAATTAGATATAAATTGGAAATTCCTCTTTAAATAAACTTACAAATACAATTAGTAAAAATGAAAAAAAGGTGGAGATAAAAGTTATTTGTATGTACACATATCTTTGTATGTACACGTCTGATACAAGTGTTAAAAGGTTGTCCATTAAGAAATATTGATTGAGAATATTTTGCTGTAAGACAGCACTTTAATTTCCCTCCCTTACCAATGCTTTGTCCGTTTAAGGTCATATGTTTCATATGGAAGGTTTGTGTACTACGGAAGGTTTGTGTTTGTGTCTAGATCCATTAAAAAGATAAACATTGCGTTTGTGATATGGAATGTGTGGATTAAAAATTTATTGCAATTTTTCTGAGAGAAAGATGTCTGCAATTAACAAAAATTAAATTTCATATTGTAGTTATTTGCTGAAAAAGCCAATCGAAAATACCTTAGTGTCAATTTCAGCAAATTGATTGCTGTAGTATTCAGGTTTTGATCAAATTGGTGTAACTGAATGTTAGTGAGGTATGTAGACAATGGTTAATAATGTCTTGATCGTTAGTAAGCTAATACTTTTCTTTAATTCTTGATTTTCTGACGTCCTGTCAGGATATAGGATTCCTGTCTTTTTTACGTAATGTTAGTATAAGCGAGCAAACAAACATACTGATAGACATACAGAAAGACAACAAATCCAAAAATGTTCAATAGTTCAGGTTCAAAGAAATGTAAGTTCGAAGTAATAGTGAAACCCCATTTAAATGCATTTAAGTAATACCTAGAGCTTTAATGTAATATGTAGTCAATTGAATAGAAAAAGTGACAAACAGACAGTTGCGTTTTATTCTTTTATAAAATACCTTCATAAGGAAATATATTGTTCATTTATAAGAACAATTTCCTGTTATTAACAAATAAAATAAAATCCGCGGGAAATAGACGTCGTATCAATTATATGAATCATTTGAAAAATTATGAACGGCAATGTTCCAAAAAGTAAATATCATACATATTATTTAAAAGACGATTAAAACAATAAACTTCGGCTAATTTTAAATAAATGCATTGCTCTCTGTCCAGGTTTCCCACAGTCCTCAGTTGGGTAAAAATTAAACTTTTAGATACGAGTGCTAGAAAAGCAGCTTGTCATTCAGTATGCAAGATTATTGAAGGAACGGGGGGGGGGGGGCGTAGTTAATTATCATATATTAATATCATTCTATTAAATATTAAACAATTTGAAAAATATAGCATTGCGTGCAGTGCTAGTATAAACAAAAAGAAAGTAAGGCCGAGTAAACGAGAAGTTGAGAAATATAAAAGGTTGTTTTTATAGATCCTTGTGATGAATGCTGCTTCGTTCGGCAGATAAATAATAATTATATTTTGTACGGTTATGTTTATTGTGCATTGGAGTGTTTGTCATATGTCTTTATATTATGTTAATGAATAGACGCCATTAAAACATTAATAAGGTGCATTTGTATCTATTTCAGTGGCACTATGCCAAGAACTTAAGTCTTTCATTTTGATATTCGACAAATATTTTTTTTACAGTTTGGGAATCAGACTTCATTTTTTATAGTTTTGCTATTAAACACCTCTAATCTCGATATTATTAGAATAAATTAAAGAATGTTTAGATATTCTAAAATTTATGTCAAGATATACCAATCGTAATTGCAATTTATGTTTGTTTGCTCTGTACAGTATTTAATTGTTATAATACATTGCGAACCAACGTAGCTGCTAAGTATTTTACTTACAGCTATCAAAACTTTTTTGTTTCCTCTTTAACAACGCTTCAATTTTACTCGGCAGCTTTTTAATTTATTTTCATCGCTTATTTAGATTTTCACTTATTAATAAATATGTGTTGTTATACAAATAATCTCAACCAGTCAACCAAAGAACCATCACTGAAAAATATGTTATATTGTAGAAGACGTCATTAAACTGAAAGTGAACTTAAATGATAAAAAAAATTTTAGGTGCGAGTTAAACTCCCATTATTTGGGTTACGTAAACCCTTAGGTATTATGGAAAATTTTAAACGTTTGGTTATATATATATATAGTATTTATATTCAACAATTTATGAATATAAATATTATTTTCACTTGTGTAAATATATTGCCTAATATAACTTTCACAAGCCTAAGATATCCTGAATTTCCCACATTTTTCATTTAACTTTAGGTAAACGTCCAATATTTATATACCCCAGTCATTATAATATTTATATGTCCCAGTCAAGCACGTAGACTAACTTTGAAAATTTTGGAACGTGGAAGATTGTAAAGTATGAGCTCTAATAACCTCGATTTTCTTAATTTTGACTTAAACTCTTTCGAAGATAGAGAAAGCGGAAGGACATATTTTTTTTGGAGATTTTAAAACAATACTTCAAGAATTATCTTATTTTAAAGTAATATCTCAAGAATTATCTTCTTTTAAGGCAATATCTCAAGAACTGTCTTATTTTAAAGCAATATCTCAAGAACTGTCTTATTTTAAAGCAATATCTCAAGAATCATCTTATATAAAATTCTGAGAATAGTTTCGAAATCCTTATAACCCGCCCGTTTCAGAATTGATGAATTGCTGCCTTATGCAATAAAATTTGATAATTTGATACTTTTCAAATTTCCTTCTAAATATTTTCGGGTGTTAACTAGCGAGATATTTACGGAATAATACGCTCTGTATAAATATTTCCGTTTAATTTAATAAATTAAACGGAAATATTTATACACAAAATAATACTGGACCATTAATAAATTAAACGGTACACGAGTAAAAAAGGCTTATAACGAACAATATGCTGCAGTATGCCGTATTGTTCATCATAAGCCTTTTTTTCTCGTGTAACTGAACCGTTAATAAATTAAACATAAATATTTAAGAAGTTAGAAAGCGAACATATACTGTATTAACAATATACTTATTATAACCAAGCATTCACATTTTGGAACGTAAATTTCATTTTTGTGTGCGTTCTTTCGAAATTTTTTTGGATGTAGCTGCAATGGTTCAGTTTGTTTTATTCAAAAATACGTCTATGATATTTTGCGACAGAAAATGGATAGTAACAGACACTCGTTAATAATTAACGTAATTCTATTTGTTTTATATATTTCCAAATTTTCTACAATATCTTTTTCTTCCTTTGCTTAAATCACCATTACTCGTTATTTGTATATCTGAAAAAGATATTATACACCGATTATTTATTGGACTTAATTATATGATGGTAACGGATGAGCCGTTTTTATGTCAGTACTTAACAAACAATAATTTACACTTCAAAAAATAAGTATTATTAACAAAACGAGTTGTTGTGAAATAAAGCCAACAAGTTAATATCTTCGTAGAAAACACTATAGCCGATTATTTACGACGGAGAACAATTTTAAATTAATTTAAGGATTGTGGGCCGTTAAGGTATTTCAGGTAAATAAGTAGAACGTCAGAAAAATAGTGGATATATTACTGAAATTAATGAGCACAACTATAAACAATTCATGTTATGAAGGCGATTGTTAATAAGATGCTCGCGCATAATAATATCGTGTGTGTATAGTCGTATCTGTCGATTATGTAAAATATGCCAAGTGCACTTATTAATATTTATATACGTACATGTGTCGTATCTGTCGATTATGTAAAATATGCCAAGTGCACTTATTAATATTTATATACGTACATGTGTCGTATCTGTCGATTATGTAAAATATGCCAAGTGCACTTATTAATATTTATATACGTATATATGTCGTATCTGTCGATTATGTAAAATATGCCAAGTGCACTTATTAATATTTGACGATAATCGACAAAAAACCTCACGTACATGTGCGCGATGTGAATACATATGCGCTATGTGATCTCGAAGTTTTTAGTAGTTTTATTTCTAGTTAAGGGTAAATTAAGTTACGTCCACTAGCGTACTTGAACTAATATTATCAATTTGAATATCAATTCGCAAATGATTGAGAAGCTAATTAATATTAAAAAAACTGAGAATATGATCTGGTTGAATTAAAGCGCAAAGTATCTGGATGAATTGGCGATTATATTTTGAGCAGTATCTCAATTCCATTCAGTTGAAAAATTAACAATTATACATAAAAAATTAACACCTTCAAAAAAACTTACATTTTGTATGGTTGTAATCTAAAAAAGTAACGAAAATATTTTGATATTCGTATTCAAACTACTTAGTTACTTTTAAATTATACTTTAGTAGCCTTTGTGTAAACTTGAAATAGAGCAGATATAGATTTTACACTGCGAAACTTTACAGGAAACGGGTCACCATTACATGTACACGTTTGGCTGAAATTACTGAGTTTTCTAGTTTAAAAAAAAATGACACGAGGAGGAAACATCCTAATTACGAGTAGAACTCTCACCACGAATTTTCCATTTCCATTTATGTATATTAAAAATTTAAATATTTAAGGATACACAGTATTCCTATTGAACTTTTTAGAAACATTAAAGTAATTTATGATCAAAGTCTTGCCTAATATATCTTTCATAGGGGTCAAAATGTTGGGGATTTCTCAGAAACTACGAGGCCCAGAATCACAGCTATGGTTTTCCATTAAAATTTAAGCAAACTTCTAAAAACTCTCGTCTCTTAAATTTAATCAACATATATCGTCCATAAATTTTTAAATAATAAATTTAATATTCACATAATTTGCCTTTCTAAGTGACTTCACAAGACCAACCTAAAATTTATTGAAGTTAAAACTTCTTTAGGCGCAGCTGTGCACTTTTTGTGATTAGTTAAAGAAACTGAGTAGTCTCTTCGGGTCGGTGACGTTAAATCAGGTAAGCTCGGCTCCCTTCGGAATAGGCTAAGCGAGTTCCAAATTCAAAAATGATGAAATGTGATCAATTGAATGTGCATCGTATTGTTCGGGTAAACTAGGCTCCCTTTGGCATTGGCCAAGCGAGTTACAAATTCAAAAATGATGAAATGTAGTCAATTGAATGTGCACCGTATTGTTGGGGTAAACTCGGCGCCCGAGAGAATTCGCTGTTTAACGCGGAGTGCATAGTTTCAAGAATTATGTTTTATTTTTATTTGAGTATAATTTTATATAATACGGGTATGTTTTTTTAAATTTACAGTACAGTTGTAAAGGTTTCTAAATTTTCACTTCTACATTGTGGTCTTAAGCACACAATTTTTTTTATATTTCTTTCTAAAATTCTAATAAAAATATTTTTTTATGTTTTTACGGTTTTACGATTTTCTAGGCCAACGAGTTCCATTATGAGTATTGGGCTATATTCCAACTTCCTACGTCAAATGGTTTCTCAGAAAAACCTCTGTTATAGACGGAATTCGGAAGCTCAAGTGATCCTGTAATGGTAGCGTGCTTTTTTATTTTGAGGTACGGTGACCTAAAAATATGGTTGTGACAGATGGAAGATGTAGGGTTTTATGGAATCGTGAAAATGTTTCCGAGTCATGCCAGGTCGACAAACTTATTTACATAATTGTACGGACTTTAGCTTACCGGTACGCGTTACAAGCAAAATAGATATCGTGTGCCGGGATAACAATGCACGCGTGTAAATGCAATGTTTATAAATGCTATACGAGGTAGAGAACCTTTACCGTATAGTTCTTCCAGCGGATGCGCGTGTCCTGCCCTGATTCATGGTTGTCTCTTTTGTATCAAACTCGTGAAGATAATTTGAAGTTTTAATGGAGCATAAACATACACTCCACTTTTCTGTTTACTTATTTATATGTGTTATATATGGTCTTTCTTTATGATTTTTGAAGTAAATATTTTCTTGCTACTATAAAATATTTCAAATGTTGAGAAATGAGGTCATAACAAAAATACAGCGGTAGTGGGGAGAGTGACCAATAGAAAGAAGTTCCCCCTCCACTATCAGTCACTCAGCGCTTCAGTGAATAGTAGATTGTCAGTTAAGTAAGTCCAACTTTTTTCAGTGTTCGTTATGCTCTCATTCGTAGTAAAGCGGATATTCGTAGCTGTCCGTTCCGGCTCTACCGGCTAAAAAAGGAATTATAAAGATAATTTTTATTTTTTGTATAACAATTATTTACGATTGATTTATTAATGATATTCTCTACCATTTCGTTATCTATTCTGTGTTGAGTTCAGATTTGTATGACTCAATCGGGTAACGTGAAAACGTTTACAATAAATAATCCACAATATTAACCATACAGGTACATCCTGGAAGTTTTTTGGAGATTTCGTTGTTATATACAATTAAAGTAAACGTTATTTTGGTATGGCAACTTATAACAGTTTATTTTATTTAAGGCTACATTTTCATGTAAAAGTTTATATTAAAAGTTTTTGTTTATACATTTTTAAAAGTGAAATATAAATCATATGATTGTAAATATTTTTTTGTTTAATGATATATGTCTGAAAGGATGTCTAAAATATTTTTCAGTAATATTTCATGAGCAAAATTTTAAGACATTCATTGAAGAAAACAATACTGAAAAACAAATGTTCCAGAATGGTAATCAAGATATCTCTTGATCTACTTGTCTGTAACAGAAAAACCAAAATTCTTTTTAAAGCTTATTTCTGTGACTAGGGTACTACAAAAATAATGAATATTTGCAATATGCGGTTTTATGAAGTATAGAAAAATGTTCTTCTTTTTCATTAATTAAATAAGTAATTTATTTTTTTAAATTATGTTTTGATTTTATTTTTTCCTGAGATATTTACAGAATGTAAGAAAAATCTCGTTTGAATTTTAAAAATCGGTTCATAGGCGCTTTTTAAATTGCGGTCATCGTATGATAAACGTAAAGTAACGTTATTGTTACGAGAAAAACGTGTAAAATAATTTTCCTAATATTTACTGTCAAAATTAGTTTACATTACTTTAGTCGGTATACTTAGCTCATAAGATAGCCCTTCAGCTTACCTTGCTACTGTGTGTGTCCTTATATTCCTACTGTGCCTCTGGTTTTTCTTATTTTTTCTTAATTTTTGTTTCCTTTGGTGGTTTTTGTCTCAATTTTCGGTATTATGGATAACTGGAGGATAATTTGAACGCCTGATATCTTTATAATTTCAGCAGTTTACAACGACTTGGATCTTTTCCCGATCCCGATAGCGATTTGATGATCTTTTCCCAGCAAAACTTGTTTAATTGCATACGGCCACAATCTTCGATTTCAACTTTCATTTATGTTCCGTATGTTCATAAAATAATAACAGCTTACACGGAATTTATGAACATTTTCATGTTGTTTAGAACGCTTTTATAGATTATTTTAATATAGTTATAATAGTTTAAAAGTTTAATTCAAAAAACCCCCACTTTCCTCACTTAAATAGTTATTACGCATTACTCACAAGTTCTAAAAAGATATTATATACTCAATGTTCACATGTATTCACCGTATTTTAAATGAACTATACGATGGTGAAAATTTTATATCAATTGGATAAACCAAACAAAATATTCCTCTTTTATAATTAGGTTGATAGTATTGAAACAATTTGTGTAAACGTTTTTATTAGTGTCAACAGTCAGTGCGGTATTCTGTCTGTTGCTTATGGACCTTAAAAAGTTTATCACTAATCGTATTTTATATGCATCATTAATATTGAGACAGATGTAGTAAACGTTTTCTTTATTGTCAGTGCATTATACAAATACGTCAGAAGAATAATGTATATTTTCTGTAAGAATAATAAAATGTAAAGAAATTTCACTTCTAACGGACAGTTTTTTGTGAGGAGTAAGGTTTATTGACCATACAAAAAAGTATGGATTTTATATTTAGTGAATAGAATATTTCTTTTCCTTATGTCTCATGAAACGATTCTGTTGTATCATAAAGGTATAAATAGGTAAAGTAGCTAGTACTAAAATACATTTTATATGGAAATATGATTCTTGAGTAAAACATATGATCCTCATAGAAATTGGAAAAAGTCGTGTAAAGAAATTTATAATATTAGCATTTAAACAATATAGCACCCAGACAAGTAAGACAGATGCCAATACAATAATTTGCGCTTCTTGTACTATCGTCTGTTTTTTCTTTAAATTCCATGTTTTTTTTAATAAACTATCGCGGCAAATCAAAAAAATAAATCGAATTTATATACGCAAAGAGAAAACTTTGTACTCCTTTTTAAGCACGTTGCACGCACGGAACAGTGTGAGATTTGGCATAGTTAAAGTTTATATGGAGAAGGAGCGCAGAAAGTTGAAATTTAAATATAATGAGCTGTTGCCTGCGGCTTCATCCGCCTTAAGGACCAATTTTACGACGTTTTACTTTTATCGTGTTCTCGACCGCGAGCTAGTCGTACTTCACATTCTGTACTACGCTGCAAAGATCGTGAAGTAACATTTTGGATACGTTGAGAGCTTAATCGAGATTCACGCTGCGTGACTGATTACGAAACAAGGGACTTAGCGTGGTTCTCTCGATAGTGAGGTAGTCGTACTTCATATTCTGTACTACTCTGCAGTGATCGTGAAGTAACATTTCGGATACGTTGAGAGCTTATTCGAGATTCACGCTGTGTTACCCTTTGCAAAGCTCGAGACACAGTGTTGTTTTTCGAGTCGTACATAACCGAGCTTGATGCTCCTCGTCAGTTTCTAAAGAACGAACAAACCACATCATTTTAGCCGCTCTTGAGTTTTAAGCTAAATTACTTTTCTTGTTTTTAGACATTTTCTTATAAAAAAAGTTTAATTTCTTATCAACATAAACAAAAAATTGGTATTTGTTGATCAAGCCAAGTAATTATTGTCTCTATAACTGGTCTAATAATAATAAGGCTTTCTTTAAAATTAAACCAAGATCATTTTTTTAATTATTGTAGAAAAAAATTCAGCTAATATAAATTGAGGCCGTCTTTTAGACTTAAAAAAAGACTAAAGTCAATTAATCAAATTAATGAACAATTTATAAAATTAAAAGACATCGCTTAAAGAAATCAGCAACACATTTCAATTGATAAAAATACTTGTTCTATCAATTGAAATATGTCGCTGATTTCTTTAAGTATTTTCCGAACTGAATGATAGCGCGCTCAAATGAACCAGCAGCGCAATTTTATAAATTAAACCTATTATAATTGGTAAAATATGTAATAGCGCGCTCAAAAGTGTTAAGTTAACAGACAAAACTAAACTATGGCAAGCTTACAAAATTAGCATTGCAATTTAATAAATCGAATTAAAATATGTTTTGATGATACTAATCAATAAAATGCTTTTAAAACAGCGTGTCAATTCAATTAATTAAATAAATATCAATAGATATATCGTGTTAGCTAACCTTTTTGTCCAAATACAGTTATACCAAAAAATGGTATAATATTTGATTTGTAACCTACTTGTGTGTATGTTTATTTTAATTGTTTTTATTATTTATCTAAAATACCCAATTTTTATTTATAAAACATCAACAAAGAATCAAAATATACTAACGAAACCAAGTAACTGTCATTTCAATAATCAATGAATACGTAAATTTAATTCAAATCTGTAAAAAAAATTTTATATCACCAAGCTATTTGTAATTATTAGTTACATCATAGTCAAATTTTCTGTGAGTATGAATTTATGCAGCACATAAGACTTTTTTATATGTCATTTAAAAACAAGACGATAGTGTGTTTGTTTATGCAATACCTATGTAGCCGGTGCCTGCTCGATTTACTGCATATGGTGTAACATCATATAACGTTATGTTTAGTTTGGAATTTATTTACGTCCTGGATGATTATAAATTTTAATATGAATAAAAAATACTAAAGAATATATTATATTCTATGCGCGTAACAGCCATACATGACATTGTCCGTCCGCCCGGCTGTTAAAGCCCTGTTTCTCAGAAACGGCTTAAGATATAAAGTTGAAATTAAATCTTCGTACAAAAGTTCGCGTTGTTTGGTTCATGCGACAAAGGGATGTATATGGTCCTTTAAAACTATTTTTTTATTAATACAGTAGTCTAACTCAGCGAACATCAAAACTTATAGTCATTCCTGTCAGCCTACAATCTTCAAAAGTCGACACAATAGTAGATCTTATAGAATAAGTAAAGGGAAAAATCCAAAAATCGACGATTTCTAATTCTAAGTGGTATTACACATTTTTTTAATTTGTTTCTTTTTAAGCTTGTGAAAGATGTAGTAGTTATATTTACGTCGCAAAAAAATTAATGTTTTTAAATATTTTAATTAGAAGTACTATGTACCCTTAAATGTTTATAAATGCCTAAATTCGTATTGAACCCTCGTAATGCTACGTCTACTCCTTGATTGACAGGTTTTTCACCTATTACAAGGCAGCCAGTTGTGAAAACTTGCGAGCAAAGGATATTGTTGGTATTACCCATCAAAATATTTAGCTATTTTTTTCTAAACGCTTTGTCTTTTGGGAACCTTTAAATAAAAATTAATCATACAAATATTAGTAAATATAAGGATTATAAAAATCATGCAAATAAAAGGGTTAAAAAATATAATTCTAGACAGTAACTTAGAAAAGTGAAAATGTCAATAAAACTGATATATTATAATAACAATTATTATAACGGCACTGCAGTGAAAATAAAGAAAATAAAAGTTGAAATTAAAAAAAAATAAAAGCATCGATGTCATTGTGTGACGGGAGATATTTTGAACATTTTCAATTAATATTTTGCTTGTCATAATAACGCCATTGAATGCCAAAATACGATATATTACCTTGAGACACATTTCTTTAAAAATGTAATTCACTTGTATATATAGTAATTCAAATTTTAGCCAAAATATTATATCTTCATTGAAACGAATAGTTTTCGGCAACTCCATTAATACCAATAACAAAAAATGTTTAGAACGTAGAATAAACTACAATATCAAAATTTGCAATTACCATATGAATTTGCAATTACCATTGACCAATTTATTTCCTGAAATTTAATCTAATAAATAAATTATAGAATCGAAATATTCTTTACGGAACTATATCATTTAAAATTATCGATGTAGGACACGTCATTTAATATTTCATTAATTTCAAATGTGGGTAAATATATATACATAGCGAATAATATATATATATATATATATATATATATATATATATGTATGTAAATATATATATAAATATATAAATACATATATATATATATATATATATATATATATATATATACATAGATATGTACATATTTATATATATATTCCGAAAATTTGACAAAAGTGGAATTACTTTTAATACGTGACATTGTTTTCAAGTTCATATTTCTTTCTTCTACATATTTTGCACTTTTTCACACGCGCAACTCACACGCAACCATTTTTCAATAATACGAGAAGCGTTTTATCTCAAGATCGACCGATCTTAAAATGGGACTAGCTGTGACTTGCTTTCGTTTACAAGTCTGTCAAAAATTGATAAACTTCACGCTAAGTATGGGCTTATACCCACTTCTCTAATTCTTGCCTTCATGTGATATACATATTTTGTAATGGCAAACTTATATTTAATTACATAACTGCATAGACTGTCTACAACTCAATTGGTTAATAAAGCGGTTCGACTGAAATACCACAACTATACAATCATTGTTCATCGCAACTGAAGCACCAGTTTTCGGATTTCTTTGGCCATATAAATACAAATTTTGGAGGCGGAAAAGATTTGTTTTAAAGACTAATTGCAGAAGTCTCATGTTGGATAGAATTTTTTTTTTGTTAAGTTCTGTTTCTAAATTGCTTTACTACAGTCATTTTAAAATTCAATATTTCGTAAGGGGGCTTTAAAAATAAAAATGTTAAATTAAACCTCAATTTCATATCGAAATCGAATTAATGTAGTCCACTGTACGAGGAGGTCATTAGATTTTTTTCCACATTTTACTACAAATTAACTGAGTTTTAAATACGAAGTATCTGTGTTAAAATTCCATTATTTCCTTTGGTTTTCTAAAATGTCATTATAAATCTTCTCAAGTGTTAATTAAAGTACAGGCAGATTAATATGGTTTATCACTGTATCAAATTTTAAGTTTCTACGCTAAAC
The DNA here is from genome assembly GCA_039881145.1 of Druceiella hillmani. Lineage (NCBI taxonomy): Eukaryota > Metazoa > Arthropoda > Insecta > Lepidoptera > Hepialidae > Druceiella > Druceiella hillmani. Next base: position 31,121,534 of record JAYKKI010000005.1, on the reverse strand, counting down.
GGTTTCTGAGAAAAACGCCTCTGACTGTATTATACATACAATAGTTTTACAAAATTGAGAACTTTGTGATATTTATTCGAACGTTTTGTTTCTAATAAATAACATGAAGTTCTCAAATCTCTCTCCTAAAATTTCCATGTAAACATTTTTGAGGGTCTCTATAGAAATATATGCGAGTTAATATGCCTTATCATTATTCCAAATTGAACAGGCACATGAGTGATTTTATAAGGGCGGAACACTTTTAAAGTAGTTTTAGTTTTTCAGCTACGGAACCTCGGAAAAACGGTGAGGCATAGCTCTTATATCCGTATATTTAACATCACCATATGGGGAAAATTCTGATTAAAAGTAAAGTTACAGTTTTTCGCCTTTTTAAAATTTTTTATTTCAAAAAGAAAACAAACCGAATCATTACAAGATGATCATTTTGTCACAGATTAATCGATGTAGAAACTTGGTATTCGGCATGATTGCATAAAGTATATTAATGTGGATAGATAGACCTCAAGTTAGGAGGCAAAAATATTTACATGGACATTTTATAAGGGCAAATTACGTACTCAAAATATTTTTGTCATTTCAAATAGCACAAATATGGTGAAAAAGATGCAAAAACATACTTTACCCTTATATTTTCATAACTGCTGGACCTAAAATTATAGAAATAACGGGGTTTCTATAAGCCTATTCAAAGTTTATGGAAAAATTTATGATATTTTTATGGCTTTGAAAAGTACACTAGGCGATATATTTACAAGTCAAATAGTAATACTGGTAAAATTTTAAATATATATATTTATGTATATATATATATATATATATATATATATATATATATATATATATATTCCTAACTGTTTAAACTTTCATATGTAGATAAACGTGAACAGAACACGCGTAGTGCGATTTTCCGCCGATTTACTGAATTCAAAGAAATATGAACGTGATAATGTTTTCTTTTTGTAAAGAATGAGATTCAACTAAATGCTATTTTATAAGAAAAGTTGGAAAGTATTTCATACGACATCCGGTCCAGCAACGAATTCCAATTCTTTCAAACCGTGACGAAACCTAGAAAGCATTGCAATGTATTATATTTAATTCTATAAAAACAACCTTAGTAATAAATGTCACTCATTAGATTCTGCCGCTTAGCTTGCTTTTTTTTAAGGCAATCGGAAGAAAATTATAAGCGGCCCGCATGTACGGCGAAACGGTCGTGACCGTCGGTTCTGCACGGCTACGTATCTCAAGCGTGACAGAACTGTAGCAGCAGATCGGCCTTTAGTCAAGTGTCTGTCGCTACCTCGTAATAACGTCCTGCTCTCGACGACAATAACGCCGTTTGTTTATAACGATATTCGCGACAAAACCGGAGTCAAATTTTACATAAAATGTACTCTTCAGTGAAAATCACATACGACCGTGAATATTTTATTGTAGCATTTGTAAAAATAAATATTGAAGTATTTTATAAACAAAATTGAAGGAGTAAATCAGCCGCGAAAAGGCGGTTTGGCAAGAACAATTTTGAATTAAGAATTTCATGCTTAACTTTTAGACGTATAAAAGTTTTGTCTATGGATTATTTTAATTTTTAAATACTTGCATATGGAAATTGCTATTGTTATGTTTGTCACTATCAAAATCGACATTTTCAATAGTAATATCTATGTAAATTGTTATAAACAGAATACAAATTAATAATAATAAAAGAAAACAAGTTATAGCAAAATTCCAATACAGACTGTAAATATACACGATGTATAATATGATTTGAAACATTGAATGAAAATTATATCTATGTGTCAAGTTGGAAGATGATATTTCCGATTTTCTCCTTAAACATTTGCCGCCAATTTACCACACGCAGTTTTAATTTAGGAAACGTTCTGATATATCGTGGCGAACACATAGTGCGTGACTATTGACAGTTTGCAGTTGAAGATATTATTTTAACGTGTGTTGAATTCTAGTGCATAAACTAAGATTGTTGACATTTTGATCTGTTCCATAGACAACATCATTCCACGATGTGTTTTCTTAACATATTGCGTTTACACATTATACAACAGCAGAGACAAAAGAGACTTTATAAAAAATATACAGAGAAAATGGCGAACGCTTACATAGATGCCTGTAAAGAGATGAAATTTATGAGATGTAACGAACATTATTTATACCCTCCGTCCCCGGTATTGCCGCAGGATACGAATTTTTGGAGAAATTATTCGGCTAATTATGAATATTCAGATAGCAACAGGGTCGATTCACGGGCGCCAGTACTATTTCTCCCCATTTCGGATGACATGAATTATGATACAGATAATTCGTCTTACTACAGTTCCGGATGTTGTCCGAATTGCTACAGGTCTGAAGTGGACAGCGGAAGATGCTCGTCACCTTGTTGCAGCGAGTATATTTTTAATGGCGGTCATCATTTTAGCAGCAAAGTTGCTTATGAGCCTATAGAGCATGTCTGCCATAGGAGGGAAGTGGTCTGCTATCCGGGAAATTTCAGGTAAGTAAATAATTTCTAAATTAATACAACTAATTATTTAATATTGAAAATCAGAAAGCGTGAAACTCTTAAAAAGTCTCTTAAATGTTATTTTTTTACTTGTCCTATAAAAGAATATGCGGTATCTACTGTGCATATATATTAAGCGGTATCTACTGTGATATTAGACAATAAAAGAGGGTATGATACTATTAACTATAAAAAGTTTTCAAATACATTAACGTTAATTTGGGTACTTTTTATTCAGTGGACGAATATTTAGTTTATTTCTTTAATTTACTGTTTTACAAGATATTTTTATCGATTTATGTATTTTAATGTATTTAATTGGTACATATGGTGGACTTACTGCTACGAGAGCAATCTCTTATAGCCAACTAGAACACCAGTCCAACTCCGCTCGACTAGCTGCCGAGAATCGAACCCGGGTCGCCGCGTGGTCAAAGGACATATCGTATGCATTGTGATCAACCCAACAAACCACCATCGTTCGATTGTCCACGGGAGTCTGGTTTGGCTTATAGTCCTGAATTATTGAGCACGTACATCCAAAAATTTTAAACGGCTTATAAACAATAGGTCATAAATGTACTAATTGTCGTGAAATGTCTGAAAATATAGTATAATTAAAAGTCAGTATTAAAAAAAAGATAAAAATTGAGTAAAGAATAAGTAAGTTATAAGTACATTGGTGGGCACAGAGGAGGAATATCTCCTAGTTTTATTTACTCTTATAGAAAACAATGAGCATTGCTTAAAACCGTCATTATTAGAGGTAATACAAAATTAAAAGTTAAAAATAAAAGGTATAACGTTAAATTTAAGCTTTTACAACGGGCCGTACAAGCTTAAACTTACTGTTTTAGATAAGTTTAAGCTTTTACACCGAGTTGTACAAGCTTAAACTTACTGTTTTAGACAAGTTTAAACTTTATACCGAGTTGTACGAGCTTAAACTTATTGTTTTAGGTAAGTTTAAGCTTTTATAACTCGGGCAATTTTTATGATTTGTCAAAAATTATGTTAGTACCTTGAAATTATGAGTAAAGAAATAAAAAAAATTAGTCAAATATCCACTTGTAGCCATAATTTTATACATTTATGCACTGACACCACATTTATTCGTCCAGTAACAAGTAATTTATTTCTATGGTCCCGTTAATTCGTTAAGTTGAACCCTTTTGCTTTAAATATAACATAAAATATATTATTACATAAAATTAAAGTTTTCTGTATATATCAGATTCTAGTAAACGTATTTAGAACCCAAATAAATTACATAGATAATTTGCGTTATTCACTGAAAAAATCTATTCAAAACGAGATATAAACCCGCATTTAAATGATTACATTTTAAATTAAATCAAATTTTAATTGAAAATTATTGAAACTAATCATAAAAAAAACTTCGTTCATATTTTGCTGTTCTGTTATGATCTACGAGTGTTAAAACAGATGGTTTGAATTGGAATAATGGATTTCAAAGATAATTTTTAGGCCTGGTATCATTAACACTAGATATACCGTAGAGGAAATGTTAGATCAGCCCAGTCGTGTATTGGGATTTTAATGTTTAGAAGTCACAGCTTAGTAGAGGCGTTGATGAGTATTTTTATCAGAGTCAATTGAGTATCGTGATTACTTGATATTAGTATAAAACAAAACATTAACAACTCAGCTGATAAACTAGTTTGCGGAGAAAAATCTTAATCACTTATTTGGATTGAATCACGTTGGACTTAAATTCTTATGCACGATTACCATTGAAAATTTATGTTGCTGTACAAATATTTTTAATGTAAAAAGACTTTATTATGGTGAGTTATGGGAGAGTTGAGATGAAAAAATACCAGTTTTCCTTAAAATATCTCTAAATACATATATTTAACATATATTTTTTATACATGAGCATTTAACCTCTTCGCGTGCTACAGTTGAAATCTTTTATAACCAATTCCAGATTACTTCAAAGACATTTAGATATACAACAGTAAAAACATCAGAACTTATTTAGTAATTTTCCCGTGACTCATGAAGGAAAAGGAGAAATCTGACAATTATTCTCCTGGTTATTTTTTAAATACTTCATTTTTCGATAAACTACGAGCATCATTCTTTTTTCTCCTGAAGTTCTTATTTCATGTTTCTAATCTTCCATACTCTAGGGCTTCATCATAATAGTAAAAAAGAGGCTTGCAAAAGATATATCGATTTTCATTAAAAAAAGATAAAAATAGAGACAGACAACGAGCAAGTTGCGGAACTAATATATTTACGTTTAAATTTTCACTGTATTTAGTACAGTTAAGAAAAGAAAAATTGCGAAGTTAATAACTGCAGTTATCGGAATACTCAATCAGTATAATTTTCTCGTTTAACCGGATCTTAGATACTCGGTTGAGAAAATATCTCTTCTGTAATGCCTGACCAATTTGCTTCCTGCGTTCCATCATTTATGATGAATGGTAATTTTATTTATAACTAGGAATATTATAAGTCCTAGACGGAAGATGAAAATATGTTTAATGAATACGCGTGCGCTGAGGTTTTATGGTAGATTGTGGAATGTTGCATTTTTATTATAAAATAAAATATGATCGAGTAAAAAGATGCAAAAAATTTGAAATGATGTAAAGTCATATCGAAGCATTATTATAAATGATTTTTAGTGTGATTTTATACTAGTAGGGTTCCGCAGGTTTCTAATAAATTTGTTGGTTTTAAAAAATCCAATTCTCGTATTTTTTATTATGTTTTTATAAATTTTGTTATCCTATTTATTTAAAATTACAGAAATAGTACTTATTTTTTTAAATTCGGAAAACCTAATTGGTAGATCGTATCCTGTTCTTAGGGATTTTTTTATTTTTTTATTTCGTAGTTTTTGGGTTAAAAAAATATTAATGGAACTAAAGATTATATTGAAAATTTATATATATATATATATATATATATATATATATATATATATATCGAAAAAAATACAAGAGATTATGCAACAGGAAGTATAATGTTGTAAACTAATAGGGATAGTTATAAAGATATTCTTTTTTCAGACGCCACTGACTGCTATTAGGGTCCAATTATTTTACAGTAAGTTGGTAGTATTTATTTTACTAGCGGAACGTATTAACATAAAACGTATAACATTAAAAATTAGGATTTAAAATAATTTGGGCTAAGAAAATACGTTGACACTTTGGAAAGAAACCAAATAACATGTATGTAGGCCTTAAATCTCTGCCCAGTAAAGCTTCGAGTTACAAATGGAAATGTAGCCAGATTCTTAGAAAATATAGCAAAGATACAGATTTTGAAAACGTACTATTTTTTTAAAGTTTTCTTTCATAATATACAGATAATATAAACAAACAAACAAATAAGCAAGCAAACGCAGTTAAGAGTTCTTGATGCATTTGCATGTTAATTTCATTTGGTATGAAATGTTAAGACTCTTTATACAATGTGTTCTGCTAAATATTTTGAACCCTTAGCTATTTAATGCTGCCAACTAGGTTCATAATATTATTCAATAACAACTATGGTAAATTGTTGCTAATCAGGCTTTTTCAGGCCTTTTACTACTAGTAATCATGTACGAAGGGCTTATTGACCAACTAATTTTATAAGCCTATTAAAGATCAGATAAAGGTCCGCATAGATAACAATTTATTATATCATTTATTTATTTAATGCAAATCTCGAAATATTAGATGTATATTGTTAAATATTCGTAACTTATTCGCAGAAATAATGTTTCTATTTATTTTAGTTTTTGTGTTGACTTGTAATATATTTCTCTTTCATCTTCTTTTTTCCTTTGGAAATTATCGGTAAACTTTTCCGAAAACTATAAATAGATATCTTAAAATGCTAGCGTACTACGTCAAGGCGTGTAACATTTTTTATTATACCTTTTCCATCCGTTTCCATGGGCCGGTATGTCATGTCACTGACGCGTATTCTTTTCATTGCATAATTTTTGTAGTGAAAGTACAAATGAAATATTCAACAAAAATTGCGGTAAAATCAAGTCGTTTTCCGCTCCACCTACGTGCTTTTGTCGACGTTTATCTTAAGCAACACGTGCAGAGCGTCACTGGCTAGTTTTCAACTCTTGTTGCTTAATGAAGTAGTTTTGAAGCGAGTTTTTTTACAATAGTTAGGGGCCAAACCAGTTTTGTTGTTAGTATCAAAAATGTGAAAATTCAGGCTATGCGTCAAAATAGTTAAGTTCGTTATATTATCAGATTGTTTAAATAAAAAATGTGATAAAAATGTTTTTTTTTTCATTCAAGTTATGAAAGCATTTAACTAGATTTAGTAATCAAACTGTGTAGTAAAGTTATCCTTTTTTACAAAATTATGTGAAATCGCTTGTCATGTATAACTTCCTTCTGCGTAATTTTTTTAAATATGGGTTTTTCTAAATGTAATTTTTTACTAGGTTTTTGGTTAACGATGCATTAAGTGTTATATTAAAGTGCCATATTACAAGAGAACTTTTGATGACCGTTTAAACAATTATTATTTTAAGGAACGAAAGGGGGAGTTGAAATTAGAAAAATCACTTAAACTTATGATAGTGTTGATCGGTTGTGGAGATAGTTTGGTTACTTAGTTTAAATAAAAAAAAAATGATAAAAAATAATCCAACTTATGTTTTTGAAAGTAGCAGATTCGCGACAACTTGTCTTTGAAAATATCACTCAAAGTTTTAATTGTTTTTGTTTTTGTTTTTACATACCTCGTGAATACTTCCACTGGTAATCGTCACGTAATTTTTTTCTATAAAACTCAATGACTTATTCCAAGTAGACACAAGTTTTTACCATATGACAATAGGACGTCTTATATCAACCTTTTATCTGTTAAAAAGCATATTTCCCAGATATGATCGAAAAAGTTCGTAAAAAATAACTATTGGAAACAGATCCTTTCGTATGATAAATATGGTGCGTATGAAAACACTCTATTCGAGCGTATAGATGGTAGCTTGCCATCAAGTTTAGAAGAGAACGGAGAAGGTTCAATACAAATGGCTTTCTTTGTACAGTAGAAGGTAATAACTTAGAATGAAACAACTTTATTGACATATCTACATTAATATGTAGAGATTTTAGTTTGTTTGTTTGTATATTATTTGTAATTGATAAAAAGTTAGTCGACCGATTTCAATAAAACTTTCAAGTGATCAAGGTTATGATTTTGAATATCACACAGTTTGTCTTCTTCTTCTTTAATCATTTCCCCATTATTAAGAACGATAGGTATCGTCCTGGTGTAAATATTACAGGAAACCATAAATACGATCTTGCCCTAATAATCCAAGGGCCAGTCCCTTGGATAGTCATTGTGTTTACGATTCGGACTCTTGGTTAATCATTGTGCTTGTGAATTGTAGAGGACAGCCTATGCCGATTTCTGTTATGATGGAATGGTTAGTGCGATGAGCAGTCCAAGACACCAATAGCATATGTCGCCAGCATGGCAGCCTGCAGGTTTTAGAGTTCTCAGAATCGTATTGATATAATATAGGATGTACCAAAAATTTTTCTACCATTAGGACTATTCTGAAAAAAATAGGCTATGCTCATACGAGTTTTAGATGAAGTCAGATCAGGTGCTTTTCATTATTTTTCATACAATTTCGATTTATGCTTGATAAATATTTACAGAAAAAAAAGAAACTTGAAGACTGCAAGCAATTGTTTTTTTGTTCTCCACATTACTCCTCACACTGGCTATAATGGATGCCTCACGTAACGCAGCTAGCCACGAGTATCCATTAACATCTCAAATGACTTCCTGAACGCTAATTTCTCTTAAAGAAGATGGATATTAGAATGTATCTGTAGCGACCATTGCTTTAGGTCGTTATTGCGGACCGCACAAAGTTGCTTCAGCGTGCGTAACACCAGAGAATGCCTTCATATGTGAGTTCATCTATCCTAATCCATTTGTATTTTCAAATAAACTAAAAGTCAGATAATCAGTTACGTAGAAAGTAGTGTCTATGTAAATAGAAGACTTCTCGAAGCTATTAGCTTCGTTCTTTTGTATGGACTAATGGAATTTTGCCGAAATTAGGATTAATTTTATTTTAAAGATGTTTTAGTTACTTAACAAACTGTTATGCAAAATAACTTGCATAACAGTTTGTTAAGTAACTAAAATATCTTTAAAATAAAAAAAGTTATGAAATTACTACGAAAATAATAGTTATATTTGTTAACCATAACTGGCATTTAATAATTGCATTAGAAGTATAATTGTTGAAATATATTTCGATTATACATAAAGCATATGTGGCTAGTTTACGTGAGGAAATTACGTTAGTGTTTTTGTATGGGAAATAACTGTCAAGTAGAAATATTTTTTTATATGCGTGAACTTGTAATATTTATTGATAGGCTGACCTGAATAATGACAGTCATTTTAGTTTAAAACGAGAGTTAATTTTAATTCAGGTAAATATGTAATCAAATTTTATGTCTAGGACGGTCTGGGGAGTTCATATCTAACTAGCGTCAAAAAAATCAAGAAAAATTCGAAGCAAGGAAGGATATTTTCGAATTTATCAAAAATTAATATACTTGGCAATGAAAAATTTTGTCGTAATGGTTATTTTTAATTGTACGAAACATGTCGTTTGGGGTAGAAAATATACAGGACATCTTTTTGGAATCGTTAAGTACAAGAAGTATGTATTTTTCTAGCGCATATTCTCGTGAATTTCATGCACGGGGGTTGTATCGACTTCAAACGTTTACACCATATGTTGTTTAGGAAGGAGATGAATTAATTTCACAAACTTTCATCAAAATTTGTTCGTTTAGGTTAATATTGCTGAAGTGAAATTTAACCGATGAAGTATGTAAAGTAATTCCAAACATTATTTCAGGTATAACTTTGAAGTGGGTATAATTCTCGTTATAAAACCCTTTTTTTTATATAAAATTTGTTTTGGCTTAAATTATTATTTTACGAAAGTTGGTTTTCTTTATATGATTGACGAAATCTTACTATTTTAGCTATGTCGCTCGTCATTCAGCATTAAATTAAATATTTCCCTTATGACCTAGAGAGCCAGGCAAACATTTAAAAATAATCGACTCAATAAAAAGTTTACATAATTGTTTATCTTAATAGTATACTTAGAAAATGCACTTTAGAAAAATTAATTTTCAATATATTGGAAAATATAATTTAGGATATTAAATACTTTAACGCACACGTTCTAAAAAACTTGGTCAAACAAAAAATTGGTCGGCTCAGGCCAGCTCTAACCGATCCGAAAAAGAGATATGAGTCGTTAACACACGCTGAAGGCGAAAGGGATAGAACTTACGAATGAATCTTTGCTAACAGCCCACCTGAAGATGTAATACAAGGAAACCTAGGTCGTGGTAAAGAACTTAAAGAAAGTAGAAATAATACTACATCACGTAGTTTCATTTAACTGTGAATGACCATTTAGTTAACATTAGTAGGCGGCGCGCTCCTCTTTACGTGTGTGTTGAGTCGATGGAGAGTCATCGACCGACAACTGCCGGCAAAAGTCGGAAGTTGTCGGTCATCGACTCATCACCTACAAAAGTCGGTCGTTTGCGTCACGCTATAGCGTTCCATTCCAAAACTGAGAAAAATTGAATGCTTATGCTTTCAATTCGGTGTCTATCCATCTGATTGTCCATCTATAAATCTATTTTCTTTAAGCGAATTTGACATAGTCATGTTTGTAAATGACAGACATTTTAAAAACAAAAAAATTAAGGGTGATTTTGGCGCCGGGAAGTGTCAAATTGTCCACAGTTTTTTTTCGATCCCTTTCATGGGTTATTAGTGAAATCTTTTAAAGTTTTAAATTTAAAAATATTCAGTTACCGTATTACATAGTTACCGTCATAATAGTTTGGGAACAACATTTCATTCATGCAAATAATATTTAATTAAAAATTGTTACAATAATTTCAGATTTATTTCGAATCATTTAGAAGGCGGGAATGAGATAACGAGAGTAAAATAGTATTGCAGTATTTAATTGTTGTCACATTTGCTTACTCATCATACTTGCTGACAAAATGCAAGTGTGACAAGACCAAAATGTATTCTGTCGTTTATTAATGTATTATTACAATGCTATCCCATTCGCACCTTTGGCGTATTGGCTCATTTACAATACAAATTTAGGATTATTTCTGTCTCTGTTTTTACGAGCTTTTTTGTACGTTTTACTCTATACTTGAAAGTATATGTAAAAATGTCATAGATTTGTGTATATTAACTGAAACCATCTCTTTAGTTTGTTAATGAAACGGCATTATAAGTAGAAATTTGTAATATTTTATGACAATTTCGATGTTAACAACCATCAACCAACAAGATTAAGAACTCCAGTCATTGTCGGACTGATGGCCAGCGAACGGTGATATATTAACGGGTGCGCGTTTGTTTTGCCGCACGAGCGATCCCCGTGCGCACCGACCCACATTTGAGCCAGGTTTTTCCGCGGATTTCTATCTTCGATGGCGCGTGCAAAGCATCGAGATCGAGAGTAAGGAGCGACTGGTCACGTCCGGTGTTCTATTCACGTCCGTTTACTGCCTTTACTTTAGCTATGGGTCGCCATAAGATTACTGCATGTGGGACTGTCTTTATTTTCGCAGGGTATTTTAAAATCATATACCTTGTTCATGAAGATAAAACAAAATTTGAATAAAGTGATAAAAAAAATACATACATATATATATATATATATATATATATATATATATATATATACATATATGTTTTTTGACAATTAATACCGATGTCGTTGTCAGCATTCTGAATTTTAAATTAAAGAACATAGATACACTATGCGTGTTTATTTGTTCGTTCAAAGACCTCAAAAGAATGATTTTCAAATGTAGTCAGAAACATTTGGCAGAAAAATAGTTTTGCTAACGTCTATAAGGGTATATAAACGTCTGTAAGGGCTATAAGGTTCTAAGGGTCTGAAAAATAATTTTTTTTTCACGATTTTAAGTATTGTATCCCTTATTTTTAAAAATACTTAAACTAAAATTATGAAAAAATATGTTTTTTTAGAAGCCCATGCAAAGGTTGTAAGAAAGCTACGGTGATGATTTTAGATTCATAATTTTTTAAATATACACCATAATTTTATGCCTGTAAAAGATATAATGTGCAATACATTTATTTATCACCTTTTATGTAAGTACATATGGCGGACTTGTTGCTACGTGAGAAATCTTTTCCAGTCAACCATAACAATTGGTGTTGAAATTTACTCGGTAGACTAGAAGATATTTTACACGAAAATTGTTTATAGTACGTTAGACAAAAAAAATATAAGTAGTACAAACTATTGACATGATTTGGGATGGGAAAGACAGGAAAGGACGAGGGCACAAAGGAAAAAGTTTCAGGAGAGACAGGACTTTTTACTCGATCTTTGAAAATATTTAGGGACGTGATTTTCCTGACGTCAGGATCCAGGTGATTCCAAATTTCTGCTGCTTGGACAGTGAAGGATTTTTCGTAAGTGGTAGAGGTATGTTTAGGAATAAGTAGGGTGAGTGAACTTTCAGATCGTAGCCCAAGGCTGTGAGCAGACAAATCTTTAAATTTGCCAGTAAGATAATTTGGGCTATGAGGATTTCTTAATATATTAAAAAGAAGTGTAAGTATGTGAAGTTATTTATATTTATCTATATTTGCAGCTGATTTTCTCAGGAACTGTGCGCTGTGGAAACTTGAAATTTGGCAAAGCAATATACTTTTAAATATATTCATATAAGAATGCAAGAGAGGGTAGGTAAAGGCTTCAAATATATTTAAATATTGCGTAGAATATTTTTTGAAAGAACTTGTAATATATGCGGAAAAATATTCGGAAACAGAGCATTCTTCCCCTTACTTCTGAAAATACTGAGTCATAAAAAAAACTGAGTCAGAAAACTTTGACTAAAAAACTATACCGGTTACAACTATAGTGGATTACAGGAAAACCAGCGGTTCTCTTAGATCTTGCATTTTTTTTAAATATGCACTATGTTTTACATCTGTGAAAGGTATAGTAGGTAATATTTTATATTTCGTTGTGAAAAATAAATACTCCTAAATATCGAGTTTAACAAAAATGTTATGTGGTGCCTAAATGTTTACGTAACCCTCATAGTGCGAGTTTTGCTCGTGTTTGACAGGTTATTTTAATTAGCACGAAAAATTATTTTTAATTTTAGTAGATTTACGCCATTTCGTTACTTTCATTCTTTTTTAAGATGTTATAATTGTTCTTGATTGAACGATTTTAAAAATAAAGCTCAATATTTTCCGAAAAGTTTTTGGTACGCAAATCGCACAGTGAATAATAAAATGGAAAAGATTAAAAAACGCATAAAAATTTAAAAACGTGATAGAGTTAGTTGAAATTATGAAACTATAAATAACATTACTCATTATTTTTCAGGTAAATCGAAACTTTTTTAAGATTTACTTTTCTAAGTATTTAGATTATTAGGTTATTGTAAAAAAGAAAGCGATCTCAGATAAGGGAAGCGTTCTCAATCTTTTTCCTGTGATTATTTTCACCCACTGCGTTTCAGGCTGTAAATTGTGGCGGTGTTACTGTGGAATGGTTATTATTTTTATGTTAATAGTGGTTTTTATGTGTGTTACTTAATTCGCTAAATTAAAAAAAAAATGTTAGTAAAACATAGAGTCGAATGTATCACTTTATTCCATTTCCTTGAAAAATCTATGGTATGAGTGCAGTTTAGGACCAATGTAAACACTGTTTTTTTTAATAAATGAAGTACGTTGAAAAAATAGATTTAAAAAGTGATTTTACTAAGGCTATCCAATTGGCTGTCAAATTTATAACCTGTATTTATGCAATTTTTTGTGTTTCCCGCAATTTTCATGTTTTTGGGTTCGTTTCTCTTCATACCAATTCATGATTGTATTGCAAATTCAGGGCACTAAGAAATTTTATATGTAACAAGCAGTTCATTGCAAAAAGGTAGTTAATATAGGAAATACTTTTCTAATGAATTTTTATGTTAAAATAATCTTTCTTTTAAATATGTCGTTTTTAATTTAGGTATTTTCACACATTTAATAAAAATTGTACTGCACCGTACGCTTCATGTATTCATTATTTTGAATAAAAATATCATTTGTTTTTAAATAATTTTAGAAAATGCAATGCTGTTTTCAACGTTGATGGACGTGAGAAGAAATAAGATAGAAAGTTTACAAAGTTTGCAAATACTGATCTCGAAAAAGTAAAGACAGGATAAATTCAATCAACAAAGGAATACAGCGGAATACAGCGGTGCTAGGAAAAAGTAAGAATAATGATGCAAAATTTTAAAAATAATTACATTAATAAATTTAAATTAAATTTTTTTTCAAATCAAATACATAATTTTTAAAATAGTTGTAACTTTAGTTTTATTACGTGTTGATAATGAAGAAGTCCTTTCTAGTAAACTTTTTAAGAAATTTTTTTGTGATAGACAATATTGTGATTATAAACGTATTTTTATTTTATTTATCGCAATGATAATAGGGACATACTGTCAATAAAACTCAAAAAGATGGGTTAAAATTGATTTGATATTTTTCAGGGAAAATTGTGGAGAGTATAAGTTTATACAAATTCTAAATATTTCCTGTAAAAGCTGTTTAGGATAAGTTTAGAACCTCTCATTATTTTGGTCAATTAAAAATTTAAATTTAACACTTATCAACATTTAGATTACGTGTGATTTCAGTGTCAAAATAAGTTAAAAACTTTTAGTTACTACACCGCATAATTCATCCATAGAAGTTCAATATGTGCGACGGATTCCCTAATTTTTCTTGTCGAATTGCCTAAGACATCGTTGAGATGAATTTTAAAAAGCTTCAGCCATTTTAAAATTCATTTCAACGATGTCTTAAACTATGCAACAAGAAGTTGAACGGTAAAAACGACACATTGTTATGGCGACCCTACGCTGTCCGTTCTTTTGTTCGCACATTATCGCCGTCATGTAATGGTCTAATTAATGACAAATGATGACAACTTTCGCCGGCGCTTACTGTCACGTCCATCATTTGTGGTCGGAGAGATATGCGTCGTTTTGGTTGAAAAAGCTCCAATAAGAGTGGGATTGAATTCGTCGGATCAGGTCTGGATAACCCCGAGATCATTACGGTTTATGGTTTTTTTCTTCAAAGACAATCAGAGACTCATTTTTTTAACCAATGACGTAATTCGCCTTTCACGTTCATATAGTTATGTACCAAACACAGATAATTTGTAAAGTGATCTTAAATTTTTTTGCTTACCCATAAACGTCATTTCCTTTATTCATATAATATGTTTTGAGAGCTTTAAAGTACTTGGTTTTCGGTTTCAAAGTATTTGAGGTGATCGAAGTGCTTTAACTATATGTTTAATTGTTAATCTATTTTTGTCTATCCTCGTGTTGTAATTTCTTGTCACGAAACTCATGAATTAATACAAATATTTTTATCGAAACTTTATTTTTAGTTTAATCTGATATACATGGTCCCATTTCAAAATAAACGAAATCAAATGGAGTGACATATAGTGCGGAGCTAAAAAAATCTTCTAACTTATAATAAATTGTAATATTGCGGTGTGCGTACAATTTTTGTTTATAACAATTTTTTTTAGCAATTGTTTTTTTAACAATTGTTTTTTAACAATTGTTTTTAACAATTGTTTTTTAACAATTGTTTTTTTAACATAATTTTAACAGTTTTTAAACATAATTTTTAAACATTTTTTTAACATAATTTTAACATAATTTTAACAGTTTCTAAATTTTTAACATAATTTTAACAGTTTTTTTAACAATTTTTAACATAATTTTAACAATTTTTGACATAATTTTAACAGTTTTTTTAACAATTTTTAACATAATTTTAACATAATTTTAACAATTTTTAACATAATTTTAACAGTTTTTTTAATTTAACATAATTTTAAATTTAATTGTTTTTTAACAATTGTTTTTAAAAATTTTTGTATTTAATAAATCAAGTTATTGGAGGACAAATAATTTGTCAGACGATTTTCCCTTGAATTGACATTTGTTAAAAATTATTTTCCTCTAACTTATTAACAGATTTTGACATATGTTTTTCTCCATGGAAGTAGATTTTTCTAATATATTCACAGGTTATAAAATTTTTATATTTGATGCACCTAGCTTTTCAGTAAACTGACTGATAAAAGTGTAGAATTTATTTCGGTTCCATAATTTTGAATATGTCCCATTTTTATTATTTTGCAGAATACAATATTAACCAATTGTCGACGATTTTGTAAAATTTCGTTTTCTCATAAATTTAAATTTAATTGCTGAGCGTATTTTGATCCGACGGACCGTATCGGACCCAAAGTATATTCTTGTAATTATACCGGACAGTTTTGTGACAATTTCTCATCGCTCAAAAGCAGTTGTAGTGAACAATGAGAAGCGGCCCTTTATTGTTTATGGACCGTAAAAATGTAAATTTAGAGAGTCGCTTTTTAGATTCTGAGCGATGAGATGATTTACTGTGCCGAGATGTTCAGGCAGCGGTCAGATGACGCAACTGTGCTTGACAGCACCCTTATGACTTCGTCATGTCGGTTCGTTCATCCGTCTATCATAGTCTTGCAATTTTCATAGTTTTATACTTAAATTTTGTAAGTAAATATTTCAGGTGGCGGCCTCAATGAATATGCAAAATATTGAAAAAAAATTCACTTGTACATGTAAAGCGGAAAGGTATTTCTTTTAAGTGCACGTCATTGGATCGGAATCGAATAGGTATTGGAAAAGTTTTTTTTAAATAAATTTCTAATTTTTAGACTATTATGCTTTAAATTGGTGCTCGATGTATGCACCCCCTCTTTAAATTTTGAAGCATAGATTTGAAAAAATTGAAATATTTCTAGGTAGGGGTTTGACTAGCTTTTAATTATAATTATTTCAGGTAACTTGCGCGAACAATGCAAGAGATATAGACAAGTACAAACCTTACTTTGTTTGTTCCGATAAACATTTGGTTTGTTTATTAATCGTATAAATATATTAATTCGGCATCTTTGTCATGTAACGGCTGTTTTATTATCGCCTAATCTTCTATATTGGATTATATGAAATAAGAAATGGTTCCTTTTTTGTAGTAATAAAGGTAAAAGTTATGAAAATTATAGAAATACAATTCAATGTATTTGTCGCATCGATTATAAAGTAATAAATGCGGGTATACAACAGTGAATAATTTTGGAATTAATTAAATTAAAAATATTATTAAGATTCACCTAAGCTTATGTTACACAGAAGAAAAGTCTTTTCGTGCGTATCGAATTCATATAAAAATAATTTTTCTAATAACGTGAGGTATTAGAAAAAATTATATTTGTCATTTACGGTATTCATATGGGGGGATGAAAAACAAATAATAGAAACGTCATGCACAAAATAACATACAAACAGACAAAAGTTTCAGAAATGAAACAAAGATCATTTCTGAAACTTTTATCGTGTATGTATGTATTTGTATGTTATTTTGTGCACGCATTATGTAAAAACTTCTGACCTAATTGGGACAGAGTTTCTAGAAAAATAAACGGGACATTTGAAGTAAGATAGTGCTACGTGTACTATAAATCGTGCAATGAAGTTTTCCACCTGGATACATTGGCGAAAGAGCGTGGCCATAGGTGAAGTGTGGAATGATGCTGGAGAATGTTAAGGCTTGAGTAAGTGACCCGGAATGGGATATGAGCGCAGACATCGTTTTCTTTTATCTTCTGCACATAAAATTGTTCGATGTTAAATGTATTCGATGTAAGCTTACTTTGTTTCGTCAGTTTATTTAAAATTGTATTTTCTTGTCAATATTCTTAATTTAATTTCTTTGATGGGTTTATTATCAGGCTGTATTAATTTACTTGTCATGTACTTTATTGATGTGAATCTCTCTGAATCTCTCGCTACGACGTAGCAGCCATATTTTTTTTATCTACACACAAGCATATTACAGCATATTTAGGTAATTCTTCCTACAGTAGTGGTGAGTGCCATCTCACAGTGTGCTCTCCCTTTATCCAATAGTAATCTTGTAACTGCAACCTTAAATTTATCATCTTAGCATACAAGATGACTAGCCAGAGAATGCCCTCAAGTAGTTATAAATGCACGGAGAGACGACATGGTACTGCATACAGCCAAACGTAGTATTAGACTTTAGCTCTTTGCGAACTTATCCATTCTAAAATCTGGTCTCATAATGTTGTTGATATTTATATGTATGTTGTTGGGATTTATATGTGTGTTGTTGGTATTTATATGTATGTGTTATAAATTTGGGGAACACAGGGGTATTGGAAGTTTCTTCTCTCAATATCTCTTTGTTCTTTTTATCTAATTGTTTTCTTAATTTATAATAGCGATATATTTGCTCCTATCAGTGGATCTAAAGCTGTCTCCGTAAAAGCCGTGTATGTCATACCATAGAATACTTTGCGTTAATACGCTGTACATACTGATGGTCAGTGTACTACGAATTTGGATAAATTGCTATCATTACAAGCAAAAGACTATCCAAAGTAGTTTTTCATAAGGTATATTTTTTATATAGAAGTTGTATTTAAAATATAGAGAAAGTCATATTGAAATAATTAAAATAATCCTTAACTCATTGAGAAAAGTTCACGGGGGCTTGTGGAAAAACGATTTTCCTATATGCCATTGAATGATATACTTCATATTGGATGGTAAAATTTTGCTTTTTGTGAAATACCGGCAGAAAAATCTATGGAGATGTAGCAATTTGTAATCATTAAAGCAGTCAATTGTATTTAAAAGTCGTAAGCCAGAAAGATGTATTATTTTTCTGACGATTTTAGTAAGGTTATAATGAATAGAAGATACTAATTAATTTTATTTGTTTTGTTTTTTTTTTTAGTTTTTATTCGTTTTCTGTTACAAAATATGGAATTTAAAAGTAGGCTTAGAGTCAATGAGAACATGCCAAAAGATTCTTTGTTATAATTTAAATAATTAGTCCGAAATACATGAGAGTATTGTTTTTCGGACTAAATTGCTGCTTGTTTACGTAATATTCGTAGTTTAGACTTGAAGTCAATATTTTAAATCCAGAAAAAACGACGATTTCCAGGCGTTTGTAATTAGTGAATGCACAATCTTTAATGTTAGATTTAAATTTCATTAATTTATTATTAATGTTTTTAGGGTTCCGTACCTCGAAAAGAGGAACCTTTGTAGAATCACTTCGTTATCCATCTGTCGGTCTATCAAGACCCTTTTTCTCAGGAATGCGTGTAGGTAACAAGTTGAAATTAATTTCAAATACTTAGGTCTACGATTCCTTGGAACCGAAAAAAATTAAGTTCCTAAATCAACGAAATCAAGAAGAATCATAGTAGAGTTTGTATAATATCAAATATTTTTAACAAAAGCAAATTTTTTTTTAATATGCACCTGTGAAATATATGGCAGGCAATCTACCTTAGTTCTAAAAAATTAAAATTTTATAAATAGTTTAATAGGGATATTATGTACCATTAAATGTTTATAAATTCCTAAATGTGTACAGAACCCTCGTAATACGAGTTCCACTCGTGCCTGACAGAGTTTTTAAAGTACTGTTAGAATTTTTGAAATAAACTTTTCAATAACGATTATTATATAAATATTTAAAATTATTCTAAATAATAACTAATTAAAACAGCATCACACAAAATATTTCACTAGTATAAGAGCCTCAATGAATCTGAAAGAGCGAAGTATAAAAGCTTACATAATAATCAGAACTAATTGATAAAGAATTTACGAAGTTACTGAATGTATTCAACTTATTTATCCTTATTCTAGTACATTCAGAGTATTTCGTCATTCTGAATATTTTATGGATACTAATTGTTGCCGCCAAACATTTGTCGCTAAAATATTGCCAAATAATATTTTTTGTTTAAAACATCTAATTTTACATTAAAGTTGTACATTTAATTTAATTTGCGAAAATAATTAAATTTGGGAAATTACCAATTATATAATATACAATTTATGTAACAATTGTATCGCTCCCAAATATTTTATTGTCATATTTGTAACGAGATTACGGAATCAATTGAATATGAATAAAATATAATTTACTTTTTTACAATTTTTTATGCTCCAAATACAATATATTTTCAATCAATCTCCTTCATTTATTTCGCGAAATTGAATATATATTGTCGATACTTTCTTGTTACCTTTCACAATACAAAATAATAGAAAATTTATAATGAAATTCGTTGGAAGTGCTGGCCACAGGTTTGTATCGAGGGTGCAGTCGGTGTTGATCTGATACTCCAATTTTCCTTCCGTTTCTCAAACTGAAACAGAAATAAACATACTGTTTTCGAATATTCAATTATTATTAAAAAATCTTTTCCAGGTTTGTTTAGAATGTTCAGATAATAATAATATTACTATTGAAAAAGAAAATTTTATTTTCTTGATTTAGTGTTGGGCACGAAAATGGCTTACCAGACGGAAATTAAATTTTCATAATCACATAACTTATGGTGTCTAGATATAATATCTTGTTGGAATATGTAAGTAATGAGCAACAGAAACAATTCCAGTGATGGGAACGTCTGTTCGGGTCAGTTTTCAACTTTGAACCCATTATAAACATAATCCTTACATAGTATAAAACAAAGTCGTTTCCCACATCTGTCTGTCTCTCTCTAAGCTTAGATCTTTTAAAGAACGCAACGGTTTTCACTATCATTCAGATAATTTATTCCGGAAGGTTTATAGGTATAATACATGCTTGTTATATTTGCAGGAAATATAAAAAAGTCAATATTTGGTAAAAAAGTAGAATTTTGGGCGCTTTAATTGCTAACGCTGACTAAACTTTATGAGATATATCAAAATGTTGTACTATACAATTGTGAATTTTAAAAATATCTACAAAAAAGTCCTACGGATAACCCACAGTGACTATTATCATTAATTTTTTTTGTGGGTTATACTTTCGAAGTTATTCTGATCAATATTATATTAATCTTTATTTAATTAAATAAGTTGGTTTCGTTGGACATTAAATGATGTAGATAAATGTGAAGCCGGCGCGGGTCGCTAATAATAACATTATTTGTAAAGTATTGCAGACAACATGGAAATCTGGAAAAGCTCAATGTTACGTATTGTACATTATTAGATTATCTGTTATGACTCATTTTCTGATACAAAATGGAACTGTGAAAGCGTTTTCATGTTAACGAAAGTAAACCGTTAGAGCCGTTTCAAAATAAAATTTGGAAAACAATTTTTAGGTAATTAATATAGTTTACTTGTTACAAGTAATTTTTTGTTACAATATTAGGTCATGTAGTTGTGTATTTTATTAAAACGTAGAATAAACACTTAAACTATTAAGAATACTTTTTATTTATTAATTTAAAATAGTTATTAAAAAGTTATAATTGTTATTAAAAAAGTGATTGAAACAAATATCGCTTTTTTGATAAGGGAAAGCCGTGATGAACACCTGTTATTTACATGTTTATTTGTTTCAAATAAAAAAAACATATCGTAATTATAAAGGTTTAAGTTATAGTAGCTCACAGTAATATATGTAGTTAAATATTACCACGCTATTTTATCTAAGGGGCTAAGTTTTGGTTCAAGGCTAGAAAGTTAATCGAGGGAATCATGTAATACCATGTTATTTTGACGAAATGTAATTCTTTTTATTACCTATACATGGTATAGTAGCCTCGAAACCAACTCCGATGTATATAATGGAGTTTTAATTTCCATAAGCTACGTGTATAAAAGTTTAAGCGAGTTAAGTAATCATAAGATTTCACCGCGAGCAGAGCCGTGGGTAAAAGCTACGTATAATACGTAGCTTTTTTTTTATAATACGTAGCTACGTATAATACGTAGTTTTATTGCACTTAATTATTTTTTTTAAATATAACTAAATTTAAAATTATTATTATAAATAATTGTAAACAACCACAGAGCCTGATTGACTGCCTGTAAATATTTGTTTATTCAGATTTCAATGTATACAAATTTATATTAGGCGAACATATTGCCACATGAGCAGTCTCTTTTAGTCAACAAAACCCCAGTGTTGTGGAAAGCTGCAATAGACTGTCGTTAAAAATTGTAAAGGTAACTCATTTTTGCAATATCTTTGTATTAACATATAATTTAAGAGGGGTAGGATAGTAAAGTGTAAGAGGGGTAGGGTAGGAAAGGGTAAGTAAAGGTGTAGGTGTAATGAATCAAGGCGGAAATAATTTTTCTGAACAACATAAATCAACGATGCTTTACGACTGTCACTATTAAGTTTATTCTATATTTTGGCAGCGTGTAAACTGAAGGAGTAGTTACTTAAGGTGGTATTCAGTTTAGGATTAAGGGTAGCGGAAATTCAGAACATAAACCAAGGTCATTAGAGCTTTGAATCGGGACGACGACTATATCAAGGATTCTTCAAAATAATAAAAAAAAATATTACATATAATATACCATAGAAATAACATCAAGGTGTATAACAAGCAAGAGTTGGACAAAGGTTGATTTTAGTTCTAATTGTAATAAATTGTAGAAGACCTTAATTGCGAATATATTTTGCTTAAATTCGGCGACTGACATTTGTAGCTGTGATTGAAGGTTTTGATCGATCAGTAAGTTTTCATAGTTGAAAAAAGGGCTCACCCACCTTTTAATATCTATTGCGGTAAGCCTATTATTGGAAAGTCCATATTATTATTTAGAAGCATACGTAGCTGGATTACCTGTTAAAGTATGTATTATAATAACATACATATGTGTGGACGTATATACTAGCTATTAATAATTTATAATCTTTTTTAAAGAATATTTCACTGAGGATAGATGGTAAAGAATATATTAAAATTATTTGTGAACACCTTATTTCATCGGATGAATGAACGTCCGTCAGCTAAAGAATACTCCCAAAGGTTTTTCAACGCTCTGTACAATATTTTGATACGCATAATTTTATTTTAACGTACAATTTTAATAAAAATTTTAACCTACAATTTCCTTTTCTACGAGTAATTTTCTTACGATTCATAATTACGATATTGTCTGCTAATTGCGTAACCTAATTAATATATAAAACAGAATTAGTTTACCGAAAAGCTATTACAGAATATGTGAGGAACTTAAGCACTGAAGCTGAAACTAATTGGTATATTCTGAAATTTTCATAATCAGTTTCCAGTCTTATAATTACCTCGGAGAAAAGTAGAATTCGATTATAGAACGGGTCTCTCTACTTGCAATGAGGCAGCAGCGACATCTTCACCGTAGAAATTAATTATAATCGTCAGCACCATATGCCTGTGCGCATGATGCGTGAGCTTTGTTATTATTTTTATTTGTTGTTAACAGGTGGCGCTGTGTAGAGTCGATACGAACATTGGTACTTAAAAATTTGCAGCTTTTGTTTCATTTTTGAAGTTTGTATAAATCAATACCTCCAAAAAATTATTTTATATGTAACCTAAAATATATCAACTATTTTGGAATTAATGCCAGTATATTTTGTTTCTTTGGTCTTAAAAGCCACTAAATGGTAATACTCGCACATAATGTGCTACAAACTGTGATTAAACTGTTGGTTAAAATGCTTATTATTGCGGGAATCACTAAAATATCAATAATTTTCAATATTGTTTAGAGCAAACATACAGATGTTTAGTTTTAACTAAGTAGATTTATATTTAATAGTTTTTGGTTCGTTAAAGTTTACATTCAAAGTTTTCATATCGAATTTCACATTGACGCGAATAGAGGAGTAGACACATCTAGAATATTTCTTTCTTCCTTCATCTAGTTTCTTCTCTATTTATACGCGACCGGGCTTCATCATTTTATTTCTCCAGATTGTACATTATATACAGACGTTCATTTAAGGGTTTAATCTCATAATTTATACTAGGCTTATTATTTTATTTCGAGTATAGTACAGTATACGTGATACGTATATATTACTGTCATCCTACGGTCAACCATAAATTATATATTTTGATTCTATTAAGGGCATGATATCATGACAATGGTCGCTCTTATAGGTTGCAAATGAAAAATGTTTGACAACTTTTTGTGGCCGTTTTATACCGGATTTTTTTACAGTATAACGGTTTGTAGCTTATTCGTTTTAATACTATGTTAGTTTGTTCAATAGTATATATACCATTTAATTAGTTGCGAAAAGTAATGACATTTTAAATATGGTTAAATGTACATGGCACTAAATAGTACTCTTTTTGTACATTTTTCAAGTAAGTAGGTAATAAATATAAAAAATAAATTTTTCACTTGATTTCGATTTTATTTTTAGTATGTATTGTTATCTTTACCGAGGAGATTTATGAAATACGGAAGTCATTTATGTAATACACAAGGCTTTAGCGTTTAACAATTAGTTTGCAAAGTTATATTGAAAGCTTACAAGTTTGACTACAATACCCAAGTTGCCAGTACGAGTGAAATAAAAAAAAAATGTTGACAAGCAACTACATACTGAACTTTCTTGTGAATATTTTTTTCGTATTGATTTCCAGGACGCCAATTAAATGTACCGTGTCTTATCTCATGCATCGCCTCTTAAAATAACACGCGCTTAACTGGATTTAAAATATTTCAATGCCGCAGAATATGTCGGAACGAGACCGGACGTGAGCACTTTCTTTTTCAATCCGATACTTTATTACACACCAGTTGTTTTGGTTGTGCTCGCATCGATTTATAATTACCTGCGGGTTATCGATATTAATTACAAGCAAAATCGTGCCAAATTTTCATTTATCCAAATTTATTAGTTTTACAAAATTTTATTTAAAAGAAATTTTTAGGTATAAGAATGCGTTTTTATAAGTAGAATACCGTATTGTTGTTGAACATAATCAAAGGTGAGGATCGCAAATTCCTAAGGAATCACGGTGGTTCACTAGTTGAGGATGGCTGGTTGTAAAATATTTGTGCGATCATCTCGAGACGTGTCCAGAAAATTATATCATTTTGGAAGAGTATTAATTAATAAGATTCATATTTTTTATATATAAAAACTGATAAGATTAATTGTTTTAATAACCTTGCTAAATTCTTATAATGGAATATACTGACATAGGGATTTTTTCCAGATAGGGATTTTTTTTAGATTAATTCCTAATAATTGTCAGTATGGAATATACTGACAATTATTAGGAATTAATGGGAAAACATTTCTAGCTAATTCGCCACTTATTACAATATTAGCCCCTATTTTTCCATTAAAAATTGCTTTGATCATCATAATATCATTAAATCAAATTTAGACTGTCTAAATGAAATTCTTTTATTGAAATTCCATGGCATTAAAAATAATACTAATAAAAATTAAATTATAGAAAAATAGTCCAAACTGAAATTCGATAGTAAAAAACTAGATCTAATTAAAAAGAAACCTTTGTCTAAAAATTAGGGCTTGTTTACAAATAAGAAAAAGAAAAATACTACAGGTTGTTCCACTTATGTCAGTAATTATACTAATACTGTAATTATACACTCCAAGACCTTTATACTAAATAGTCGTATCAGATTTATTTCAGAAGGTACGGTGGCAGGGAATAAATACAACCACGCAAACAAGCAGAAAGATAAGTGCTAAGTAGAGCTAGAAAAACTGGCGAATTACATTTCCTTTAGCTGTGTTTCTAAATACAATCATGTTTTATATTTCAATTAAATTTAAAGATATTACTTAGCTCAGAATTACTTAAGATTATCAAAAATGTTGCATAACTTTTTCAAGTTACTTTCGAATATATGCAATACATTTGCTTCGGGGCACATTCTAGAATGACACCAATAGAAATGTTGGTGTGATTTTAGAGTTTTTAAATGTATATAAAAGATATTGTATTTTATTTATATAAATGTTTATTTTAATAGAAACATTTTTAATCCAAATTTTGTTGTATTAAAATTAAATATTTTTCAAAATCATAACGTAGTTATGTAGATATATTGTTGTGATCAGTTTATTCTGTGATGGTACAATTACGAAATTTTAAAAAGTGTAATTAAGTATATGAGGGAAAGTCTGTCCTCAAATTTTGGACAATATTTTAGCAGTCTGAAGTTTTAATAGTTTATATTTTGACTGTAATACAGAATATAAACTAGTACCTATATTAAATTTGTCTCGATTTATTTGAGACAAACGGAGTACACAGTTAAAATTAATAATTAGTTAAAAGAAGGAGGAAAGAGTTTAGTGTAATTATTTCTAAAGTTAGTTTTAACTAGCTGTTGCCCGCGACTTTGCTAATTTATACTTTTTATTTTTAATGTTTTCATCTCAAACGTACGAAATAAAAATTTACAATAAAACCAAAATTTAAAAATGTATTTCACAAGTTTGAACGGATAGCAAAAGATAAGAAGAATGTGGAATCTCTTTCCTCTGGTACAAGACAAACTCTGTCGAAATGTGTACTCTGCTGGAAAAAATATTTTTTTCAATTTCCATACGATACTCGACAAAAGTACAACGCTTAATAACAATACAAACCTAACTTCATCTAACCTAACCAAACACAATCTAACTTAATATATCGTAATGTTACCTAACCTAACCCAAACCAACCCAGCCTAATTTAACTTATTTATTTCACCTAACATGATCTAACTTAACACATTTTACCCTAACCGAACTCAACACAAAAATGCTAATCATCTGGCAATCTGGCAAGCTTACCTAAAAGACATAGCCCAATCATCATAACCTAGACTAATCGAAACTAACCATTGTTGGGTTAGGTTGGGTTGAGCAACCCAATTTAATTCAACGCAACCTAACCAACAATTTTATAATTTTATTAAAAAGAAAAAACAATTTTCTTTGAAGTATGAAAGATGTATCTTTCAGTCATGCTCAACCTATTACTTTCACTTGTTGTGAAGTCTCAAATGTTGTGTTTAGAGCGTTATTGGCTTGGTATCGGTAGCATTTATTTAGCAGAGTATGAATAAAATATCTTTTCTCAAAAACTGTGTATCATCGTTATGTATTGGTAACACGTTGGTATTATGGAATAAATCCAAACCATATCCAACTTTCTTTCCCCGAATTTAGGTAGCACTTATCTGAATCCAACCCAGAATAATTGATATTTTAGCTTGAATAACCTATTAACTTCATAGTACCCTTAATCAGGTTAAAAGTAATTTGAATTTTAGCTTGTACTTTACTGCTCTAAAAACCTCTATGATATCTTTTCATCAGTTTGAAGTCCGCGCGTTCTGTTTTACTGTCTAAATGTTAATAGTTAAATGTCACGATTTTTAAGGAACATTTGATTAAAAATATTATAGATTTTAATCGATATCTTAAGCTTTATCTCAAGAAAAGCTTAGTTTAAATCGAATTAGTATTAGTTTTTACGTAGTAGTAGTTTTTACGTGATGCTCAAATAAATAGACACATAGGCAAATAAAAAACCGACGGACAAAATGTCTCTTACCTGCTAAGGGAGAAAGGCTAGCTAAATGTAAATTTGATTAACGTGGATTATTCTAACGTTTAATATTTTATTGTTTGTTACATGCTTTATATTTGATATATTTTTTTATATTTTACATTACATATTTTATTTTTTGTTACATGCTTTATATTCTATATTTTATTTTTTGTTACATGCTTTATATTCTACATTTTATTTTTTGTTACATGCTTTATATTCTATATTTTATTTTTTGTTACATGCTTTATATTCTATATTTTATTTTTTGTTACATGCTTTATATTCTACATTTTATTTTTTGTTACATGCTTTATATTCTACATTTTATTTTTTGTTACATGCTTTATATTCTATATTTTATTTTTTGTTACATGCTTCATATTCTATATTTTATTTTTTGTTACATGCTTTATATTCTTTATTTTATTTTTTGTTACATGCTTTATATTCTACATTTTATTTTTTGTTACATGCTTTATATTCTACATTTTATTTTTTGTTACATGCTTTATATTCTACATTTTATTTTTTGTCACATGCTTCATATTCTATATTTTATTTTTTGTTACATGCTTTATATTCTATATTTAATTTTTTGTTACATGCTTTATATTCTACATTTTATTTTTTGTTACATGCTTTATATTCTATATTTTATTTTTTGTCACATGCTTTATATTCTATATTTTATTTTTTGTTACATGCTTTATATTCTATATTTTATTTTTTGTTACATGCTTTCTATTCTATATTTTATTTTTTGTTACATGCTTTATATTCTTTATTTTATTTTTTGTTACATGCTTTATATTCTACATTTTATTTTTTGTTACATGCTTCATATTCTATATTTTATTTTTTGTTACATGCTTTATATTCTTTATTTTATTTTTTGTTACATGCTTTCTATTCTATATTTTATTTTTTATTACATGCTTTATATTCTACATTTTATTTTTTGTTACATGCTTTATATTCTATATTTAATTTTTTGTTACATGCTTTATATTCTATATTTTATTTTTTGTTACATGCTTTATATTCTACATTTTATTTTTTGTTACATGCTTTATATTCTATATTTTATTTTTTGTTACATGCTTTATATTCTATATTTTATTTTTTGTTACATGCTTTATATTCTATATTTTATTTTTTGTTACATGCTTTATATTCTACATTTTATTTTTTGTTACATGCTTTATATTCTATATTTTATTTTTTGTTACATGCTTCATATTCTATATTTTATTTTTTGTTACATGCTTTATATTCTATATTTTATTTTTTGTTACATGCTTCATATTCTATATTTTATTTTTTGTTACATGCTTTATATTCTACATTTTATTTTTTGTTACATGCTTTATATTCTATATTTTATTTTTTGTTACATGCTTCATATTCTATATTTTATTTTTTGTTACATGCTTTATATTCTACATTTTATTTTTTGTTACATGCTTTATATTCTATATTTTATTTTTTGTTACATGCTTTATATTCTATATTTTATTTTTTGTTACATGCTTTATATTCTACATTTTATTTTTTGTTACATGCTTTATATTCTATATTTTATTTTTTATTACATGCTTTATATTCTACATTTTATTTTTTGTTACATGCTTTATATTCTATATTTAATTTTTTGTTACATGCTTTATATTCTATATTTTATTTTTTGTTACATGCTTTATATTCTACATTTTATTTTTTGTTACATGCTTTATATTCTATATTTTATTTTTTGTTACATGCTTTATATTCTATATTTTATTTTTTGTTACATGCTTTATATTCTATATTTTATTTTTTGTTACATGCTTTATATTCTACATTTTATTTTTTGTTACATGCTTTATATTCTATATTTTATTTTTTGTTACATGCTTTATATTCTATATTTTATTTTTTGTTACATGCTTTATATTCTATATTTTATTTTTTGTTACATGCTTTATATTCTACATTTTATTTTTTGTTACATGCTTTATATTCTATATTTTATTTTTTGTTACATGCTTCATATTCTATATTTTATTTTTTGTTACATGCTTTATATTCTATATTTTATTTTTTGTTACATGCTTCATATTCTATATTTTATTTTTTGTTACATGCTTTATATTCTACATTTTATTTTTTGTTACATGCTTTATATTCTATATTTTATTTTTTGTTACATGCTTCATATTCTATATTTTATTTTTTGTTACATGCTTTATATTCTACATTTTATTTTTTGTTACATGCTTTCTATTCTATATTTTATTTTTTGTTACATGCTTTATATTCTTTATTTTATTTTTTGTTACATGCTTTATATTCTACATTTTATTTTTTGTTACATGCTTCATATTCTATATTTTATTTTTTGTTACATGCTTTATATTCTTTATTTTATTTTTTGTTACATGCTTTCTATTCTATATTTTATTTTTTGTTACATGCTTTATATTCTTTATTTTATTTTTTGTTACATGCTTTCTATTCTATATTTTATTTTTTATTACATGCTTTATATTCTACATTTTATTTTTTGTTACATGCTTTATATTCTATATTTAATTTTTTGTTACATGCTTTATATTCTATATTTTATTTTTTGTTACATGCTTTATATTCTACATTTTATTTTTTGTTACATGCTTTATATTCTATATTTTATTTTTTGTTACATGCTTTATATTCTATATTTTATTTTTTGTTACATGCTTTATATTCTATATTTTATTTTTTGTTACATGCTTTATATTCTACATTTTATTTTTTGTTACATGCTTTATATTCTATATTTTATTTTTTGTTACATGCTTCATATTCTATATTTTATTTTTTGTTACATGCTTTATATTCTATATTTTATTTTTTGTTACATGCTTCATATTCTATATTTTATTTTTTGTTACATGCTTTATATTCTACATTTTATTTTTTGTTACATGCTTTATATTCTATATTTTATTTTTTGTTACATGCTTCATATTCTATATTTTATTTTTTGTTACATGCTTTATATTCTACATTTTATTTTTTGTTACATGCTTTATATTCTATATTTTATTTTTTGTTACATGCTTTATATTCTATATTTTATTTTTTGTTACATGCTTTATATTCTACATTTTATTTTTTGTTACATGCTTTATATTCTATATTTTATTTTTTATTACATGCTTTATATTCTACATTTTATTTTTTGTTACATGCTTTATATTCTATATTTAATTTTTTGTTACATGCTTTATATTCTATATTTTATTTTTTGTTACATGCTTTATATTCTACATTTTATTTTTTGTTACATGCTTTATATTCTATATTTTATTTTTTGTTACATGCTTTATATTCTATATTTTATTTTTTGTTACATGCTTTATATTCTATATTTTATTTTTTGTTACATGCTTTATATTCTACATTTTATTTTTTGTTACATGCTTTATATTCTATATTTTATTTTTTGTTACATGCTTCATATTCTATATTTTATTTTTTGTTACATGCTTTATATTCTATATTTTATTTTTTGTTACATGCTTCATATTCTATATTTTATTTTTTGTTACATGCTTTATATTCTACATTTTATTTTTTGTTACATGCTTTATATTCTATATTTTATTTTTTGTTACATGCTTTATATTCTACATTTTATTTTTTGTTACATGCTTTATATTCTATATTTTATTTTTTGTAACATGCTTTATATTCTATATTTTATTTTTTGTTACATGATTTATATTCTACATTTTATTTTTTGTTACATGCTTTATATTCTATATTTTATTTTTTGTTACATGCTTCATATTCTATATTTTATTTTTTGTTACATGCTTTATATTCTATATTTTATTTTTTGTTACATGCTTTATATTCTATATTTTATTTTTTGTTACATGCTTCATATTCTATATTTTATTTTTTGTTACATGCTTTATATTCTACATTTTATTTTTTGTTACATGCTTTATATTCTATATTTTATTTTTTGTTACATGCTTCATATTCTATATTTTATTTTTTGTTACATGCTTTATATTCTATATTTTATTTTTTGTTGCATGCTTTATATTCTACATTTTATTTTTTGTTACATGCTTTATATTCTATATTTTATTTTTTGTTACATGCTTCATATTCTATATTTTATTTTTTGTTACATGCTTTATATTCTTTATTTTATTTTTTGTTACATGCTTTCTATTCTATATTTAATTTTTTGTTACATGCTTTATATTCTATATTTTACTTTTTGTTACATGCTTTATATTTTATATTTTTTCCAACGTTTTATATTTTATTCAAAATATTTATTTAAATCGATTCCGTGGTTTTAGCGCTACACTCGGAAAAGTGGACACACAGACAAAAATGCTAAAATTTATATAGTATATTTTAGCATTATATATTCCATTAATTTGTTTTTAAAATATTGTCAATGTATAGGTACATCAATGGCTACATTTTTATAATAGCACCAAAGCATAAATTTAAATATAAGCTAAACATGCAATCAATGTTATAAACAAAATATGTCCAGGAAAAAATAGAGAAATATTTAGAAAGCCGTTAATAAGAAGAAAATATTTAGCAGGATTTGCATGGTAAGGATTACAGATTCAGTTGTATTAAAATTTTACATTGTTTTACTACACCTTTTTGTGAGCAACGGTGAAGTTGTGAACGTATTAATGGAGACATAAGTAATTAAATCATTTCTAAAGCAACTCGTTGCCATCGGGCGTTGGATGCTAGTAAGTGTACTCGTAACATTCTTATATTATCTCACTTGTTAGCTTGTTAATGAAAATACTCGCGATAACGAGTGAAAGGATGAAAGAGTCATTAAATGAATATGCAATTTTCAATTAGCGCTAAAACACTTTTGCGCCGGAAGCGACTCTAACGTCGGAAACGATCATTTTGTAACGTTGATTCACGCGTAGACTTTACTCCAACTTAGAACATGACAGCGTAAGTCAAAGAAATATTAGATATTTTTTTACAAACTTAACAGTTTACAATAATTCAGAATATGATTCGAGTCTACATTACAATATTATGTGGATACTTTATTAGGAGATTCTAAGTATGACACGGGAAGATTGCATAGTCAGATAGAGCGGAAGGGAGAATCACGATGCTACATAAGTGATTTCAGAATTTCTTGCTGTATGTTCAACGATTTAGCAATTTATAGAATAATACGCGAACCGCTGTTGACCAGAGGACTAAATACGCTGACGCTGAAAGATATTAGGTAATGTAGTAAATTGTCTTCATTGAATTAAAAAAACTTTATAAATGCATTATATCCTGTACCATTGTCTTGTTCTTCAAATTTGGATACAGTGATAGACCGTTGCATCTGGTAGTACTTTTGCATCTTTTTTAAATTAACGCATTATTTATTTTTCTTTTGCACGCTGTACACATGCACATGGCCTATACGTGTAGTATTCCGTAAATTCTGCGTGTGTACCTACACCGTGCAAAAGGAAAATAAACAATGTGTCAATTTTTTTTACATAAAGCTGTATGTGTATATTTTTTTAAAGTCTTCTAAAATTTTCAATCGTTTTCCTTAAAATTTTTCATGGTTATTTTCTGCCCTTAGCAACACATCCTAAGGGATGACATTTATCCCCCCAATTTACCCCATTTCCGTATCGGAAGTTTTAAAAAGATTGGCCAACGTCGGGTATTTTAACTAGTTTGTTTCAGGAAAACAAGATAGAAACGACCCATTGTAGAGTGATGCCAAATAGATGTATTTTTTTTTGTTTTTGAGCCAGTTGCGGTATTAAAATTAATTCAATCATTTAATTCTCTTTATAATATTAGGCATTGCGAGTATTTTAATTGTAGTTGTATTTGGCTTGTTAAAGTGGCACGGAAGCTGTACGCATTCATTAATATTGTCATCTGAAGCTATAATTAACATATAAAGCTAATTTCGACAGCATTCTAGTATACCTTGTTATTGTTAAAAATCGTTAGGTATATAACAAGTGGAACGAAGTTCCTTATCGCACGTTACACAGTTGGTGAATGAGAGTTAGCCCAAAAAAAGTGTAAAATTTCGACCGACACATTTGCTACGGTATGAAAGTGTAAGATTTCCACCGACACCTTTGCTAGTGTTTAAGTGTTAGTATTTTTACAAGCGTATGTCAATGTATATGTATATTACTACAGTATAGACCTGCGGGTAAGCTGTATTTGTGTAAACGTGCGTGTTTAGCAATCCGTGCGCACATAATATTTTTAAATTCTCTTCACTATTTTAAAATTTGTGTTATTGTTATCAAATATATAAATTTTGGTATCATCTTTTATTTGCGTCGACAAAAGTTTACGCATATATTAACTAATACCAAAATTAAATCGTGCAATTCTGTTCACGTGATATGCAAGTTTGTTTTAATAAAAAGATGTTGCTCGGATAGCTTCATTGCCATTTATATTTATCTTACAATTAACAATGTTTTCTTCATCATATATTATTCATCAAAGTTTTATGCGTCAACATGACACAATTTATAAGATTAAAAAAGAATACCAATGCGTAAAGATGTAAAGAATATCGTGAATCTTTCATTTATTCTTACACTCCTTGTAATGCTACACCTCTTCTAATTTTTCGTTTAATCACTCTGAAATGGAGTTAACTTATTTCATTGTGCCTGTTATTTGATACATAATATATGGCAAAAGTAACTTCGTTACAACCGGGTATCCCACGACACCTTCGGTTCTTTTTTCGAATATTAATTGCAAGATTTATTTGAGAATCTAAAATTTTAGTCCGATTTCGATTTGTTGTAAGATATTTAGTGAATATTCATGGATTTATGAGATCAAATTTTATAAAGAAAGTACATCATGCACAGGGTCTGAACGTGACTCCAGTCCGCAAACTCTGGAATGCAGATGCGCTTACTTCAAATTCCTAAACCACAGCGACCGCAAAGTGCATATACGAGAAACGTAAAGCGGTATTTACCACAATAAATGTTAATTTGACAGATCGCTTGTGTCGATGTGGAAACGTACGGCACTATCGGGTTCTTGACGCCTCGGCCGCGACAGTTCAATAAAGCAGTGTTGAACTTGCCCGATCTGTGACGGTGGACCGTGACTACGTTCGCTTGCCAAATGGAGCCCGCCGTTTTAGGGCTGTCAACTGTTTATTAATTAAACATACTTTAATTAAATGTTTTTTAATGAAAACACTCTGTTGGAAAACATTTTTTTGCGCCACTTTGTAAACGTTATAAATTTTTCAAAAGGATGCTTTACATATAACATAGGGAATAGGGTAAATGTTGTACATCGATTTTTTAATTTTACTTATAAGCTGTGAAGCCGTATATACAATTGACTATGTCTATACAGGAAACGGATTTTGTTTATGTAATTGGTGTAGATCCTCGGAGATCATAATTTTGTATCCGATATATGATTTGTATATTAAACTATGTTTGTAACAATTAAGATATTAAAATCTTCGTCTCAGTTAAAATACGGTTTTTTAGTTTGAATAGATAGAGGAAATTTAAAAATAGGTATTCATAAATTATATATAGAAAACGGTCATAATATATAATATATTAAATGTAAACTTTATATATACTACAAAATTTTTTTTTCTTGGATATAAGTGGACCGATTAGGAATAAAATCTTTTAATGCTAATTAACGGGGTGCTTACCTCGTTTGTGTGTGAGTAGATTAGAACGATTGAGTAATATATATGATATTAATACATACTTTCATTTTTGACTGGACCTCAAAAATTACAGTATTTTCTTTTCTTTCGCTACGGTATTCGAACCGTTCTGCATCGCCGTATCTAATTGGAACTGCAGTCCCAACTGATGAACTGCTAGTTCGGTTGCGTTCCACCGCCATTAATAAACTTTTTGGATTATGTGAGGAGTACGATATATAATATCTTTTACATATTATCGATTTTTCAAAATACTTCACTAAGAGCTCGACGATTTCAGTACAATTTTGACCGTATAGTTTGTCCAGATTATATGGGCGAGGAGTTTCAATTCAGGGTGATTTGGACGATTGAGTGCCGAGGAACGATTGGGTAAGGTTCATTCGGGCCCACCGAAGAAAAAACACCCTTGTGTAATGGAACTCGGAAAAAAGATGTAGCTACCAACGCATTAAAAAACAATGGAATGCTGGACGGGGTATTAATTGAGGCTCGCCGGGTGGCCTTATCCCGGTGTAACTACAATGGAGAGGTCAAGAGAGTTCGGCACTACTATTTTTGTGTCATTTAGACAGGTAATACCGACCTCTGGGCTGCAGTCTACGGACTTATGTGTAAGCCGGAGAAGTTCTTTATTTACAGCGCTCTTAGAAAATTCAATGGATGTCATACCGGGAAACCCTAGGATATCTCCTATCGACACTTTTCCCTTATGGTAGCCCTGATTTCAACATCATTGTACAACGGCAAATCAGGAACAATTCTAACAGATCTCTACCTTGTAGCTTTTATCCAGGCATACGCTACTTAGAGCTAGATGATATTGTCAAACAACTGAATCAAATAATCCAGGCATTAAAAGTACTGATAATAAGATTCTAAAAGTGGTGTGGGGGATCGCGGCCCCTGAGGTCCTCGCAGTCTTTAAGCGCTGTCTGCAGGAGTGTCATTTTCCGAGGGTCTGAAAAGTGGGCTGAAATTACTCAATTACTCTTCGAGATAATTGAAGGTTATCTCGAAGAGTAACTGAAAATAGCTCAGCGATTCGAATTTCTACAGAGCCATCACGTTCCATTTCAAAGTTGTTTGAGCGGGTATTGGATATCGGGACTGTGGGAGTTGGATCGAGGGCAGTAAATAACTGTGGCCTATTTTGATTTTAAAAAGGCATTTGATCGAGTTGATAATGATGATACTAGTAAAATTATCGGAGGTTGATGTGTAATGCTCCGGTAATTTTTTTGCCTCCGTCACTTTTTTTGTCTCTGGCTTCATCAACAATGTTAATGGCAGTGTGAAAGACAACCAGAGAACCCTACTTTATGGGTGCTCTGAACCGCACTTGCCTTGTTTATTTTATATTTGTTTATGCTTTAACTTCACTTATCATTAAAGTAGGTTAATGACACAGGTCTATGTTTTTCTTACGTAAGGTCATTTCGTGTGGAAACACTGCACCAAAAGGCAATTAAATTTAAACGTGTCTTTTGTTACAATGAGATAATTAGAATCATCGTCAAATGGTGAATAAACTTATAATTTAGGTAGTAATGGTTTCCTTCTGTAACACAGAATTTATGTCGTATGGAAAAAATCAGGTACAGATGAGATTCAAATGTTTATTGTAATTATTACTTGGGATTTGCTAACACTTGTGTAAATGCTAAATGGCGAGTTGTAATTATCCTACCGAGCTATATTATTACGGCCACGTTCATTATTGCCGACTACTGACTTGTTCGGTGCTGACTCGTTGCATAGTCGGACGGAAGTCTTGAATTTGGGTATAAAATGGAATATACTATGGACCTTTAATGATCCTTATTATTTCTGCTTGTACTGTTGTATTTGTGGAATCATTCTTTCCATTATAATCCATTCTTTTTATAATTTATTATTCTCTAGTAAAATTGAATCATATTATCAGAAGTCTTCTAGATATGTTCGTGCCAGTATTATATTATGTTTGATGGTACGTTTGCAATATATTTTGTTTGCGTATGTACAATATTTTGTTTTAAATTGTTTAAAAAATATTTGATATTTTAAAAGACGATACTGTTACTCTCCTTTTCTTTTCTTTATTCCTTTTACGATTGCCAAAAATTTTTTTTATTTAATTTCACGTTTAAAACTTTCTACGAAAAAATTCATTCATTTCTTGTCGATCACGCTAGATATCTGCTTCTTTTATGAGCTGAGGTAGGATTCTGGCGGTCATTTCAGGGCCGGATTGGAGAAACGTCATAACTTGATTTATTTTAAAGTAAATTTTAATTTAATTGAAGGTAAAATAAATATTCATTATTTTTTAACCTAATTAGTAAATAGTAATTATTGGAACATACATAGCCGGACTGTTTCAAAATATAAACATAACGTAAACCATTGTTCGACAGAGTAAACAAAATAATATCTTTGCTGTTAGAAAATAAAGAACAACATAAAATAAATTTCACCTTGGATGTGGCTCTATGGAGTTCTTGATGAAAGGTTTTATTCCAAACCCAGATTTTTGTAATAATAATTGTAAATAATTTCACTTTTTTATAAAATTTTAATTTTTGGAAATATAGTTTTAGAAAAAAAATATTCGAATAATCTCGACAGAGTAATGTAAGAATTAATTGTTAGTATCAGTTTCCTCACTTCATAGTTTGCTCTATTGAAATCTGGATTTATTTTCAAGATTGCCTCCATTTTACCTTTCAAGTAGAATCCTTAGCTCCCTTCAAGACTTTCGACATTTGTTTTGATTTATAATATTTTTTTCTATTTAGTATACAGTATTTATTCTGGATGAGTTTTTTTTTAGTCAGTTTTTTTTCATTACTTAAAGAATCATTTTAAAATTCCTTGAGAAGAAATAGACATTTGAATGAATTCTGCTTTGCACTCACTAATTGCAGCACTTGCTCACTATCTAGAGAAATGACAATTTTCTTAGTACACCGCTTATATTCATATACCGTAACGAATAATTACGGGCTGAGGCGATAATGGATATAAGGATGCCTTTCTTTAAATATTTGCCTTTAAACCCTAAACTCTGCCTTCTACCCTCTTGTTTTAAACCTTGCCTTCAAAAAAACTTTTTCGCTTTATTTATAAATAAACTTGTTCGTCTATTCGTTTGCTCGCCTGTTCGTCTTTGAATCTATTTCTTTAGCAAACTCATGGTCAATGCAAGTAACATGTTCGTCATAATTTTATGCCATGCGTCATGCAACTAGCTGACGGGATTCCAAGTATAAATAATATTTTTTTTATAATATTTTTGGCATCATCTTATCATTGTAATTTCAGGATGTTTGCAAAAACGTAAAAAATTGTCTAGTTGATGATCGATACAAATATTGAGGTGATTAGTTGCCAAGCAGAATATTCGTTTATTTTCAAGGTCATAATAGTTACGTGACTAATTTTTCGTCGCAAGAAAGTCAATAGTTTCACCCATGCAAACGCAAAAATACCCATCACATAATTCCTTGCATATCTGTGTGATGTATGTTAAGAAATTATTTTCTTAAAACGAATTCTTCGAGAATATACTGGTCAATCCAAAACTTTTCGAAAATGAATTTGATCAAAATTTCCCCGTTAAAATAAAATGAATTTTATTTTCAGGTATATTTGCGCAAACGATCATCACCAAAACGTAATTAAAATCCGTTCGAGATGTAGATTTTTGCAAATTTCTTGACCAAAGTCATTACAGGCACTAAACAAATTGAAAATTTTCCAAGTTTCATACAAAATCTATGACTTAAAAGCGCAACGGAAACTGAACTTAAATACAAGGTAATCGTCAAGATGGATGAACGAAAAACTCCTCTACACACAACAGACATTCTAAATGAATATTCGACTACTGCAACGGAAATGCTGTTCGTATATACTTTTTCAATAACTTATATTTAGCTTATAAGACAGATATTTCTATTAGAGTTTACATGAATATATATAATAAAAGCAAATATCTGTTAGCATAACAACAAGTTAACATATTTGTGTATTGTGAAATAGGTTCATAGTGATATAATACGACGATATTGCTACCCGAATATTTGCGACTTCACTATTTGCGTGTAAGATTTTACTGACCGATTTTCAGTATTCGCGAACAAATGACTCGCATCAACGAACAAGATATAGTGTAGGCGGTCAGGAACGAACAAGTTGTAACGCGAGGCGAGCTGAATATAGCAGTAGTTTCGAATGCGAGTTCTTCGGTGTGCAAGTCACACGCTCGGACCACTGAACCAGTGAAGCAATTATATTATCGGTAGTCACTCTTTATTCGTTAGTTATTTCAGGTATACTTGGAAAATTTATCTGCAAAAAGTGTAATTTCAAAAACGATATCTCAATCCGGTGGTAAAATATTTTTTTTTACAAATTGGATTAGAAAAACTAACGACGCTTTTTTGTGGAAATTAATTAAAAATTTCTTTCATAATAAATCAAGCAACTCAGTCAGAAATCCGCTCTGAAATGACTCTCGAAAATCCGCCCACTGGTTATGAGATGTAAGTATCGAATTTTCGTAATTTTGAAAAATTGTTTGTATCGCATATGTAATAAATTTTTTTACACTCGGTTTCGCTCGCACGGAAAAGACGGTGGTGTAATTTAAACACATTGCAAAATGAAGACGATTTTATGTACTTATTATGTAAATATACATACTTAGTTGTGTTTAGACTTTCATATATATTTCGACGATATATATTTCGGATATATTAACAATATATATTTCGGGATAAATTTATCTCAGTGATAAAGGTTATGCGTACGTAATATTTTACAAAGTTATGTTGAGGAGATGATGAAAGCGAAACAAAGTCACTTTCGTGTATATAATATTAGTTTGAATACCATGCTAGAGACGTTACATTTTATTTATGAATGATCATATCAGAGTATGTTCATTCATAATTACAAAATAAAGTTTTTACCATGGTATCCAAACTAATATAAATAATGTATATTTTAAACTTTTGCAATTTTTGTGGTATTTTCACAATTCGACGGTGATATCTAAATAAGTATTAAATATTGCAGTTTATTTTATGATTTATTTGATAAAGCGCAAAAAAACAAAGCAATTGACACTTCAAACAACGTGCTGGCATGACGAAAGCCGAAGCTAAATTAAATTAATGGGCATTGGGCATTGCTGCTCACATTTTTATATCTCAAATTTGAGTTTCGATTGCACTAGTCAATGACAGGGTAACATAAATAGTTTATAAAGTATTTATGTCACTGAGGTATAATTTACATAGAGAAGATGTTTAAAATAATATCCAATTATAACTAATTGTTCGTCAATCATCTAATTTTTTGGTTATTTCTGGCAAGGCTTTTTATTTCTCGTTCATTCACATGAAAAAGTGATAGAAAAAGTTGTGTTTACCAATTCGTACCGCTTACCTTACCTTTTCGCGCTGATCGGTAAACACAGGCAAGGTCGAGTATAACAGTTTGAGTATGGAAAATGGTTGTTATTTTCAATAAATAAATAAAATATATTTTATTTCAAGAATAAAGTTAATAAGTGATTTAGTCACTAACATTTACATTTACGTGATTTATTTTCACCATCGCTGTTTGACACTTTTCGAGAATTATTTGTAGAGTATTTTATAGCACACGATAGCATTTTTAATACCTACGGAAATCTTAAAACGTGTAGATGCGTAGAACACTCGCAAACGTCTAATTCAACTGCGGTCACTGGACCGCAATACGATTGCCCACGGTCCACAGAGCGTGTATAGAATCTTCATGCAAATTATACCTCAACGATCTGGGCTTCTAAAACATGTTTTGTTTAACACTTTATTACAAATAGTTAAAACCTAAAACTGACGGTTAGTTAATAGACAATCGTAGCAAATTCTAAATATAAACCTTTAACAAGTAAGGATTAGAAACAGACATTTAACAGTTAGGATTTTTTAATTATATAAATACAGTTTAGAGGACTCTGATTTGGTGTTGTTATATAATTAATACGTCAAATTTTATGTACCTTTTATGACACTGGTTACGGAAAAGTTTGATAGATAGCTAAAGCCATATTATGCGGTTGCATTCAT
This sequence comes from Druceiella hillmani, assembly GCA_039881145.1. Lineage (NCBI taxonomy): Eukaryota > Metazoa > Arthropoda > Insecta > Lepidoptera > Hepialidae > Druceiella > Druceiella hillmani. The sequence continues at coordinate 31,080,576 of JAYKKI010000005.1, read as the reverse complement.
GCACCGAAAAATAAAATTGACAGCCCTGCTCAAGCCGCAGCCGCTCGCGCATTGTTTTACATAACGGCACTACTTTCGCGGTCTACCATCGGTGCGCTCTCCTCCTCAACCGCGAACGGCTCCACTAAAAGCTGTGCATACACGGCCCGAGCAAATCCCCTAAACCTTTGCTGATTGTGGTTTTATTTTTTTTATTATGTCAAGTAAATTAGAACTATCCTTAATTACGATGAATTGAAATACAATGTCCGTCATTTTTGGTGGGCTAATTCAATCGATAACTTTGTACTGTTACACTTAGAATTAATTAGGGTCAGTTTTTCAATCCTTGGATTGGCAACCAAATAGGAGTTATTCGACGGATAACATTATTTTGCATTTTTCAATTGTCAGGTAGAAGTTAACTCTTGAATAAAGCCCCTGACGGAGGAAGTTAGTTACCTGCTACTTCGAAACCCGGATCAGTCATTATTGGCCAGTTAAAATTATGTTTAAGGTTATGTCTGTCCGCTTTTTAGTACTCTCGTATTTTAATTTTGAAGTTTTTACTGTGCGTACAGTATTTCCACTTGTCGGGGGCATTAAATTTGGGGGCAATGGACATCCAGTCGGCATCTTTTTCACAGTTTGAGACTGCGTCAATTTTCTCGTTTTATAGTATATTATGATAATTGGTGACTAATTCAATTAATAAGCGGTCTTCGGATTTTTAGAAATTAGACAAACGTTCACTTTTCTTCCGTTTTCAGATTTTTCACAACACAATTTATAAATAATAAAACGCCACGAGCAATCAGAATGAAGCAAATAAATGAATTATACGTTAGTTTAATATGTGTTGCACTGAACGTCAAATGTCAAACTAACGCTATGTTCCTGTCACTGTCTAACGTATTGGATTCTATATATGCCCGACTCGCTTGCTCGTGTTTAGTGTGAAGTTGGTTGGACTAAATCATAGTTAACTATTTTTTTAATAATGTACCAAAATGCAAAACGGTTACCTGGCAGTTAAAGAGCCCAATTACTTATTTGTAGAATGTTTATTAGCCGTTTTAATTGAAGTTTGAAAAATCGGTCCTTAGTTTAATAATCAAGTGTTCTCAAACAAAACGAGCGATAAAACTTGAAACGATGTCGAAGCAACATTAATGTGTGGGGGTGGCTTTCTACAATTAATATTTTTGGAAAAAAATTGTATCAGATATACATCTGAGATCGAATAGAAGTTAAAACAAGTTAAAAAAAATCACTGGGATGATTAAGGTTATTTTTTGTCACTTCCTTAGCAAATATTTCATGAGAAACTTATTCTGTTTTTTTTTGTACTGCTTATCTAGAAATATTAGATCTATTTGAATATAATTTTTGGTAAGACAATTGAATAAAACTTTTACTTGTGGCTCCGGTTAAAACCTAAACTACATTATGTTTTAATGACGTAAGAGAATTGAAAATTGCAAAGGGAATTGAAAATAAATTATTCGACGCTTACGCAGTAAAAACGTGCGCGGGCTTGAGAAGTTATGAATAGAAATTATCTTAGATTGACAGAACGTATAACTCTTTAACTAATAAATGTATTCCCTTTTGGGGCACAATTTTAAAATAACTTATAAGTATCGAGTAGGAGTTAAAAAGTACAAACAAAAGTAATGCAGAACGAAGCCACCCGCTAATATATCCGTTCGTGTGTAGCCACCTGGTGATGAGCGTTTCGCAGTCGTAATGATAGTAATTAGACATGATGGATACGAGCTGCGGCCACAGGTGGTTGCGTAAGGTTGATTTAGTTAATGTAAGCGGCGGCGTCGACGCCCATTTCGATCAATTGTCTTAGCAGTGAGTGAACGGTGGTGCGGTTGAGGGGCGAAGAAAGGTTTGTTGATAGGCAGTACGTTGGCCAGTATAAACATACCGGTTTAAAAATGAAAAAAAAATGTTGGTAGAGTTATGCTCTATGAGTAATCATTTGAAAATCGAACACAGAGAAAAGCTTCGTTCTATTTTTGATATGTTCAATTGAAAAGTAATAAAAAGCGTTGGGCACGGTCAAACTACAGACTTTAAAATTTTATTATGTCCGGCCGATCGTTTGTCTGTTTATACAATTTTAGATTTGATGGAATTTTGCAAGCGGCTGCTTCAAGTATGTTAACTAGAATACGGTAAATTGAATAAAAAGTATAATATAAATCTCCAGAGATGTGATATGAATCTGCAAGGGTGTTTAAAATGAATTCGATAATTTCTGTGGCTTCATACCCAAACGGCAAAAATATTTACCTTAAAGCTACATTGTGTCTGACTTCTTATATACCATAAGAGTGATTGATAGTACTCAGTAAATTACTGACTTCTTGTATTCTATAAGAGTGATTGAGCGTTATATATTAGAACAGCAGTTGGGCATTCAGCATTTTTTTTCTTACGGATGCCCTCGACTAGGTTGCCATTGAAGAGGTCTCTTAAAAATGTGATCGAAACTGTCAAGCAATTTTATTTTTAACGGCGTTCCCTTCGCGAGATGAGAACCTCCAAAGCATTTTGTAATGTGGCAACCCTCTAATATTTAAAGATATTTAAATATATTTATTCAAAATTTAAAAAAAACAAGATAATGGCATTTAGTAAGTTGTTTAAAGCAGAATTATTATATAACCAATATATGGCCAATACGCATTAGTAAATTAAAGAGTATATAAATATACATAGTAATGTTTAAACTTTTATAAGTACCTTAGTATGTGTGAAATTTTGCTCTTAGTTAACGGATTTATTTACTACTAGTTGACCCAAGACTTCTTTCGCGTGGAATTCGGAATAAGAAAAATGATTAAAAATAATGAAAATTATCATTTCTCTGTTTTTGAAGTTATACTTTTTTAGACGCGTTACCAAAAAAATGATGAAAGTGAAATTTTACGACGCGCAACAAAAACACGATGCAACAAAAACTGACAAAATGAACTTGGTCACTAAATGTGCGTGTAGTGACTGTTGCTATATTCAACATAGTTATTGTGGTATTTGTAAATACACAATACGTATTTTATATTCATACAAATCTAAATTATATCTGTGCTATTAAATAAAATTTTAGTAACTGAAATTTAATAGTGGTCCATATAATAAAACGTAAATTTATTGTGAATATTCGTGACAGAAATAGTGCTTAAGTTTTTAAAATATATTTTAAGTATATTTCTCTAAGAGAGATTAAGTTTCGGCATTTAAAATTTAAATATTTGACTGAATTTAGGCTTTAACAAAGGTATTTATAATCACGCTCCATTCCTTTTATTATTTTATTTCCATTAATTATTTGCGTGCTAAATAAAGTTAGTCTTGTATTACGTCAAAGAAGAATAGCTTCTAAAACGCGTATATAAGTACATGCACAATTTTTTTATACTTCTGTAAAACTTGCAAAAATCAGTATTATTCTGTTTTATTTTTTATTTACATATTTTACAATATTTATGAACGTAAAATTTACTATAAACGCTAATAGATGGTGTTGACAGTACCAATATCATAATATTCATTAAGTCAAGGTTTTTTAATGTGTGTATCCTATATGTTGCAATAATGTTTATACCAAATTTTATCAAAATCCGTGTAGCAGATTTTGCGTAATTGGAGAACATGCTAACAAATAAACAACAATTCTAAAAACTGATTTCTGGCTTTCATTATAATTCTATACGCTAAATTAATCACTTTTTTAAATATATTTTCTGTGTACAGAACCGCTCTGTTACACTTTTATTATATGTATAGATGAAATCTTATTTGCGAAAGAGATTCTTTAATATATTTTCTTCTGTCATTTTCGAGCAGGCAGCAACCTGGAAAACTTGGAAGCTATTACGTAGTGAGCACGTTGATTTAAAAACATTAAACGCAGGTTTTATTAATAACTTTGTTTTATGAAATTACTATGGAACTCGATCGGTTTTTGTTTTGTATTCTTCTATTTTTTCTCTCGCAAAGGTACGTTAATTTGTAAACATTAAATGTTAATTATTATCTAGATTTTACAAGCATTGTAATTAATGTGGACATCGCATTCAAATTTAATAGTTGTTGTCTTTTAAATGTTATTTTAACAATTACTAGTAGCTTCATTTATATTTCCTTTAGAGTTGTTTCGAACGTGATCAAACTCGTAAACAATGCAAATTAAAGATTATAATGTGTAGTAGGAGCATTCTATAAAAAGCAACCCACTCGAATTTATTTTTCTTCTGAAGCAATGAAGTTAATCACAGAATATCTATCTATTAGTCATAGACAATGCAGTGTTTATTACTGAGCCTTACGCGAGAAAGTTACGCATACTTTTTTATTAAAACATTTAAAGAAGAAAAGTAGGCCTATTCTTTTTTAGAAGTACATCGTTTAAGAAGGAATACACTTTCAAAAATTGAAATAATTTTCCAATTTTGTTGACGAGACTAGCACTTTTGAATGATTATTTTTAAAGAGTTAGCAGCAACAATTTTAATTTGACCGCTAAGGTATGATATAACAAAATGATAAAAAAATTCACGTGCAACTTAGTACACGTGATAGAAGTGAAACTTCTTTGGCCATGTAATCTCGTTTGTAAGTATATAGTACGGGATTAAACGGCAAAGAGAGAGAGAGAGAGAGAATTAAAAATCAATTAACTATAAATATTACTCACTATGAAATATGTACAGTGCATGCGTATGCGTACATTTCAAACGTGCTTAAAGGCAGGATAAATACGTTGAGTTAAATATTAAAAAAAATAGACTAAGCCTAATTGCATAGATTGCATTAAAATCTTATAAAAACATTTTCATGCTATACATTCAGAAAAATTCATAAAATGTCATTATAAATTGACGAAAACGTCTAATCAAATCTTCATATAAATTTACATAGACAATCGTCAATAAAAAATAATCATGATGCCAGTATCAGAATACTGATAAATACGGCTGAAGCAAGCCGGGATGTATTGCTCTTGCTTTAAATTATATTTACGAAAATGATGCCGGTAACATTGCGGATTTATAAATAAATTAAATACATATTTTGTTAGTCTTATAATGGATGAAGTACACACAAAATTGGTAATAAATAAATTATAAATAGATAAATAAATCGACAAAATTTTGACAGTTTACTTTTGACACACATAATATACAAAACAGCTGATAACAGCAGTGAACGCCATTTTTGTTTTTGCGCATGCGTACACTTCTTAACTAATTCTATCGTGTTCATTCATACGTCTCTTTCGATTGTTAGCTGATTATCTATTTTTCGTCCTTCTTGTGATAGATTTGTTGCAATTAAAATGTTGCATAAAAACATTGGTCGAAATTAGACCTTGATATTTTATTCTCATCGCGCCCAAAGAAGTTCAACTTCAATCAGAAAATATTTGTTAGATATAAAAGGGGATAAATGTGGAAAAATAAAATGATCAGAGGTCGTCAACCGAAACTTAAGTGATTTGTTTGGTAGTTTTGACATCGTACTTTGTAGTGGTACTACAAAGAGAACTTAATCATCTATATATAATTTTTAAATTGTTTTCTTAGTCTCTGTCGTGACAGTCTTGACACAGCGGTCGTGGTCATCATGTGCTACCGTCAGGGGCTGAGGTAACCTGCCTCACGATGAGTTGATATTGATTTGTTAAAAGAATTTACACGCGAACGTATCTCTATCTTTTATATTGTTACACGAATATCGTACGAGTCGATATAATGTCGAAACGTCTCGTCCCTTCTCTTCGCGGAGCGGCGACTCAAATGTGCTCCACTGGCGGAATATGTTTCGCAGAATAAAAAAGTGGAACGCGCTGCAATCCAAACTTATATTGACCCAGATGAGCAGTATTGATTCACGAGTAAAGGTAGGCATGTCCGTTCGACAATTAGGCGTTTAAAAATGAGATTAAGCAAATTGAAACGGCGCGAAAAGGATTAATGGACGTGAAATTAATTACGTCGATGTCGGAGGCCGAGTAGAAATCGTGGGAAACGTGGGACGCGGCTTTTGGGAAGCTGGACGGTGGAAGTGCCATTTCGACGTCGGGTTTTAAGTGCCACGGCGTGTGTCGGCACTTTTTTTCTCCCGTTTAATCGATCTCCACTGTTACAAATTATTTTTTTTATATCACCTTACGATATATAATTAAAAAAACAACTTTTCGATTCTGTTGCGGTCTATTGTATATTGCCCATATGCGAGTAAAACAATGTCTACAAGTTCTTCATTAGCAAATTGTCATAGTTCATTTGATTAGTGATAGTAAATTACACAAATTAAACATTAAGGGAAATAATACGATAAGGACTCGTATAAAGACGGTTTCGTACACATTTAAGTATATATTAACATTTAAGTGGGTATAGTATTTCTATTAATTTAACCACAAAAATTAATTTCAAATTTTAACTGTTTAAATATATTGTCTAGTTTATCTATTACAGGGGTAAAAATATTGTGAAAATCTAAAAATTATGAAATTTGGAACCATCGCTACAGTTTTCCGTTAAAGTATATCGGTGGAAAAAGGCACACTTTTTACACTAGAGTGGACAGAATTGATTCATACATTAAAAAATGGTAATGCTTATCATAGTAATAACATTTGTGGTCCGTAAAAGAAACACGGGATGTTGAAAATAATTGGCAAAAATAATTACTTAAAAATTAATATTTCGTGCAATAATTGCTTTATAAATGCATCGAAAACATTTAATTTAAACCTCAGAATTGCCATAACGCAAGTAATATTTATTCTAAATTTATTTTTAATCGACAAAAAAATATTTATCTCCTTATTACTAAAAATACGTCTACTTTCACCTTGAAGTACTTATTTATCTAATAAATGGAGTTTATCTTTTTATATTTAAATAGTAATTGATAATGGATGTGGTCAAAAATGTGGGTTACAAGACTAAAAAATATTCCGTCAGTTAGTGATATATCAAAATCATATTCGTTTTGCACTCTTACTCTTTGATTTTATTGTTAAAAATATTTTTTTTCCAATTCAACAAGCTCATTAATATATCTATGGTTTGAAACGTGTTTATGGCCTTAATACCTGCTTTTTATAGTTGTTCATTATATTTACAAGTAAGCCTGATTAATTAGGGTTCTTCACCAGGTTCCTTTAGGTAAACTTTTGGAAATGAGTTTGGGAGATAGGGGAAGCGGAAACTTATCGTGGAGTTTTCGCGGATATTTTCAACAATATCTTTAAAATTTTCTATCACAAAATTCTAGAAAGAAAACTTTTGCAATAACATCTTCTTTCAATTGACATGCTGTAATATTTTAAAATTTAATATTTTTTACAAGTTTTTACTTCAGTTTCTGAGAAAAAAATGGCTATTACAGATGGATAGGCGGACAGACGGCCGGATACGTGAGTGAACTTATAAGGGTTCCATTTCTTCCTCGTGAACCTTAAAAAGGAGATCAAAGCAGTATAAGTAATGATTGAGGATATCAACATGAGGTTATTTTTTGCGTAGTTTTCGGAAACCCTTACGGTAATCGAATTGCGAATCTCACGGTTAAGTAAATTTTCGTAACCATTGTGGTTAAATATTGACTATAAAAGTTATAAAATAGTTTCGTGTTAAAATATTATCATTCGCTATTCTTCGGATGACAGGGTGATGATGAGCATTTTGCTGAAGATACGTAAAAATATTACAAATATTGATACTGACGAATGGAAATGTGAGAATGTGGATGGAGCGGTCCTATAGGTTTATGTCACTTATATGAGTCGTGAGCAAAGTTCAGAAATACATTTAATTTTCTGGACTACAAATGCATCACGTACAGACTTTTTGTAGATTTTATTATTTTATGAGAGTCTTTGTTCAGATCAGTATAGCATTTATTTATATCGACAAGAACAGGTTTTAACAACAATGGCATAGACTGGTTAAAATATAAGGAAAAACAGGAATTTAGTAGGAGACATACTTTTCACTTTTCAGACATACTCTTCGAGTAGTTGTACTATGTATGTTGAACATTTTCATTGAAAAACAAATAATTGAAAAACATTAACGTTAAGTGGTCGTGTACTATCTATACCTTCACGGAGTCACGCAAATAAATCAAAACAATGCTATGCACATTCAAGTGACCGTATTTTATCCATTTTGACACCAAATAGTATCATAATAAATATAATATGTTATTATATATAAATAGACTCAATTAATTTATAAAAGTTTTGCAATTGCATAAAAAATACATACATAATTGCATAAAAAATAAAAAATTTATCTAAAGAGAAAATATAGGTCTTCCTTCATAAACGTGAACTTTATATGCCAAGTGTTTCCCGAGCGCAGGAAGGGGGGAGTTTTATTTGAATTTTATGAATAAATAACATGTTTATATAAAAACTAATTAAAAAAGAAAGTACTCTAGCAATAAGATTCGAACTCAGAATTGACATACTGGGCAAAGCGACGAAATAAAAATATAACTTGGCCGCTTGGTTCGGCCACACTTGGCCTAGTGCCGAGTACACTGAAAAAGCGTCTCCCTTGGTGTGACGCAAAATAGTAAATATTCGTTTCGAAAATAAATAATCACACACGTGTAAATGTGAAAAAAGTAATGATAAATAGTAAAGAAAATTTACAAATTAAAAATAAATATTTGTTGATTACTTTTAGCATATTGACCGTCAAGTAATATTCGGTAGATGGATAGATTATATTGGGATGATGAACTAGAGCCGTAATCATTACAAATCTATTAGATTAAGAACTTTATTACTTGCTATCGGCATTATTTTGTAGATAAATTTTAGAATAAATTTGACTCAAATACCAATTTTCATTATCAATATATGCGGTTAAGCGATAATAGAATCCTTCTTAATCTACTTTTGTCTTAAAATATTTTTTAGCATATGTTCATAAAAAATACGTAAATAAATATGAATATTTTTGTGATAGATGATGACAAAATATTGCAGGTTGACAAATTCTAAATAAAATAAATTGTTAAAACATTTTTACCACATTAATACTTTAAGACAAAATTTTTACATGTTAATGACCAAGATAGGAATATTTACTCTTTTAATGAGATACAATTTGTGATAAAATTCTTACATGAGATTGATAAATTTTGAAATAGTTAGAGTAATATTAAATGCCAATAAAGGTGCTGATAATTATAGTGACATTTAAATACAATTCAAGAGGAGATAAATATGTTTTACTGGATTGTAGCAGTATCAACACATCTTTACACAATTGATGGCTTAATTTTAGTCTCATCGATATTAATAAACATCTCGAGGCCGAATAAGTTTGCTGTTTTTTACCCTTCTCTAGCCTTGCATACACGTTTATGAAAACACAATTTGATTTTCGACATTTAAAGTCTGCAGTGTCAGAATGTCTGCAATATATTCCATCATATTATCTCCGGTTTTACGGTTTAGAGTTTGAGTGACGATGAAGAACTAAGCTGAACTTCCGTACTGACATAACATCCGGTGAAATTAGAGCAAGTTCGCCTGTTCATTTGCCTGTTTCATTTTTGTGGTCGGATCGGGATTAGTAATTACTTCAACTTAAGTTTGTTTCGTACACATAAATGAAGATGCACTGAAATAGTCTTTGGTTTGAATTAATTTAGAACCACTCATAGGATTGTATCGCTATTGGATTTCGTTAACACATTTTTATTAGGTTGTCTTGTATCCAACTAACAGTGAGTTGCATAATGGAATCTACGAAACTAAATTTCATGCACTTTTAATTGTTGCGTAATCATGAAACTTGGCAGTTGTGTGTATTTTTGATGAGATTACAATAATTTCATAAAATTAAAAAAAATTCTTAAAAAAGACTAAACAAATAACGAAATTTATCAATTAAATTTTCACCCTCTTCGAGATGCTCGAATTATTCAAAATTTTGAACATGTATCAAGAACAAATGATAATACAATAATTTCATAAAATTAAAAAAGTTAGGTTTAAAACAAAAATACTAAACAAACAATAATGTAATAATTTAATTATGCTTCCAGTTGTCTGAATTATTTAAAATTTGGCACACGTATCAAGAACCACTGATAATAAAATAATTTCATAAAATTGAAAAAAATACACTATTGAAACAAAGATAAAAGATTAAAAAACGAAAAATAGACTAATAGTTTTAAAATTAAAAGAAACACGCTCAAAAATACAAAATACTGCACTATAAAGCAAAAAATAATTATTAAACCTGTTTTGCTCTGTGTACTCAATAAGGGCTTTAGTGTAAGTCATATTTCTTCTTGAGTATAAATGTTTGAGTGTAAAAGCGTGGGGCGCTTTTTCTCAATAATAAATTATTTTGCTTCTCAAATTAATATTAAGCGAATGAAAATGCTCAACATTTTAGTTAGATATCAAAACAATGAGCCCCAAGCCTTTACAATCAACTGTTACACTCAATAACAAACATGGCTTACACTAATGTCGTCACTGAGAAGACAGAGTAAACATGTTCTATAATTAATTTTTGCTTTTTGTGCAGTATTTTGTAAGTTTTTTAAATTTTTTTTTAAAATATTAATTTATTTTTATTGTAACTATTGACTTACAAAAAATATTGACAAAATATATTTTAGAAATATAATTATCCTGAAGAATAATGTGATAAAAGGATAGCGAAAACGAAACTTTTTAAACTTGCACTTGTTCTAGATTTTGAAAATTATAACTCTTTCACTGAGGCAACGGGAATCATTTCCGCCATATCGTCCTATATGTTCTTTTCGTCTACATACCTACAAAATTTTTTTTTTTTTATTTAAAATTAAGTTTTTTTCTAATCATAATGCATTATTTTATTTTTCTTTAGTCTATACCTATAAAATCACTTTCTCTTTCCATTAAGATAATAATTTTGAGCGTAATAAACACGCACGGAAGTTCCAGGTATTCCTATTACTATAACCTTAGCATCTTTCTGGAATTATACATAACCTACATCTATACCTGTGTTGCTTTCTGGAATTAAAAGATGATATAATAGAAACTAATTTTAATGCACATTTGTAATAAGAAAATTTGTTGAGTACGAGTAGAACGCGCACTACGAGGATTCCGTACACATTTGGGCACATTTAAGGTTACATAGTATTTCTATTAAAGTAATTAAAAATACTAATTTTTCATAACGTAAATATATTGCCTACTATATATTTCACAGGCGTATAAACAGAGTGCATATTTAAGAAATAACATCTAGCTATAACTTCATAATTGCAGGTTCAGTAATCTAGGAAACAGGAGGCGAAACATAGTTTTTTTATAAATGTTTCAGTATATCTCTAAAGATATAATACCTAAAATTATAAAAAAAAACGAGTGCAATTCAGTACACGTGGCAGAAGTGAAACTTCTTTGGCCGTCTAAACCTTGATTTGTGTGTATATGCTAAGGGTTAAAACAGCAGAAAGTGGGAGAGAGAAAGAAAGGAGAGAGAGAGAAACGCTCCTGTTGTAAATTATATTTATAAATTACAACATATATATATATGTGGGTCCATTGCCGATTTATAAATAAATAAATTATATGTGTTGTTAGTTTTATAATGGATAAAATATACTCAAAATTCATAATAAATAAATTGACAAAATTTTGTCACTTTACTTTTGATATACATAATGTGAAAAATAGCTGATAGCAGCAGTAAGCGCCATTTCTGTTTATATTCGCGCATACGTACACTTCTTGTTTTATTCTATAGTGTTCATCTACCTCTCTTAGCTAAGTACATATTTTCTGTTCTTCTTGCGATAGATTCGCTACATTCAGATGTTACAACAAAACGTTGCATTAAATTTGGCATTTGAATTTTACTCCCATTGCGTTCAAAGAAGTTTCACTTCAAAAAATGTTTTTGAAACTCTTTCAAAGGATATCTCAGACTATATATGATATTTTTTATAAAATTGTTTATTGAATATACGCGGGTTGTTAATATGTTTTACCATTGTTCCAAATTTCAAGTTTCTACCTCAAGCGGTTTCTGAGAAAAACGGACAGGCGGACGGACAGATATGTGAGGATCTTAAGGGTTCCGCTTTTCCTTTTCAAACACTATGAGAAGAATCCCTGTGACAGACGGACATCGAAATGATTTCTTAAGTTCTTCTATTCTCTAATTTTGATACGAATTACAACTAAAACATTTTCTGTAAAAAATTGAATCGACTTCAAATAACTACCGAATAAAAGCACTGAAAAGTATAAAATAAAGAAAATATCAGTACTTAGTTGGATTTTTTGCGGTACAATATCGTTTCTGAACGTAAATAAATTTGCAAAATGCTACTACTGTTAGAGATTTTGTAATCGGTGACAAGTCGACGCTTCTCTCCTCCGTCACGGATGTCCACACCCACACATACATAGAGATTAGTACTTAATGTCACTTGACCCTACCCCTGCAGTATCAGGCTGAAGAATTTGAATCTGGAGTTTAATGGCACAATCTCTGTTTAACACACACAATACTGACTTAAAAAGGGGTAGATCCTCAAGTCACATAATATAAGTAAGCCGTATTCCCACTGGATCTATGACAGAGTAAATGGAACCCGGAGTTCAATGACAGAGTCTCTGCTTAAAAACTACAATACTAGCTTCAATCTCTGCTTAAGACTCACAATAAAAACAGAATCTCTGTTTAAGACCCACAATAAAAACAGAAGATATGCAAGTCTCACGATTTAATCAGGTAGTACCGCCACAGTGTCAAGACTGAGGTGTGTTCCAATGCAGAGTTCAAAAACAATGGTCTTTATTTGGAACCTCTTCTTTTTTGAAGCCAGTTAAAATATAATGAGAGAATCTTCTTTAGATTTCCTTTGGATTTATTTATAAATTTATCTTACGTAGTTCGCGCCGCAGATTTAATAAAAAAATGTTTAAACTTTGCGTATCTCCGAATGTGCATGTCTGATATCTGTCACTTCTGTCAAACCGAGCGCATGTCAAAATTGCGTCATTAAACTGTCATCCAATCAATCCATCATCTCAATAGCGCAGTAACAAGATATGTGAATCGATCGAAGCCCATCCGCATCGAAAACAATTTACAGAATTACATTAAAACGAAACCAAACATCGCTCACTTTCTCGAGACTCCGTCCGCTGGCCAGTCATCGATTCGGTTAATCGAGTAGAGAGTTGTCGAGAATGATCGACAATTGGCTATCGAATAGATTGCTGCCCGGTTTAGGCGTTATCGTATTACTCTGGCAAGATTGTATTACTCTGGTTATTGCTTTTTCCTGCTTTGTTTGTTTACGATGAATAATATTATTACTCGGCAATATTTGTTTAAATTGTAATGTACATATAATTTTGTAGATAAGGCGGGGCTATAAGAGAAATCTCATTTAGTTACGCTATAATAATTTGAGAGCAGAGTATGAATCTTTATTTAGAAAATATAATTTAGATTATTTTACTGCCATTTAGAATTGCGACATCGTTTTTTTTTATCTCATGAAACTCGTATGTGGTAACTTAGCCCGGCCAACAGGAAAGTCTAACCTGAAACAAATACAAAGAGAAATAATGATAAATATTTTTTTTCAGTTTCTACTCAACGGTGTAAATATGAAACGAGTTATGAGTACTTGTCAAACGATCGTGATTTCTATTCATAGTATTTCTTATTACAAATTGTGAAGCATTAATTAATTAGTTAATACAGTTGGTACCATTTAGCGTATCTAAAACGGATATATTGGTTTTGTGTATATTCATTTGTCTGAATTTGGCACGAAGATAAATCACAACTAAGTGAAACTACGTGATGTAGTATTATTTCTACTTTCTTTAAATTTTTTATCACGACCTAGGTTTTGTTGTATTCCAACATCTTCCGGTGAGCTATTAGCAAAGATGTGCTCATAGCCATAATAATAAATCTTTACTAATAGACCACCTGAAGATATTGTAATACAACGAAACCTAGCTGGTGGTAAAGAAATTAAAGAAAGTAGAAATAATACTACATCACGTAGTTTCATTTTATTGTGAATAATGGATTTCTACAAAATTAAAAACAAAGATAAATAGAAAAAAATCCAAAATTCATAGGTATTGTCTGGAATTCACGTATAATAGTTATTGTATTGATACGTCATGATATATTTCTGGAAAAGGAATGTGAAGTCAATATATTTTTATTATGCTTTAGTATTAAAGATATATTGGTGTGGAGGATGTGAAACTACTAGAAACTAGTAGTAATAATTTTTCTATACGTTTAAAAGAAAATAACAACTTTGATGATGTTTTAAAAAGTTTATAGAAGAAGATAATGTAAAATAAAAGAAAAAAAACCTATTGCAATATAAGAAATAGATTATATGTGTAAAATGTGAATAAATTAACTCATAAAAAAGGAACATACCGGTATATAATAAATCAGGAACCAGTTTGAAATAACTGGTTAAGTGCGATACGAAATTGCATGTTACACGTTGTGCTCTTAATTTTTTTTTCATAATTAATTTGTTATGCAGGGGAACGAAAGTTTTTAATTACGGTAAAATAATATTATATATACAGTAATTAGGAGTTTCTTCATTACAATATTTAACTATGCATTATTATAAAATTTTCTTCTGCGTTAAATCGTTTTGAAGAGTTTCATCGCAAGGGTAAAATTTTGAGAAATGGAAGAAAATTAGCAGTCATGCTTTTGTAATACTTTCATTTGTCTTGACAAGTATGCTTCGTTGCTTGGACAACATTATATATATATATATATTATGTTTGTATATATATATATATATATATATATATATATATATATACCATACACACTTATATTTTTTAGTATCTATAACAGTAGGGTTACTAACCCTATTGTTACAGACTTTTGTAAAAAACGTTAAAAACAGTCTGTAAACCTAACGCGCAAAAAGAATTATATTTTATAAATATAAATTTATTAATACCAAACTACATAAGGATTGATTATTTCGTTCGTCAGATAGTAAAGCTACTGAAATTCTAATAATACTGGTTGAATGTAACATGGCTAAAAAGCTTTTTTTAATACATTTTTTGATACGTACACTTTATCGGTAAAATATAATTTTTGACAATGTCGTGCTGGTCTTATTTGGCTAATACTTTTACTCACTTTTAAAATTAATAGCACTGTATACAATATTTTACGGTTGACTTGTCAGTTTTCGTCTATGTAATCGATCTAAGTATAAATGAATGTTGGGCGACGACAACTGGTCACGAGCAGTGGTTATTTTATGGCGACGAATGTCGATTAGATTAAGTTATGTATGTACACGTATAGAGGATATTCCAACTTATAATGTAATTTTAAGTTTATCAGAAATTAATATTAAGTATCGAAATCTATTTGTAATTTCGTCACGGTGTTTTTCGGTTAATTTTTACGGTTTACCTACCTGTCGAAATACTCTGCAGTTTGTAATTCTTTATATATTCAACGGATTCTATTTTTAAATGTTGTGTAAGATAGTAATAGAGATATTTCAGAAAATATCCACAAAAACATGAGCCCTATTCTCCAAAAATGGTGCTACGCAGTCACAATAAACTTTACGTTAACTTCTACCAGTTCTTAGAAGTTTATCTAATGTAATCGGATAACTATAGCGATCATTTTTAATCTAGTTTTTGAGAAATTCACGATATTTTTACGCCCGTGAAAATATGTTACGCAATATATTTGTAAACCTGAAAAACGATACGAAAATGTGAAAAAATGTCAATAGTTGTAAGTCATTTAATAGAAATATTATGTATGCTTGAATGTTTACATAGGCTCAAGTCTTTACGGAACCCTCTTTAAGCCGGTTTTTCTTATACTTGACAGGTTTTCCAATAAACACAAATGAAGTATCATTATAAACTATTTTGAATAATGTTTGATCTGCCTGTACGTAAGTATGTTTCAGTATTCTATTTCTCTTTAATAAAACATGATTTTACGGACTCATTATAATAAAAAATGTTTTTTTTCAGTCAAACATAAAAAAGTAGTTTGCATAATAAGTTTAGTAACGATCTACAAAATACGTTGATATAAATTAAGAGAACATACTGTATACATAAAAAAGGTAATTAGTCTAAAAAAATGTAGTTTTGCCGCTTTTATTAAAGATCAGCGGCGTCTGAGGAGGTATCAGTCGTTTTTTAACTTTAGTTTAATTAGAAGTTAGTCACAAATATTTTTTGTATTTCATGTATCCGGCAAATACTTTTATTTATTAAACAATTCAGTACAAATTTAAATGTATTTCAAAACATTTTACTGTAAAATTACTTATACTCGTCACATCTTCGACTCAGCCTCAAATTATGTGAAGTTATTGGGAAATTAATAAAACATTTTCAATTCGAAAATATGGGTGGTGAAAGCAACTACAACGTGATTCAGTAACAAAGAAACAATTGGGAAATTAATAAAACATTTTCAATTTGAAAATATGGGTACTGAAAGCAACTACAACGTGGCTCAGTAATAAAGAAACAAACAGTTTTCCTCAATTATATATTAGTGGAGTCAGGATATATTAGTGGATTCATTTTATTTCGAACGGTTAGGTTGAAATTAATTTTTGAAGAAAGTGAAATTTTAGTATAGAGTAATTATTAAATAATTTTTAAATCTTCCTTTCCATTTCGCTGAGAAAATTTATGGCATTGAGTTTGTCCGAATATAATTAACTTTATCTTCGACGTTACTAATAAAATATCGATAAAAAAATCATTCAAATCTAATCGTACTGAGATGTTATTAATTTGCCATTGAGACGAGAAAAAGAATTCGTGGGTATTACTACATATATCTTAATGTATTGAGGTATTAACTTTATATTTTTTCTGTAATTACTATGTGATAGTTATATTTTAGATAACTTAAAAGCTAACATTTAAGCGAGTTTAATTTACTTTAAAACCTGTGCGAGCGCATGAGTGCAACGACTTTCTCGATATTTTTAATATTGAGTGTTGCCAAAGGCTAAAAAAGCTCTTTCGTTTCATTTATTTAATTAATGGGTATCTTTTCTGACAGTGCGGAGGCGGGTCGGTATCTTTTAAAGGCTTACAATCTTAATTAAATATTTTATTTTTATTTATTATGACTGTTCGCCAGCGGCTCTTGTCATTTGATTGCCTGTTTCCGTAATATCTACGATCTTGACTACGGGTGTTAATGAAAGTTTAAAGATTTATCGATTAGACAGACGAACGCGAGGTTGATTTGAAATATTCTGTACGAGTCGAAGCTCTGAATTATAGGATGCGCTAAGAAGTTGTGACAACTGAATGCTCAAATTTCTAACTTTATTTGTCAAAATACCGTCGGTCAGAAATAAACGTATTATACCCATACACTATGTGGTATAAAATTTATGTATATACAAATTCATTTGGAAAGCTTTAATGGTGCAGATTTGTAGGATCTATTAATTAATGGATTTAGATTTATGATTTTATTAGTTGTTAATCGCGACTCCGTCCACGTATTGATTTAAGTAGAATTTGACTTCATCAGTGTATTGATTTAAGTAGGAATTGGCTTCGTCCGTGTATTGATTTAAGATAGAATTTGACTTCGTGCGCTTATTGATTTAAGATAGGATTTGACTTCATCCGCGTATTGATTTAAGATAGGATTTGACTTCGTGCGCTTATTGATTTAAGATACGATTTGACTTCGACCGCGTATTGATTTAATATAGGATTTGATTTCGTCCATGTCTTGATTTAAGATATGATTTGACTTCGTCCTCGTATTGATTTAAGATAGGATTTGACATTTGGATATTTTGCAATGATAAGAATCATGCAGTGATAATAAGCAATTGATGACTCAATGAACAAGTTGTTTATTTAAGCAAAGCAGCAGCAACAGTGCCCGAATAATACATTTTTTTATTACTGGCGCTAGAAAGCGCGCCCCAAGAAAAGGTTTTTATTATTTTTTAAGGAACTATGTTTTCCCACGATGAAAACTATCACTTCTACACGTCAGGTATTGTACAGTTCGATAAGTAAAGATTGATATGGATTCACATCAAATTTAAAGATTATTTTAAATATAAAGGTTCCATAATTTCATACTAAGTTTGTTTATATTTTAAACTACTTCATAAAAAGAGAAGGTTTTGAATTCAACTGTATTTTTTTGTGGATATTACTTTATATTTTCGACATTTATCTCCCAATTTGAATGACAGTTATTTTTTCATTTGGAAGGCTATATCCCCAATGTAGTTTTATGAAAATTTGATTAGAATTTGAACATGGAAAGTTTGGATGATATAGATCTAATGACAATCTAATAAGACACGACTAAGGACGATATAAATTTTCTCTTTAGAAAAATCAGGATACAGTGTAGAAGCCGGAAGGTGGTGAAATGGATAAGGAGTAAACTCATCGAGTTTGGATTTATTTGTCTTATTTTGACGTAAGTAAGTAATATAGTAAAGTGGTAAATTCACACAGCTATATGGGAGTACAAAGGCATAAAGCCACTTTTGTGTGTGTGTTACCTCATATCTTCGGCATTAATCAACCAATTTGGGTGATACTTTTTTTATTTTTTGAAAGGGCATACCGCTTCTTATTCGATATTTTGGAGCCGGTTCGTTTTTTTAATAACTTTTTTGTCGTTTAAAATATTATGGAATGGTTTTGAACATTACATTTTATCTATTTTAGGATCATGCAACACTCTTAAGTTTTGTTAATAATTCCTGTTATTTCGGTTAATTGTAATATATTTTATACATAAGAAAGATCCTAAATAGTTTATAATATTTAATAATAATAATAGTTAATAATAGCTAAGTGACCTTACATATTAAATACAAACATTAATGTTATTAAAATAATCAATAAATAGTAAAGGTTTATTAAATATAAAATTAAAGAATTAAGAGGTGCACGTCAAAATTTTGACGTCAAATTCTGTTGAATATATTTGGCGTTAATTTTGTAGAAATTCATTATTCACAATTAAATGAAACTACGTGATGTAGTATTATTTCTACTTTCTTTTAATTGTGACGTCAAATTATAATTAATTTATGACAGTTCGAGGTGGAAAATAAATGTGAACATATTTGCACACATTGTTCTTTTAATAGCCAAGGCATATGCATAATTAAAAGGTTTTGACTTAAAAAGAAATTATGGAAAAATATGTAGACAAGAAGAATTTTTCATATTACTATAAAGCGACAAATATATGTATTTGATACCTATTTTATTACGCATTGTAACAATACTTTAATATTTTTAGATTTCCGTACCTCAAAAGGAAAAACTCTAATAGAATCACTTCGTTGTCTGTCTGTATGTCTGTCTGTTAAGGCTCTTTTCCTCAGGAACGCGTGGAGGTATACAATTGAAATATTAAGGTCTATTATATACAGCACAAGCAAAGGAAAATATCCGAAAATCGTTAATTTGTAGTTACATCACAATAAATATTTTTTTTTATATATGCGCCTGTGAAAGATTTATAGTAAGCAACATATTTTCTTTCTAAAAAATTTAAATTTTGTAAATGGTTTAATAGGAATATTATGTACCGTTAAATGTTTATAAATACTTAAATGTATACGGAATTTTCGTAGTGCGAGTGTTTGACAGGTTTTTTACAAATTGTAACTTAGTAATTTGTCTCTAAGTAGTTTTCCGCGAAGCGCGCTCAGACTATACTCGGCCTTATTTAATCACACCCAACGTCGACCTCAACCCGTCAGCGTTACCGACTCTACCAATTTTTCGATAGATGCAGAACTCTATGCTTCTTGCTCAAATCTATCACTTTGGACTTTCAGTTTTTAGAAAATCTGCGGAATTAAACAATTATGATGCCAATATATGACAAGGGTCATGAAACGAGCAAAATCATTGTCTGACTTTTTTATTTTAATTTTTGGCAGTTAATGTAAGTACTTTGGTCAACTTCCTACCATGTTTCGAGCTTCCGCTGTGTCTTAAATTTGTGGTGCCAATTTTTGAATTATACGATGTAATAGTCTATTCACACTACTTTATTTCATTTTGCTAACTAATTATAACAACGTTTCATAGATTATTTCTCTCTGATTAATATATTTGTATTCAAATTTTCTAGTATATCCAAACGTTTATATTACAAAAACGTCCATTTTAAATAAGATAGCTAATTATAATTGTGTCGCACACTAAACGTTTTATTGAATGAAAAATGATGGGCAGCCCATCACTTAAGGGATGATCCTGATCCTATCTAGGGATGGATTGCCCATTAAAAAGATGGGCAACCAATCCTTGAACGTGTAAAGTTATTTTAAAAAGTATGTTCTTTTAAGATATAATAACACAGTCTCTTAATTTGATATGAGGAGGCGAAGAAAATAAGGTGATAAATGTATCGAACTTTCACGTAAGACGTTTATGAAAATATCTGTTTTAGATACCTTATCTTTCCCATTATAGTTTTAGGTTGGTAATATTGGTGCTTACATTCTTGGTCAAGTAATGGCCTTTTTTGTTGGCGAGTTTCCATTACTTTTCGCACTGTAGGTTCCGTAACAACTTTATAGTTATTTCGATGAGAATTTGTAAGTGGTTAGTTATTCCTTTTTAAGTTATTATTGTGTAATATATGCATAAAAGTGTAGTATTAACTGTAAAACTACTTTTCTTATCATAACTATGGGTTACGGTTTCTTTAGTTGTAATGTTATGTGAGCAGAATCTCTACCGATTTATGCGTAGATTCATATAACGCTTGTTCTAAAGTGTAAATATAACACCTTCTATGTTCTGTAAGTAAACCTCTCTAAGGTTTATTGTTTTTGATGTGAAAACTGCGTCTTTTGACATGTGTCGCTAGATGAACAAATTGTAGTATAGAATTGAAAAAAAACGTAATTATTTAGGTTCATGGTTTAGTTGACCTGAACGTTTAAAACTGAAGCAAAATTGAGTTAACACAACGAAAGGGAAGATTTGAAACCTATAATTTTTACGTGATAGCACATTATTTTACAAAAAAAAATAATTTTAAGAAAATCTCATTAACTTTCAGATGCTTACTTGAAAATTTCCAACCGTTCTCCAGATTTACTTCACTTTTTCATCCCTTATTTGCTGTGAATATTATTTAGAACTATGATAGTATTGTTTCGCGTTTATTATTTGGGGTGAATTATAAATTATTACTTTCTAACAATTGGCTAGCCCTGTGTATAATTATATTTAAATCAAATTATTAACAAATTGCCACGTGATGATGAGATATGAACTCATGTTAATTTTATTAGCCACTTGTTTAAGTTATTAGATGTTTCTTGCTTCGATAATGTAATCTTATATTTGGTGGGGTGGAGTGCGATGAACGCTGTATATCGTTGCTAACTTGACTTTTTCGCTTTGTATTGATACAGGGACCTTCAAACATGCTGGTTTTTTTATTACATTAGGGTCTTTGATAGTTTTTTCATTTATTACAATTTGAATCTTGAATCGGAACACAATTAGAGTTTATGTCGTGTTTATGTGTGGTGTATTCGTTATTTGTTTAAGTCTTTTGATATCCCTTTCCAGTTGTCTACTCCTTCTTTCTGCCTAAGTACGCAAACTCGACCACAGTCTAAGTACACAACTGTTCAATGGTAATTTTTTAAATTTTAATATTATATATAGGGCGTTATGGCAGTTACTAATACTTAAAGCCATAAATATTCACATATATGAAATCGTTCGATCCACTTCATCAAGTTCAATATACCTATCAACGTTTGTCTTTTTTCCACAGTCATTGCATCGTCGAATTTCCAATTAGTGACTGGTCATTGCATTCCGCCGAACCTTAATAATTAATCATTCATTTTATTCATTCGTATTCCGTGCCGCCGGGTACGATCATGTCAAAACTGGCAGATCCACTTTGACTTTCCAACGGGTGTCTTAGAAAATGTTTATTCAATGAGATGATACTTTTAATTTCAACTCTGGCCGGCGAATTGGCTAAAGATCCGGCGGCATCTTTATGTTACGAATTAAATTTGTTTATTAATGCTTTAATAAATTCATAATAGTAAAGGTCAGTTTTAGACATTTTGATGAACTAGTAAGGTAAGAGCAAGGTCAAGTGCGTGTAGATGACGAATAACGAATATTATACGACGAATTTAAAACGAAACAAAAACGATTTCTTAGCATCATTGTTGATGGTTTAATATTAATCTAAATAAGTTTTGTTTCAACATACGTATTTACCGACAATTTAGGAAAATTATTCCAATCTAAAACTTGTTTATTAATATGAGTAAGATGTCTTAGAAACGTGTGACCAATTAGGCTCATTTGTAACTTCTTATATGGTGCTTGATCGAAACTTCCTTGTACCATTTTAGTAAGTTTTCGTTTAATATCTTCTCCCACCAAAATATTTAGAGGTGTATGGCAAATATAATTAAGGCATAATTCACGAGAAATTTAGGGTTGGCACGTGAGATATTTTGTAACTTTTTATGTCTCAAACTTATAAAAAATGTTTACTAGTGTATATGAAAATCTATGTAAAAGTTTATCCTATAGATCTGATGTTATTAAATCTTTTGTTCTTTTTTGTAAAAGAGATTTATTTGCTGATTTTTTTACTTTAACCAACTGTCTTTCAGAAGTCGATTAAAAATAGCAGAAAAAATTTTCCGATATGTTTAATCTTTTTACTAGTAGATACGTGTGTATTTTTGTATACAGGACATCCGCTTACGTAATTAAATAATGCTAGTTTGCAAACTTTAGACGTATAAAATGTGAAATAGCTAAAAATTCCAATGTGTAAATCTCGTCCAACAATTCGTGTAAGGAAGTTATCATGTGATCAACAGGAATTGTTATCATGGGATCAATATATCTTGAAGTCATTTAATAACTCTTTTAGTTCTTTCACATAGGACAAATTATGTTTCTTTGATCAAAGTATTTTATTTCGATATAATCCTTATATGCACATTAATTTAGCTTGGGTTCGCTTTCGCAAATCAATATTTTTCCACAGACGTGTGATATTTAATACCGTTGTGCATTTTATAGTCATTTTAAGTCAAGAAATATTTATTTCTTTGCATGTGTAAATTTTTATAAATAAGATTAGATTAATAATAAATCAAAATAATACGACGTCATATTACTAATAATTAATAGATTACAATATGACGTCATCTTTCTCACTATTTACCTCATTCCTAAGAAGTTTTTACTTTATGTATTAATAATTTAGTTTGTGATGGGACTTTCTAAATGAGAGGGGAGATATTAAATATATTTGGCGTTAATTTTGTAGAAATTCATTGTTCACAATTAAATGAAATTACATGATGTAGTATTATTTCAACTTTTTTTAAATTCTTTACCACGGCCTAGGTTTCGTTGTATTACATTGAATTAGATATGTATTCTTTGCTAATAGCCCACCTGAAGATGTTGTAATACAACGAAACCCAGGTCGTGGTAAAGAACTTAAAGAAAGTAGAAATGATACAACATTACATAGTTTCATTTAGTTTAAGGTAGGTGGGATGTTATAAATATATAAATAATATTATTTTTCGACATGTTTTAAAAGGTAATTTAATACTCATGAGTGATTGGTAGGAAGTTCATGTGGCTTTTGGAAATTTAGACGATTTCTAAAATCGAAGGAGATACCTTCAAATCAAAATATTAACATTTTGTAGTGATGCATTTAAAGTGTTTTTGAAGCATTTGAAGATTTCTGCTTACAAAGTGCGACCGTCGCCGTTTGTTAGGTGCGGTAAGAGTCGCTACACATTCAAAATTTGTATCTTGTACAAGAAACTTAGACAAAAAATATAAATATTTTGTTTTTTATTTTCTGAAAAATATAATTACTAGTGTCAAGATCAAGGAAAAACAGTAGCCAAGTATACATGGGAACACACATAAAGTAGTGTTCTGTAGTTGTTTATATTTTTTGAAACTCAACACAAGTTTACGGAAATATTTGCATATTTACTTGAAAGTTTTGTTGAATGTATTTGACGTTAATTCTGGAGAAATTTATTTTAATTTAATTTTCATTACTAAATGAAATAATACATCACGTAGTTTCATTTAGTCGTGAAAAATTAAATTGAAAGTTTTAATTAAATGTTAGAAACTAGAATTTTTTTGAGAGTTCAAGACGATGGTTGAAAAGTCAGAGGGAGAGGAGGTCACATTGTATATCAATTTAAAATTTAGTATTCCGTAAGCGAAGTTTAAAAATGGTCGACGGAATTACAATGACATTTAAAAGACTTGTTCATTGATACCTCATTCGTTGGAGTGACATGATGCGTGAATTTATAAAATATCGTATCATTGGGTTTCCAGTTAGCAGTCTTTTCTGGTAAAACTACCCTTCTACCTTCTTCCACTGCCATTATCCCGTCGTCGAGTTTCCAATAATCACATATATTTCAAAGAATGTGGACGTTATACCAACTTTCTGGATGGAATACGGGAGGGGTGGGATAGAGCAGGTTTGGTATTAGTGACTTTTAAAGGACATATTATCAGATACCATGAAAATATAGGTTTATATAGATTAGCTATATGTTGGCGTGAGATCATCATCGTAAAAATCTTGCATGAGGATGAATAATGTCTAAAAAGTATATCTGGATATAATAGGACTCCATTATTGTTTTTTATTTATTTTCTCTCGGAGAAATAGAATTTATTCGTAAATATCGATAAAGAGATTCGCTCGCGCCTTTCTTCTTTTAGAGTTTGCGTAAAAAAGATGAATTTTAATTTCATTCCAATCGTTCTCTTCAATTGTCTTGCTTATTGTGCGGTGCGTTAATTCCGAATTATGTCACAATCGCGCTATGACCGTTTAATTTCACGGTGGATTACTGGCGGCCTGCTCGCCGGAGCCGTTTGTTACGTCTGTAATAGGAGACTGTTATTATCGCTTCGTCTGTAATATTTTTACTTTTATTTTTGCGATTAAAATTTTTGTGACGAACGTTTTGGCTGAATAGTTTTATTTATTTATTTTTAGATTTGTACGTATACAAATATATATTAGGTGAACTTATTACTCCTTGGGTAATAACAGTTAATCAAAACACTATATGTTGAACGTAATGTTTCAGACGCTGCAAGAAATTGTAAATACAAGATAAAAGTAATTAATTTATGTAATATTGTGTAAAAGTGTAAATTTAATAATACCTTAATATTTTAAATAGTACCTCAAATATTAACACAGGCATGGAAATGAGATATAATAGGGGGGAAAGTGGTGGGGTAGTAAAGGGGAAAAGAAGGTAAGAATAATTTTTAAAATTTAAATCGACATTGGGTTTTCGAATGTATAACATTGGGTTTTCGGATGTTTCTGTAATATTTTGTATTTAAATTTAATAATACCTTAATATTTTAAATAGTACCTCAAATATTAACACAGGCATGGAAATGAGATAGAATAGGAGGGAAAGTGGTAGGGTAGTAAAGGCGAAAAGAAGGTAAGAATAATTTTTAAAATTTAAATGAACACTGGGTTTTCGAATGTATGACATTGGGTTTTCGGATGTTTCTGTAATATTGTGTATTTAAATTTAATAACACCTTAATATTTTAAATAGTACCTCAAATATTAACATAGGCATGGAAATGAGATAGAATAGGGGGGGGGGGGGGGCGAAGTGGTGTGGTTTGTAAAGGTGAAAAGAAGGTAAGAATAATTTTTAAAATTTAAATCGACATTGGATTTTCGAATATATGACATTCAGTTTTAGGATGTTTCTGTAATATTGTGTATTTAAATTTAATAACACCTTAATATTTTAAATAGTACCTCAAATATTAACATAGGCATGGAAATGAGATAGAATAGGGGGGGGGGGAGTGGTGGGGTAGTAAAGGGGAAAAGAAGATAAGAATAATTTTTAAAATTTAAATCGACATTGGGTTTTCGAATATATGACATTCAGTTTTCGGATGTTTCTGTAATATTGTGTATTTAAATTTAATAATACCTTAATATTTTAAATAGTACCTCAAATATTAACATAGGCATGGAAATGAGATATAATAGGGGGGAAGTGGTGGGGTAGTAAAGGGGAAAAGAAGGTAAGAATAATTTTTAAAATTTAAATCGACTTTGGGTTTTCGAATATATGACATTGGGTTTTCGGATGTTTCTCCAATATTGTGTACTTAAATTTAATAACATCTTAATATTTTAAATAGTACCTCAAATATTACCACAGGCATGGAAATGAGATAGAATAGGGCGAAAGTGGCGGGGTAGTAAAGGGGAAAAGAAGGTAAGAAAGTTTTTAAAATTTAAATCGACATTCGGCTTTCGAATGTATGACATTGGGTTTTCGGATGTTTCTCCAATATTGTGTACTTAAATTTAATAATACCTTAATATTTTGAATAGTACCTCAAATATTACCACAGGCATGGAAATGAGATAGAATAGGGGGGAAAGTGGTGGGGTAGTAAAGGGGAAAAAAAAGGTAAGAATAATTTTTAAATTTAAATCGACATTGGGTTGTCGGACTATGATATTGTGTTGAAAAGTCATCTGAATAATTATTCAAATACATTTTAATTATAATTAATTAATCAAACGTGGAAACTCACGACCGGCCTGATTTGTAAATTCAAAGTGCTAGCGCTTCACCTCAGTAAACTTGCATGGTATGTAATATTTGACGACTCGACGTATGTAATATTTGAAGATCACGACTGATAAGGAATACGAATTCTCGGGAGGAAACAAAAAAATGTTCGTGACCTTGAAATGCAGTGTGGGACACAAGCTAGCCAGATGGACTGATGACTTAAAAAAGTTTAGTGGGAAGTGATTGAATATGGAAGGTGGAGGACCGAGCGTTGTTGCGGGCTTTGGGAAAGGCTTATGTGTAGTACTGGATATTTACAGGCCAATGATAAATGGTGTGATATGTGTATATTAAACTACCATGTAAGAAATGAAGCTAATGCATTTCATTTTATACGTTACACCAATAGATGACGTACACCGCATACAATATAGCATGAGAAGGTTTAGTAAAGGTCTAGCAGTGTGTAGCTTTGATATTCTACTTTTAGTTCTTTTCTTACATAATACATGTGGAAATAGCATGGAAATTGAATCTTTCAATGTAGTTGTATCAATTTTGTTTAGTCAATGCCTCAAAGACTAAACAGTATCATTTTAATTATTACGCCCTGTTACAACAAATAAACTGGGCTGTTACTGGTAATAACAATAAATTAATATACCAATTGTTTACCCATGGTTTTATTCGTGTGGAATTAGGGAATTGATCGAATTAGTTTTTAAATGAAAAAAATATTATAGGTATACATACTCCTAAGAAAAAAGGTTGTGTGATGATGACAGTACTCACAAAGGAGATTGGCTAAAATCCATATAGGGTTGGTCCAGGTATTACAAGAATAAAAATAATATTTTTATATTGAGATCCTTTAAAGTTTTATCGGAATTTTCAATTAGGCAAATAGGAAATTTTGTATTTTTTATGAAGTCATGTTATTTTTTGTAACAGTTCGTAAATGCTATATCTACTAAACTTTTATACCAACAAGATGAAACAATTTACAGATTATGCCTTGTTGCATCCTCCATCTACAGATGAACCATATAAATTCAGGACACTCACAAGCTCGGCAGGGTCATCGAAAAAGTCATGTGAAACTGGAAAGGAACGACTGACTCTCATTTTGGCATCAACAAACCATTGCCAATGTCAGTTAACAATTTATTATTAATTAATTTAAAAAGGGGCTTACACACTAGAAAAAAACATGATGTGTTGATAATTTTTAATTGTTTCTGAAAAGTTAATGTTTTTCATTAGATTTTCTTTGTTACTTCTATTTCTCATTGACAACCCTTGATATTTTAAAAATATAATATGTGCATATCATATTTTAAAAATATCATTAAAAATGTAATAAGAATATATTAAGCATCTGTGAATATAGTTTTTTTGTGCTCTGTTATGATCACAAATTGTGTTTTATATTTTGTTATTTCCCGATATTTAATCGCTGAATTGTTTGGTTTTTTATATTTTAAAAAATACTAGCTTTCTCGAATATTATATTCTATATTTGTAACGTTAGATTCATTTTCGCCGTTCCCATACCAGTGATTTTTAAAGAATATGTCGAATTTTATTAGTGATCGTTATGGGACACATGCAATGTAAAAATAAAAATTTATACAGATTATTTATTTATTTATTTATTTATCTACTTTAATGTATCTAATTGATACATATGGCGGACTTATTGCTACAAGAGCAATCTCTTACAGCCAACCACAACACCAGTCCAGCCCCGTTCGACGAACGGGCGGGAATCGAACCCGGGTCGCCGCGGTGCGTCACATCGTCAAAGGCCGTATGCCTTGTGATCAAACCAACACACTACGACGACGACTTGACAGATTACCCGAACGTTCGAGTGAGATGAAGCTAAGACATCGGTATGAAAACTGTTCATAGGGCACATTTGAGATTTGATTAAATGATAAACAAAAAAACAAGCAAAATTTTGTCTTTTGTCGTTTTTATGGCGTTTCTGTTCTGTTTCGTTTCTAACATTAATATGCGGCTTAGTTGCATTGTATTGCGGCGCAAGGAGGTTTGAAATGATTTACATTTCACATTGATGAGTGCTCACGCTTCAACAATGACGAGGACGTCATAACAATTTTCAGCTATAAGCATTTTCAGACGTACCTACTGTCAATATTGTACATATATGGAGTACTTAATTATTCACATTCCTTATTTCAGAAGTTTATTTCTAAATAGGCAAATGTTACCATTTATTCTGCAGATTTACTACCAATTTAAACTATTTAAAAAGAAAACTGCTGAAACCCGATTTTATGTGGTATAAAGACTTTTGTATGAAAACAGAGAATTAACGATCGAATAACGGGAAGACAATTAAATCTCACATGCTGTCTAGTATCGCTAAAGGTCAGATTCATTGAGCTCATTTAAATGAAAAGAATCAACCGGTTTTCGGTTTAGACTTGTCATTAGATTTTATGTATGTAATTTGAGATTGGCTTTCCTTCTCACTTTTAAAACATCTTCCGTCCTTGAATCAACATGTTTACGGTTTTGTGATGGTTCATTTGCGTATTGATTAGATTTGTAGGTTATTGATTAGATTTGTAGGCTCTTTGGCGTGTTCTCAAACAGTTGTTTGTGGTGTAAACAAACTGAATTATTACATTTAATATTTCCAAGGTTTCGTAAAACTAACTCATTTAGCTGGATTTGTAAGTGTAAACTGATGATCTCATTTCTCGAATGAAAAAACGTAAAAATATGGAAATTATAGAAATTTTTGTATTTTGTATAATTATTCTTTTCAATTCATTTTCTTCAATTAAGTAGCATATGAAACGACATAGCTTACTGTTCGATTATAAAAATACA
The DNA here is from genome assembly GCA_039881145.1 of Druceiella hillmani. Classification (NCBI taxonomy): domain Eukaryota; kingdom Metazoa; phylum Arthropoda; class Insecta; order Lepidoptera; family Hepialidae; genus Druceiella; species Druceiella hillmani. The sequence continues at coordinate 31,050,993 of JAYKKI010000005.1, read as the reverse complement.
ATTCATTCGTTCCAAGCGAGTTAATCTACAACATCTGCTACTATGACGACTTCTTAATGCCATGTGTCTAACGTAGTTAAGGACAAATTAACGACAAATTATTGACAGTATACTAGGGATTTCAGTCTTCTTCAAATTTGTTTGATCAGTTCTCATCTTCATTTATGGAAAAAAAAAAAAAAAAATATTTATATATATATATGTATATATATATATATATATATATATGTGTGTGTATATATATATATATATATATATATATATATATATATATATATTTTGTAAGAATTCAAAACTTTGTTTCTTAGACATATGAAAATCGATAATAAACGGATTTTTCTCTAGTTATATTTTGGTCTGCTTTGGGTTATTCTGGCCTTATTCAAAAGCTGGTTATGCTATTGACATAAACCTTTAATCATTGTTTAGCTTATAGTATCTAAGTAAATATAGGGTAAATAATATGTTTTTTGAACTTGTGGGCAATCAGTCGTAACGAGTTACGTGAAGGGGAATGAAGTGCGACAAGTGAATTTTTTATTTATACTTTGAAACCATTATAGCAACATCAACAATGTGACAATCTGTGAAAAAAACAAATGTTTATGGCTTAATATTAATGATTGTTTGTCATAAACATTTTCATACTAGAGGACTGGGTCGTGTATTTCTGTACTCGACTAAAATACGGAATAAATAACTAAACTATTGAGAAACTATTAATAAGTTAACTGTGAATAGTTACTTATTTATAAAAAAAATGAATGAAATAAAATGTAGTAATAAACTGTTCCTTTTTGACCATTTAAAACTGGATAAGCAGCTGGAAAAAATATACGAATTTAAGGTGGCAAATATTATTGTAATTTCCCTAGTATCGTGATAAATTATTCAACGGTTTTTAATAAATTATGAACTTTTCGATACTAGTATAAAAAGTGTGAAAAATATTAGCAGATTGTCTTTTATTATCCTCTAAATACTCTTATTGATCAATAAGTGCTGCGAAATATACTTGCAATTATAGTATATTAAATTTGTTACAATATGTCGTGCGAATAAAAATTGAAAGCCACATCGTCGTCAAAAGGTCTTGACACCAAGTAAAAATTTAATTTTATCGAGATTACACCTTACATAATAATCTGCACGAAAAAAACTTAAGAACATTTTTTTATTTATAAAAAATAAAAGGCTCGCTCCGTTGCACGTATGTCTTTATTACAAATTAACATCCGTTACTAATAGTCTTCTTGAGGCGAACAACATTCTTCGGTTACGTTGTGAGAGAGTGCAAAATTGTGTAAACACTACTTGTAACTTTCTCTCACCCCAATCTCTTTGCTTCTCCGTACGTTCTGGGTGCCATAAGCACATAATTTTTACTCATGTTGGCAGAAGCAGTCAATTAGTAATGAATAGCCGAATTAACGCATTTTATATAACGGCGTGAACGTAGTAAGCTATACCGCTAATAGACGAAATTAGTATTTAACTTTACATATATTTAAAGCGAAAAGCAAGTTTGTTCATTTTGTTATATTATTCCCTTATTATTGAATTTTAATATTTCGTCGCATCTGCAGAAGTTTATTTTCTATTAGGGGGTTAAATATTCTTTTTGTTCTCTATGTATGTTAGTTTTCTAAATGTTACGCAGAATCTGTGGCATGCAGAAAGAAAAACTACGCAGAGGTAAATAGTGGTAAACTATTTAAAAAATGGTGCAACATTTAGAAATTAAAAAAAATTAATCAGCATAAGCAAAAAATAGACGTATAATTTTAAGATGGGTCGTTCTAAAATATTTCAGTGTTCATAATTCACTTTGAAATTAATAATTTTAGAATGAATTAAATTTATTAGATGTTAAGTTATGTTTAACTGTTTACAAATGGTCAATTTATATACTGATTTGACATAACAGTAAAGCAAGTGGCAAGCTTGGTTTGAATATTAACACGTTCTCGAAGTAGTGTCGTTACTGGAAAAAACGAAATGTTTTACCCTTTACAAATACAATGAATGCTTGTAACAGGTTACTTTTTGGATATTTTTATTAACATCTGGTTATTAAAAAAAATATTTGTACTCGTTAAAAAACTGGTGTCACTTAAACGCTGAAAATGTTTTTTTGCAATATTAAATTAACGATGTTAAACATTAATATTACTGAGGCTTTTATACAGGGCCTCCTCTCCTAATCAAATTCCCTTTAAAAAACTTCAGTTTCGTAAAAGTTAACAATTAAATGTTTCTATTTTGTGTTACAACTGAATTGCTTTATATTATATTTAAAACGTTACTATTTTTTAATAAAATGAAATTTTTAAAAAGTCATGAAATCTATTTTAAATTTAATTTTACTTATATTAGAAAAAAAAGGAAATGGAATGCAAGTTACATTCAATATATTTGTTAGGTTTTTATCATTTTAATATATTTATTTTGAAAACATTATATTTAATATGTTTTATTCCCCAAAATTTACTTTGTAAGTGTGCCCGCGAGAGGCGGGCTGTTCAACTGGAAAATAGCGTTACGTAATATTATTTAACGCTACACATAATGCGCTCATAACTCGTCTAATTGTCTAAATGTAACGCTTGCTTTTAATGAAAAGCAAGTTAGGACCACTTTCTATTTCACATAGAAACACGTAATTTTATGTTTCTAATTGTCTTCTACAAAATAATTTCGAGTGCAGCCGTAAGCGCCAAGGCTCACTGTCGCGTTTTATTAGTTGACGTTTTAGACGACGAAATATTTTAAAATAACTCTCATGAATTATTTCAAAAGGCTTTGTCGTTTGGAAATTTTGAAATACTTTTAATATACTTTGTTGTTTTTTGAAATATATAATGTCATAACGAGCCTAAGTAAACGCAATGATCGTTTTCGTGCTGGCTTATTCCGTGTTTCGCATTGTTTCGTGTATAGTTTATTCCACAAATCGACAGAATAGCTGAAATAAAATGTTATTTTTCACTAGATAACTGTTATCCGTCCTTTGATTTTCTAAGCTGACGTAAAATTATATGTAGAATACCTGAATAGAAGCCTTTTTTATTACTCCTGAAACTCTGTAATAGATAATTCTTTTAATATAATTAAAATAGGAACTATTTTAATAAAGCAAGTCAGTCTCACAGATTCGCTTATTTATGTAAACCTGACATTGATTTTCTATCGGTTAATTTGTCGATTAAAAAGAAAATTATTAAATAAAATACTTTTTTCTTTTCGTATTATTTCGTGATATATTGATAATATTAAAATTAGTTTCTGATGTATTGATTATCACAAGCAATAGAATTAAATTAGATAGTGATATTTATTTATTAATTTCATTATAATGTATATTGAATTAAGTACACTTATTGCCCGGATGACACTTATTGCCCGCTTTAAAAATAAATGTTTAGCATTTATACGTTAGCTACGACTACCTATATTTTATAAAAAAGGCCAGAAAGTAAGGAAAACTTATGGAAATAAAAATAATCATAAAAAGCTTAACTCGATATTTTAGCGGAAATATTAAGAAGATACGAATTTGGAAGAGCAATAAAGGAGACAGGTAATTTTTAAGAGGGCTTTTCAAAACATTCTTGACATAGAAATCTAAAAACATTCTGAAAACTAACAGAAGCGTTTGGAAATAAGAAGGTTCTCCTATAACAGGTTCCTCAATAGAATCGCCACCTGCTTTAATTCAAATTTAAACCCCAAAAATATTGTTATGTTTTTTGAAACCGAAGTGATATTAGAGTTTGAAGATATCTGTAAATGAGACTATTTCAACAATGGTCGATATTGTCAATAAATTTCTATATAAATGGTATTCTTCCCCTAAAGTCATTCAACGAAACTTTTTAGATGATTAATCGAATCACGATAAATATAATAATATTGCTATTAGTTGTTGGCAAATTTCATATATCTTTTTAAAACATACTTTGTTAGATTTGGTTAATATAATCTTATAAAAGTTAATTTATTACTACTTTTGAAATGAACTTATGTATGTCTACTGCGTGTAGAACATGTGCAGGTTAGAACACAGAATGATCTTTCCTAAGATTGGTCTAAAATAACATGAACTTAAAACTAAACATATTTTACAGTTCATAAGAGTTCATGTGGTTTGATACGCTTCGGTCTTCTCAGCTCTTGGGTGTTGTCAAGGGGTTGGATAGCTTCCATGTTGGTATATTTTACGGTGAATTCTTGGATCATTTGACTTATCCATTTAACTTCCAGTTCATCGTGTTCTTCGTTGGTTACGTAGTGGTAAGCAGTTGTTATGAGAAATATCGTATGATTTATTTAAAACAAATTAATGGTTTAGCAAGATTTTTTATTGGGATTTCTCTTAAAAATACAAGAGGAAAATAATCTATATCTTGTTCTTGATTTGTATCTGAGAAATAATTTACTTTTCAACAACAAAATATTTTTATTATCAATATTTTCGGAATTATATTTAAACGTTTCATTATCATAAACAGAATCTCCATAAAAAAAATGGAAAGTTTAAACAAAGTAGTACAATAATTTTTTTTGCGAAATATTGTTCGTGTCTCTCAATATTCAAAGCTGAGTAAGGTGTTCAGTGCGTCGCGCCTTTTTTCGTTTTTTATAATGTCATTCGGTGTACGTACACTGCAGGCAGTTTTATCCGCGCGTTTACTTTGTAACAGTGTATCTCGATACAAGATATGAAAAAAAATAATTATTACATTCGTCTTATTTTGTTTCAGAAAACCATTGAATCCGGGAAATTCCAGAAACTCATAATAATTATATTACCCTTATTTTGTATTCAGAAACTCACAGAATCCGGGAAACTCCAGAAACTCATAATAATTATATTACTCTTATTTTGTATTCAGAAACTCGTAGAATCCGGGAAACTCTAGAAACTCAATAATTATATTACTCTTATTTTATGTTCAGAAACTCATGGAATCGCTATGCTAATTAAAAATATTTGTAAAGAATGTAGAAAATTAAAAAAAATATTCGCATCTTATTATTAACTTAACCAAGAAATTGGGAATTTAACAACTTTTTTTAGGAATAATTAAGAAAAGACGTTACGTTTTGTAAGATTGGTAATGTTTCTTATGCGTTGCTTTCGTGTATATATTTTTTTATTTTGCAATGAAATATTTCCTTGCCATGTCTACTCTTGTTACAAAATCTACCTATATATCGCAACAATTCGTTTGAAACTAAACGTATTTGTTGAGTAGAATGTTACAGTTAATATAAGTTACAGAATAATTTAAACACATTTACAAAATAACGTTTCTAAAATGCTTCAATGCATAGGTGCCCTTACAAAATGATCCATTCAACCTATAATGGAATTCAACGCGTAAATTCACACGTTACTTTATTAAGACAGACATTCAAACAATGCCTCTTCTATTCAATACAACTCAAGGTTTGTTCAATTTGAACAGAATAGGAACTTCCGTTCATATTCGGGTAGGGCGAGAAGATAAACGTAAAACACATGCAGAAATTAATCAGATAAGAGATGTACGCAACATGATTCATTACGGTAATTATATGTTACGTACATATGTATTACAGATTTACTAAATGGTTGGTATTTAGATGAATAATGTCTGCAAGTGTTTAGTTGTTTGCTCAAAGCATATATGTTATTGTTATGTTAGTTATTCGTATTCTAATGGTGATGTCGTTTTATTTATTGCCTATCATTAAGCTGTTAAATGTTGCGCGCCAGCCTTGTGACACGCGACACGCATTTTTTGCGGTTAAGAATCTCGCTTAATGATGTCAAAATTGAAAATTAAGGAAGTTTTTGTTTTTGTATTTATAAATATATATATATATATATATATATATATATATACACACACACACATATATATATATATATATATATATATGTATATATATATATGTGAGTGTGTGTGTGTGTGTTATAAGAATCCCCTCTCTAAGTTACCAGTGAGTAGTTTTAGAAAATTTTTTGGAACATAGACTTGTTTATTAACGATCATTGTTAGATTAGTATTCTGTTAGAGAACTAGCGTAAAATGATTTATTCTTAACTACAAAAATCGTATAATCATAAATTGCTTGTATAGAGCGTACGTACATTATTGTTAATATAATTCTGACATCGTGGCATGAGTAATGTTACTTGTTTCGGCATTCCATTTTTCCATAGTTTATAGACATAATATCACATATCTTAACGAATATATTTCCAGCAAATTTCTAAGGTCCACATTATGATCAGAAATTTGCTTCTTAACTTTGAAGTAAAGCAAATATACTCGTATAGGATATTCGATATGTTTTTTGAATATGTTTACTTAATTTGTTAAACATTTAGTGAATTAATAATTGTTCGCTGTTATAATATTAAAAAAGTATTATTGTTATCTATTGTCTGTTTGTTAAACAGAAAGTACAGGATTATTTAGGGTTAATATGAGAGTTGATGGAATAAACATATCCTAGGAATATGCTTAGGGTTGACGGAATAGAAATGTCCTTTAGTAAATATTGCAGATGCTGGTTTTGTGTTGATTGTTTTGGAATAATTTAATTCATTCTTTGTAAACATGTGTGAGTGAAACGAAGAAAAAAATCAAAAAGCACTTTTTGTGGAAAATCCTAACTTATTATCGAAAGGAGACCGGCAAAAGTCCATATAGTGTTGGACCCAGGTGTTTCAAGAATAAAAAGTACATTGTTATATATAGAAAGTTAAAAAGTAAACTCCTTAAAAGTTTTATCAAAATCGTTAATCAGTCAAAAGAGAAATCTTTTATTTTTTTATGACAAGTTAGGTTATTTTTCATCATAGATTGTAAATGTAATTTCTACGGAATTCTAGCGAGATAAAACAAAGTTGTTGTATCCTCTAACCATAGATACACCATATGAATCAATAATGCTCGCAGTCGGTCACGGGTCGTCGAAAAAACTTACATAAACCTCGATAAGAGGGAAAAAAGCCATTCATTTGGACAACAATAGAACCATTATCAATGTTTGTTAACAATTTATATTTAATTAATTGGGGCAATGACTACACGTGAATCAAAGCAAGAGGAGTTGATTATTTTTTGTAATCGTTTCAAAAAAGTTATTACGTATTTCATTCACTTCTTTTTTGTTATTTAGTTCTAATTAACAATTCTTTATATTTTAAAAATATAATATATGCACATTTATAAAGATAGTTTTTTTGGTTGGTATTATGGTTACAAATTGTATTTTTTTTCCTCTTTCCTTATTATCAATAACCGAATTGTTTGGTGCTTTTTGTATTCTAAAAATAGAAGCTTTTTAATAATTATGTTTTATTTCTGTAACGTCTGGGCCCATTTTTGCCGGTCACCTTTATTGTTTCATGTGTGTTATGTCCTTATTTTGTCTTTTTTACAAATAATATTTGTTGTATTTTTTATAAACATTTTATATAAATTTTTTATCTTTGTTTAAAATTATTTCAATCGAATATTACAATTTTGATTAATATTGACTAAAAAATGGAATTCTTTATGTATATTGACGGTCAAAACTTATAAACGAATATATCAATCCCATTACGTACGCCCAGATGCAGTTAGATTATTATTAGATTAATTATTGGATTTATATTGACGGTCAAAACTTGTAAACGAATATATAAAGCCCAGTATGTAAGCCCGGTTGGGTTAGGCTATTATTAGATTGATTATTGGATTTATATTGACGGTCAAAACTTATAAACGAATATGTAAAGCCCAGTACGTAAGCCCGGTTGGGTTAGGCTATTATTAGATTGATTATTGGATTTATATTGACAGTCAAAACTTATAAACGAACATATAAAGCCCAGTACGTAAGTTCGGTTGCGGTTAGATTATTATTAGATTGATTATTGGACCGTTATAATTTTTTTGCAGATTATTCATTATATCCCATTATTGGGTTTTTGCAGTCATTGTATTATAGTCATAACAATAATTAAATGTTAATGCAATGAAATGGCGTGTATCTAAATGTACTCAGAACTTTAGGTTTCCTTAACACAATGTCAAGCATAATAATGAAGGTTGTCACGGTGCTGTACAGCGGCGTATGGTTTTAAGTAATTGGAATATTCAAGTGGTGTATTCCAGCATGCGCCAAGTAAGTCATCTTGTCAGCGCCATTTTGAAACTTATCTGGGTGAGAAATTTTCTGAGTTTCAATATAATTTCTGTTGCAAAAAATATTAATAAGTTCGCTAATTTTTCCTTTTGAGCACGATGCGGAAATAAAGTTAAATAAGTTTCAGCACCGCTTTCCAATCCAGTATATAGTTTTATATTGTCCTCGTATATCTTTTAGGCTCGCAGAGGTGAAAAAATAACACGTTTACTTTATCGGAAAGGAGGTAATAAAGACTGGCGTATTGAAGAGACATTTATCGACAAGTTGGTTTTGAAGGAAGGCAGTACGATTTTATACAAGTTTTGACGACAAATAATAGAGTAGAATATAATTATATGACGAATGTTTAAGTGTTTATTTATTGAATTAAGCTGATTTAAGCTGGTTTTATAAATTTATATCTGGTGTTCATGTGGACAGTTACAGATTTACCAAGAAAGTTAATTTTTATAGAGATGTTAGGAAAGTGTTTGTCTCCGGTATTCAATGATGTTTGTACCTTTTGGAGTTGGTTGAAAGAAGGAATCGAATATTATAAATCTACACGCTACAAGAGGACATGCTACATCATATATGTGAGATACTTATCAGACTTCCATGAAAATATGATGTTCTTTTTGCTGTATTCAAAACGTGACCAATGCGAAACCTTTTTTGTTACTCTCTTTCCATCTATTCTTTGAAGAGAGATGGTATGATTTATTTCAACTCATACATATTTTTGTTATTCATAAGTTGTAACACGTGCTTTTTATGGTGATAAAACACGTGTTAATTTCTACTAAATGTTTCGTTCGTAAATCGTTTTATGTAAAATACAGCATCGATAATAATTACACGAATTCCTTTTTAATCATCTGTTTTATGTTATTGTTTGTTTATTTTGTCGTGTTTTTGTTAAATATAAATAAGTCAACGTTACTGTGAAAGCATTAAAATAATATATTTTTATAGTTTATTTTGACATTGGCACCTTTGTTTAGATTCCCATAGTATGCTTTCTTAGTTTACATCGAAGTGCCTTGTTGATCGTCACGAAAACGATTGTTTGAAGTACTTTTATGATCTACTGCAGAAAGTACAATTTTTGTTTCAATTAACCCGTACTACTGCAACTTTCAACTTGATTGACTTATGCAATTTTAAAAAATTGAATTAATAGCATCGAGATTAACTTACTTCCATGATTAATAGGTTAATGAGTCGTTCAAACTTACAGGCAGATTAAACAAATATTTCAAACAGTTTGTTATAACACTTAATTTTTAAGTGTTTATTAGATATTTTCTAAATAATAATAGATTTCTCTAAATAACCGAGAAAATCGTAAAAAAAAATCAAGTTCACAATGCATGTGGTACGTAATAGATCTATGGTCTATGGAATTTTGATTAGTTATTTTATTAAACATATTAAGCGAATAGGTGCAGGGTTTTTCCTTCAAAGTTGAACATTAATTATAAGTCTATATTCAAATATAGACATTTTAACATACATGCATATATTTATGAATTCATATATTCATTCTTTTAAATACAAAACTTTTTCCTGTTTTAATACCGTGAATATATACTTATGTTTGTTTGTGTTTGTACAGTAAACTGCAATTTATGAATAAACTTCCTACGAATAAATCATAGAGAGTGTTAGAAATCGATGCATCGTAGGTATGTTTAGAAACTCTTGAATTTCTCGAAGATTGTTTATTGGAATAAGCCGATAAGATATTTTTCAAGAGTCTGTTTCATTTTATATATCTACTAAGTTACCTTTGGTCATTAATATTACCAGGTTAGATAAAGTATGGTTATTTTTGTGTAGCATTTAATATATATCTTAATATTGCTTCAAATTCAAACCTATTAGTGTGTTTTAGAGGGAAATTAAAGTTAAGTGTCACTATATTGTGGTCGTATAAGCTTTGTTTTGCGTTTAGAAATTCTTGAATATTCCAAATTTTGTCTATTTGAATAATTTAATGAAATATTTTTCGTAAGAAGCTTGGTTCTTTGCCTATTTTAATATATAGTCTTCTATTTAGTTTTTTTTCTTAGTTATCTTTTTATGAAAATTTTATTTGACAGGTTACATCAAAGATGGTCAAATAAAGTACCCGACAGATTATTACCGTACTATATTAGACAAATCAGTCGTACTATATTAGACAAAAATGTTGTAAAATTCATTTTATTAATTTAGATTTTGTAGTGTCAATTTCAGTCTTTTAGAACTTATTTGTTTTATTTATCGTCGAAGTTTAAACGTCAACGTCAACGATCATAAAACTTCAGTATATATTCAATAAACATGGAACTTCAATAAACATTCATAGATTTTTGGTGAAAAATTTGAAACACATGCATATTTTTCCCACTTCTTATGCTTTATGATGCATATTTTGTATTAAAATTTTCTTTTATACTACAATAATTTTGGTTTATTGGATTGATTGTGTTAACACTGTATGTATATCATTTCAATCGTTAGCGTAATATTATTTGTATGCCGTCTATACTAAATACGTAGGTAGCGTCGTATAACAAAGTTAACTGCTAATTATTTCACCACTTTAAAAGTGGGTTTTATATAACTTAAATGCAAAATATTTTTTCGTTGTATAATATTTCTTATTGTTAGTTTTTTTAAGGTATAAAAATCACCTTTCGAATCATCGCTTGCCATCAATTTTATTATGTTATACTAACACTATCGCAAATTTCTATGAAAAATAACAGCCAATTCTGTAATTTTTATAAAACAAAACATTAAAAGTTTCAATGTTCACCATTTACTCAAGTGGGGCAAAGGCTCATATATCTACTGACATTGTTTTTTGTTAATATTAGTGTTTTCAACTTGTTTCTGTATGACAATAGCAGGTTAATATTAAGTATAACTCTGTTGCTCTCTCATAATCGTTAATTTGATGGTTGTTATCAAATTACTTTGTCTAAAAACATAATAAAGAACTCTGATAGTGTGTAAATAGCAGTAATATGATTTAAATATAAAAAAGCCACGATGTTTTGTAGCATATATGTAATTAATAACTAATATACTGAATAATCTTTGAGTTTATCAATCAAATTAAGAATTTGCTAATATAGTACTCCGTGTGTGCCATTGTAAAGTTTCGTTCTGGTATTCACTTAAAAGCAGTTAGTATGTTGCTTTATAGCTTAAAGGAAATAAAAAAGAATAAAACATGCTAATACAATTAGTTTGCTAAGTTTGCATGATAAATAAACTGATAAATTAATTTTAGACAAGTAACTTTGAGGTTCAGATTAAATTATCCAATAGTTTACTAGATACCGTTTCTTTCTAAATAAGCTTACTTGGTTTTACGGACATTATTTCGTACAAATATCATCGACTAATTGTTAATGTATATAACAAGGCATATACACAATCGTAAAGTAATCTTAAGACAAAACGGAACGTAATATTGAATATAACTTTGGTGCTATGCAGCGCATTGTTGTTTAAATAAATCTGTTAATATTGATATGGTTTAAGCGTTAGTCCGATGGTTTGTATCAAATGATTTATTTAAAATGGCATAGAGAACAATAATAGTTTGTGAGGAATTGTGTTATAATCTACGCTATATGAAAACTATGACGGATTTTAATATACCCTAAGATAATGATTGTTCTAAATTTCTAATGTCAGAATTTCTTTTTTGTTTTAATTTTTGTGGCATTAGTTGGACTACAATCAATAGTGTACTAACATCAGAATTTCTTTTTTAATTTTTGTATCGATGGTTGCAATACAATCAACAGTGTAAGGCAAAAGAAACTACTAACTTGGTTGGTTATTAGCATGTAACTAGGCCTGTACATACCATTTGTTATACCAATGGAATTAACTCGAATTCCTCACGTAAATATTTCAAAAATTTCTAAAGGATATGGATCTGGTTGATTTATGATTTTATTTGGTATAGTTAAATTGCAAACTTTAGTATAATACGGGAATTATAAATGTTTATAAAGAAGGATATGTTTTGTTGATTTTGAGTGGGATTTGAAGTTACCACCTCTCACTCATCGTTTGAACGTTTACAACTTTGAGCAGTAGTGACCACATATTTAAAATACTTCATGGATGAAATTTGTTCTTATTTACTTTTAATCCTATCCGGGGACTTGAAATTGTTGAAAAGTTTATCTACATTAGTTCCAGTGTCTTCGAAAAAGATTGAACTGAAGAGGAAGTGCAACGTCGAATAGGGATGGCGAAAAGCACAACGACACGCTTAGATGAAGTATGGAAAGACAGAAATATTTCTATACACACGAAGTCGCATTTAGTAAAAAGTCTGGAATTATTTATCTTTCTGTACGGTGCTCAAGCATAGATGCTGAAAATCGTAAAAGAATCGACGCCTTTTAATTGTTCTGCTGGTGGCAGATGTTCAATATCTCACGGAACGTATAATGATCGTCTCGATTCTGAAAGAGCTTAAATCAAAAAAGGTTGTCCACCATTTGTCTCCGGGGAATCCTTTAGTACTTTACACAAATTGTGTAAAAATCTGCCGACAGCATTGAGAAGCTCATTGTCATCGACATGGTTGAAGGGTGTCTAGACGCTGGATGGACCAGATTTAAGAAACTTTTGGTACTCTGTTATACGGCGTCCTACATAGTATAAGAAATAGAAGTTATAATAGAGATAATAAGAAGGCGTGGTGGAATATTATAAAAGAAAAGTTATTATTAAAAGGGCGCCATGATCCTCAGCAGTAAGGCAGTGATTAAAGAAAAAGCTTTTAACCTGTGGGATATTAACAATTTTTTGTTTCAATTTTATCTTTTTGAAAATATACAAGTTGTGTATAGTGGTTCATTTTGTGGCATCTATCTCCATTTTGAAGTGAAATGGATTACAAAACTTTGCGTGCAACATTCAACATTCACATAGAAACAAAAAAGGCAAAAAGTATGAATACGTTGCGTTTGTTTATAACCTCAGATAACCGACTATGAAGAATTAATAAATTATTTTACAAAGGAGGCAAAAAGTATGAATACGTTGCGTTTGTTTATAACCTCAGATAACCGACTATGAAGAATTAATAAATTATTTTACAAAGGAGGCAAAAAGTATGAATACGTTGCGTTTGTTTATATCCTCAGATAACCGACTATGAAGAATTAATAAATCATTTTTTGAAGTAGAAGCACATTTGTGGATGTAGAATCTGACTAAGTAGTATTCGATTTAATCCTTCTCGTCGAATTCGATTTAATTTTTTGAAGTCTTCTCACGGAACATTTAAAAGCGTAGAGGTCTATTGCACAATTAAACTTGATTTGTTAAGAAAATTATACTACCTATAAAATAAACATTATTCGAATAATGGAGGCAAATATTTGCTATATAATTTGTGATTTATCTGTATTTATTTCATTTCCTCTGTTATATACCTGGGGAATAGAGATGCATTTTAGTAATCTTCTACAGCTGAAAATTAACTTATCTATTTAATTTGAAATTCAAATAGCGCAATTATTTTTACGTAACTGTTTTTTTGTGTTTCAGATTCGGTGTGATTATAATGCAAAGAATTTTAGAATCGTAGGCATTTTCCATACAATTTTGTTTTCACTTTTGGGCAGGGGTAAAGTTTAATCATTATCGATAACCAATTATATAGCAAGTACACGTATTAATTAGGTTTTTGACTAATATAAATTAATGAAAATTATTTTAAGTTAATAAACTGGACGATTTGGGATAAATGTGTAATAAAATGGGACAAGTCACTGTTAGGAAGAGATTTTTTGAGTCGAGATACAGAAGCTTAGACTTATAGAAGTTTAGTAGAGGGAATAAATTAAAACACAACAATTATACAGAATTTTTAAATTTATTTTAAAATGACTTCGAGTTAAAGAATCGCAACAGAATAAATTTAAGATTTAAAGAGGTCTCGCAACGTTTTAAATTATAAAAGTATAACTTAAATTTTTTTTTGTAGAAAGTAAATATACTAGCTGGATAATAAATTTGAATGAACTCCAAAAATCATCGCTTCTATTGTACGTGTGTTAATCAAAAGTTTAAAACATTGAATTTAAACATAATAATCATCTTTAAGTTCTGTAAAACGTTGTAATACATTATACTTTATGATCTAGAGCTTTTCAAGGATTGTCTTTTAAGTTTGTAAGCTGAGATGAGAAATACGTCAAAAATGTATTTAACAATATAAATTTATAAAATTAGTTCAATTATCCACATAGTATCTCAATTGTATTAAAATCAATTAAATCATATGTCAGATGTCCAGACTATTGTCATTCCCAAAAAATATTGCAGTATAATATAATAAGTAAATATTGCGATACAACCAAGGACTAGAGTAGTTGGGAAAATGTTATACAAAATGAGAATGTGGAAGTTATGTACATAATAAAAATATAGCCCAGAAAGAAAAAAAATCTCAAACCATTTATCGGAGTGTCAACTCAAGTAAGGCCAATCTGATAGGACGCATATATAATATACATGTACAATCTAAGTAAACAAGGATATAACAGCGTAACAATTTTTTTGGCCTTAAATTAAATACTCGTAGGGACATTTAAAAAAAAGTAATCATTATCAAACAGTGAAGAAACTTTTGTGTAATATCAGCGAGCTTAAAACTATATATTCAATGTTCATTTCCTACTATTAACGGTATTTTCCTATTGTCATTACCGTCACGTACTATACGTGTAAATAAGCAAGCGGGTATTTCCTAATACGAACGAATAATTAACTTATATCGTAATTAAATTAACCAAATTGGCGTACAAAGAAAACTTAAGTGGAGAATTTTGACTATAATAGTTTCGACCATCGACTATTTATTCGATATTGATACTAAATAAAACGACTTTAAATTAATTAACTTTACATTGTCCCAATTTAGACTTCAGGCATAGAGACAACGACTTCACTTTCTTTAGAAGCCACCTGTCAAGGCGGCCGACCATTAATAAAAGCACAACCGGCCTCCCGCCGCCTGCGACGTGAAATGTTAGCGCATCTCATCGATTGAGTGACACATTCAAAGCCGCCGCACGACACCGTAGCCGTTCAAACAAACAAGACCGGCTCTCGTCTCGCATCACACATCCAGCCATCTCTCCTCACATGTGAATCTTCGCCAATCTCGCTCATTCGTGGGCAGACTATAAGCCGGCGCACATCTCACTCGAGTCGCCTTTCTACTAAGCACCGTGCGTTGAAACTCCGCGAAGCAAAAACGTACGACTAACACGCGCGCCTGTTCGAATGTTAACTGGGTTATCTGGTCATCGTTCGGTTAACTTAAGTTTGTTTATATATTAAACATTACAATAACAAAGAAACGTAAGAAAGTGATTATTTATACTGTTAAAGAGGCGGGCTTTAATTAAGAAATAAATAAGCTCAACTTAAAAGACTTTCGTCAAGTGTAAAGTATACATTGCTGTGAATGTGATTCGAAAAGATCGTTGATTTTCGTGTACTCAATTAAAATACGTGATTGTTTGTAAAGATTGCAAATACGGAAACCAGGTTTTGTTGTGTTAATAGGAATATTGTTGATTTGGTGTTGTTAATCGGCAAGACGGAAGACGATAGCAACTGTATTGACAGACTGAAATATTTGTGTGATATTTATAACAAGGAATGCTATAACCTCACAAAAGCTAGGATCGGCGAATATTGGTAAGTTTGAAATTTATTTCAATCTCAAAATAGGAAAATATTTGTTAACTTGTTACGTGTACGTAACGTAAGTTATCGTCACTTACTTCAACCTAACTTAACCTAACCAATAATAGAGAGAAGTGACATTTGGTGTAAGGTAGCAAAAAGTAGCCTCAAAATATATCTGAAAACAGAGCCAAAACTTTTAAGATTATCTTTAAAACTAAACGCTTTTTACGAAATCGGAAATAGGATATTGAGACGATACAAATATTATTACTTTTGTTTTAAGCTAATTGTTTTAAATAATGTGTTTGTTTAGTTTTTATATGTTATTCAAAGATTCTATATTGACATGTTTAAACGGATTAAACTAACGAAAAATAGAAGCCGGCAAAACGTGATGACATTTAATCCAATTCGTTCGTAGGTTAATTGGTTAATTTGCGTAATGAGTGATTATTTGCGTTACGTTTTCAATGATCGTTAAAGTTGTCGGATTTTAGATCTTGAGTTATTTTATGCAACATTAATTAACGAAATTCATATTAATCATTCAAATACATCACTTGTTACTGTTTATGAGTTTTAACGTTGCGTTAACGTAACAAAATGTAGGATCATTTGAGAAGAGAATTACGTCTTGGGCAAAAAATAATTCAAAAGCTTTGAGATATTGTATTCTAACAAAATGAAAGTATGATACTACCTTTCTAATTGTTCTGACGTCATATGTTGATTTAGCTTACTGTACGTGTAATAGTAAACAGTAGTTTATACAGACACCCCCTCATTTTTACATCATGTTCATGTGACGTAGAATGTACATATAATTTCATCAATTGATACGTTAAAGTATGTTGTTAAGTTCTCAAATGTGAAAAACACGAGATGTACAAAAATGTTAACCAGCTTTTTTATAAAAATGACTATCAAAGGAACAAAATGACGTAGAAAGTAATATTAATACAAAATAATAAGTTATATTTGTCACAACTATGTTTCTTCGTAAAGAGATATTAAAATGCCTTTGCATCGCTTCTTAACTTTTAGTTTTATGAATTATCCTGTAATTTTTATGCGCCAGAGAAATTTTATTATTAGTTTGAAAACTCTATTAAAATTTGATAAAATGTGGTTGGAAGCCTCAACTTATTTCTTTGAAGTGAATGTTTAGTTTCGATGTAAGAGGCCCACCTGTACTCCACTCCTTCAACGCCACACGAATCCTGCTAAAGGTAAACTTGCCATATCTGCTAATCCTGTCCCTTTTAGTATAAGATGCATGGTCATGAATGCGTATAATGAGTTATTGACGGTAAATACGAAAAAGGGTACCAATAGTTTCCTTGAAGTAAAACGAAACATCTTAGAGTAAGAAATGTCTGTATGTTAATTAACTGCAGAAATTCGTACGGATTAAAGATAAGAGCATCTTTCTGAAATTTTACAAAAAGTTGTTGATAAAGGTTGTGAACTAGTATGCTTTTTGAAATATAACTAACATTTAATTAAATGTTAATCGAAACTATGACCTAAATATAATGATATGGTTAAAATTGTATTGGATTTATGTGGCTTCTCTCAGAACAGGAAAAGATTTATTAAATATTTATACAAACAAGTACTAATTATTAATTAATCAACGTACCTTGGATTATTCTTTATATTAACTTGGTGCTCTTCAATAACGATAGAAATAAATCACTGTCAATGTTAATGGTTGTTACGCGTACATATTTCATGTCGCAAATCGAGACTGGTGTTGATAGGTTTATGTGGTTTCTTTATATAAAAATTATATAGTCGTATGTCCTAAATATAAATTACATAAGCTTTTACAAACATTTGTATATTTCAAAAAAGAAGACGAATAATTAGTTCAAAATACAATATATGATGATTATGGTAAGTTTAGCAATGTTAGGAAATAATTTTTCATTGTTCGATTTGAGTTAAATAAATAAAGGAAACAAAATATGTAATAATAATTTACAAAACATTTAAAAACAAAATTCCTTTAAAATTATATTTTTTCTTACGATGTTTCTTCGCAAGGCTTGTGATTCCTTTCGTTATTCTGAAATTAAAATATTTTTCATGTGAATGTGAAAGAACCAAATCGTTTTCGATATAATCGTCCCCAAAGTGATTATCGACTTTAATAGCTTCGGAGACCAGGGTAAAATTAAAAAAAAATTTTTCATTTTTAATCACAAAATCATTTCAATATATTTCTACTACTCCTAGAGAAATAAACTTTCAAAAACTATCAGAAAATCCTTTTCCACAATTAAATATTACTAATAAGATCAGCTAATGATTCGCATGTTAAATTTTTGTTAAATGTTTATTTTTTCTTTTTATTAATCACAATAATGATCGAATCACCTGCTAAGAAATGGCGTAAGACGTATATAAGACTTTATTTAAAATTTATTAAAAATGCGATATGTTTAAAGATTTGCATATTAGTGAGGGAAGAGAGTGAAATAGGACACGCGATGTTTTGCTACATCATCGATAAAAACTCCTAAAGACATTTATTTGAATAAGTATCAATGATCACATCTTTACCGTTCGTTGAAGAAAGTTTCGAAAACGTTCCGATTCGCTTTCGAATATATAAAATGGCTTTAAAATTATAAGGGCTCAATATAAAGAAAGTTCAAATTGAAAGTCATAAGATGCTCTTTACGTCAAGTTAAATTTGTATTTCAATAACTAATACACGCAATGATGTACCATAATTAAACTAACTACTCTTACTTTATCGGATAGCTCTCTATCACTCAAGATGTATGATAACTGGGCGTTTCGAAATAGTCGAACCTCATAGAGCGAAGTTATAGGTTTTATGATAAGCAATGAACATTTTAAAATACATTTAAGTTAAATTTAATTGAGTTCGCATTATAATTACGCATTTATGCATTTTGGAATATAAAATTGTGTTACGTACTGCTTCGACGATATAATTGGTGGTACTCATATGTCGAAGATATTGGAGTGGTGTAGTAATATACCAGCCGTTTATTATAGTAATTAGTAAGAAATAAAGGTAATTTAGATAAATATTTAAATTTAAACATATGAGCGGAAACAATAGTCTTAATTTTGATAGATTTTAGTACATATTCGTATTGTAGTAGTAGTAGAAATCTCTAGTAGTAGAAATGCAAAAGTATCCCACAGATGTCAAATATACATCTTTCAAGATCGTTATAACTTTGGAGCATTGTTTTGTTAGTAAGAGTGTTCAATTACGTATTTATATTCTGACGTCATGGCCGAGCTGACTTTTATTTTATATTCCTCATCTACCTAGAATTGGATCGTGATGATTTATAGCCTGTTACTCGTGACTATTCATGGCATCCATGGTTTAATGGCGACTGTTTCATCTATTTTCACTATTTTCACGGTAATTCGTGAGTTCGATTTTGAAGAATATTATGTATATTTATATTTTTTGACACACTTTATTTTTTTAAATAAAACTTTTTATCTGATCATAAATTACACATTTACAATTAAAAACGTAATTTTATCTGATCAAAAATATACGTTATTTTGTTTATTTTATCTTCTGATTTATTTTGATAATTTATATTCATTGTCAGGATATTTACGAAGTTAGGATTAATAGACATGTCTCATAGAGCTAACAGCGCTACATGTAAAATTTAATACATAAAATGTAATTTTATTTTTTTAAGCCTTTATGGCACGTTTAGACGTTATTCCTAATTATTATGTTTCATTTCAAATCTACATTAATTTTATCTGATCATAAATATACATTGTTTTCTTAATTATATTTTCTGATTAGTTTCAATAATTTATATCCATTATCAAGATATATGCCGAATTAATATTACGTTTATGATAATTTTTTTTTAAACTGCTTTATTTAAAATTTTAAAAGTAACTTTTCATATTTTTATAGTTAATATTAAACAACTTTTTTACAGTAATAGGTTAACATTACATAATTAGTATGAAAAGTAAATGTACATCATTTTAATTTGCCAAATAGAAAACAGTATAAAAATGAAGCCGATCTGAACATCATCGACGTGTGAATGTTGAGGTGATTATGTCTATTCAATTTCTGTGATGCCTAGAACAAGTTACAATCATTATTAACTAATGCATTATATCTTATAGAGATAATACCACTATATACGTAACATTTATTATATAAAATATAATTAAATTTTTTTTTAAATCTAGACGTTATTCTAAGACGGTATTTCAAGTCTTCATAATTGTTTGTGAAAAATTTACCATAGAAATATCTAAAGGCATAATAGGAACGCGAGTCATTTGCTGTTCCTAATAATACTAATTCACTGTAACTGTTTTTACATCTGTATCGGTTTTGATTGATACTAAAGCCTTTTGCAACCCCTATTTATATTCACTGTCATTGTTAAGATAAATGAAAGCGATTTTATACGAGAATTACCTATGTCACGTACTACAAAGAGAACCTGTAAAATTATAACTCCCTCTATAAGGATTCTATGGGTATAAATAAATATTTTATTGTACGTAATATTTCTAACAAACTACATATTTACGAATGCTAATATGGTTTTTTATCGCGTAAATATATTGTCTATTTTATTTTTTACAGACGTAAAATAAGAGATTTGGATACAGTACTATAGTTTCCTCGTAAAGTTTAAATACATTTCTAGTCACGTTATTATAATACATTTTTGACTTTAGCAGTTTTGGAGACAACGGAGGATCAATTTGTTTATTGACATTATCAAAAATATTTTTGGAACTGTTATACATAAAATTATGATAAAAAAATGTTTTAAAATCCTTGTAACTGGTTTTCTTCTGAAATATACATGCGGTTTAATATACTTTATTATTATGGCAAACTTTAAGTTTCCACGCCAAATGGGTTCTAAGGGAAAAGGTTTTGATGGATAGACAAACGTATGGATATATCAATGACTTTATAAGGTGCTTTTTTGTATTATACGGAAATCTAAAATCGCCGAAAGTAAAGCGCTTGGATTAGAAAAGTTAGGAAAGTTTTGCTTAATAATTGTCAATGTAATAGATAAACCGTGAGTGATGGAGCGTCATTCTCATTTATCCTGATGTACTTCTTTCACCTATATAGCCTTTCATACTTACCTAATTATATATGTATGTAATAAATAAATGGTGTTTAATTTTACATGGCAGAAGAATTTAAGTCTCCTTGACATCATGATTGAATATGACTGGAATGAACGAAGTCTGTATGTCTGAGTGGTTTTTTGTTGACTTTTTTGTATTAAAGCCTTTTGTGAATTAGAACTATGGACGTCACAGAATTAGTTGAATTAGTTTTTTGCCAAGCTCAACCAATTCTGATTCTTGAATTATGGATATTTAAATTAAAAACAGTTCTCACCGATAATCATTATCAACGTCAAACTGACAGCTGGCTGTCAGTTTGACGTTTCGATTAATAAATTATTTTTTTTAATGGTTAAACCTCGTCCTTCTTGTTTTTACATAGTGGTAAAAAAATAACTGTCTGATATCTATATTGTGATTTTGTTATTATTTTTGGAGAATGTAATTGTGCTTAAATTCAACTTCTAAAAGGTTTCTGTAAACGTTCTCATAGAATAAAGTTACGTATAAATATCTCGTAGAATAAAAGAAGTAAAAGTAACAGCGATGATGAGTTTTTAAAATAAATACTGGCTGTATAATGAAGAGTTCAGTCATTTTCCGATCGTTAGTTTCAGCGCGAACGTGCGGAACGAAAAGTACACGCAGATGCCGAAACCATCACGACTGGCATTACGTGCAGGGAAAAGGAATTAGAGTGTTCTAGCATAACTAATAAAGGCGAAAGTTTATTTTGTTGTTATTGGCTAATTACCACTTCAAGTTACCCGCTCACTTATTTATCAATCCATCTACGACGGCGCCATTTGCTTGTAGTTTCTGTCGTAGCTATTCCCTTCACTGACGTACAATTACTTGTACGCATTTACTTGCTGTAAGGCAAGGTTGTTTTTTGTTATTGATTTTAATTTTTGCGTTTATCCACGATCTGATTCTGCTTAATATTATAGATGGATATCCGCATACCACATTTTATGCGGCGAGTACGTCCAATAAGCAATGGTAGGTAGCACGGGATGGAGAAGGGGTGGTTGGAGTTGCCTTTGATTAATTAAATTTTTGTTTATGAAGTTTATTTTAATATTTTCTAGCGGGAGACAAAATTTTTTGTTAGAAAATTGTTCCATAAAAATAATATATCTATCTACTTTATATTTATCCTGGGTCTAACCTACCTGTGTTGCTTAATTTTACATCGTGTTTCATGTTAATTTTTTTTTTACAATTAAAACTTTTTTATCAAACTTTAATTCCAATATGTTCGGCGTTACGAAACTACTTTAATTTGTAGGATATTATTTCATTATGTTATTTTCCGATAAGCTTCCCATAAAAAATGAAACAGAAGTACTTGTAATATTTGATTCTAGTTTCCATGTTTCTCTATAAACATTTTACAGATGATATTATGGAGAAATTATTTTCAAGTCTCAGTGTGATCATATTTCGTCTTGTTTGATTGTGTTTCTTAATTTGAACGATGTAATACTTAAGCTATAGTTAAAACAATTACATTGTAATATAGCGGATAAGCGACGAAAGATCCGAAGAAAAAATGCTTTGTAAATATTTATTTATTTATATTATTGAATATATTTGGCGTTAATTTTGTAGAAATTCATTATTCACAATTAAATGAAACTACGTGATGTAGTATTATTTATACTTTCTTTAATTTCTTTACCACGGCCTAAGTTTCGTTGTATTACAACATCTTTCTGGTAATACAACGAAACCTAGGTCGTGGTAAAAAACTTAAAGAAAGTAGATCGGGCGATAACTGTATGCATAATAATAGCTATCCCTTTTATATGTTTCTATGAATTTAGTCCATGTGTTGTTTACTGTCAGTGTATGTATGATTGAATAATAATAAAAATATCAATAATTTTATTTCAGAACTTTGAAATATTTTACTAATATCGCATATTTCTTTAAGTTATACATATATACATATACGTTGTCAATGAATGTAATTTGTCAAAAATCATTAAACAATTTTATTTATAATTTCGTATATTCCTTTAAGATGTGTATATATATATATATATATATAAATATACGTTTATATTGATCGATTACCATTTTTGGCTAAATTAAAATTTAAAAGAATTGACACGTTAACGAGAGACAATACTATTTTTAGTGGTATTAACTACTTTTTTTCATTCCTGATGAGTCTATTTGGTGACTGCAAATTCCGGTTTTAAAAACACACTGCAGAAAAACGTGTGAATAACATTGTGGTTTATTATAAATAAATAAAAAAGTTATAATGCAATTAATACAATTTCTTATAAAATAAAAGTGTTTCGAAAACTTTGTTTAAAAAAAACCATAAAGGTCGTTTTTTCCGTTATAAATAAATGTGAGCGCTTAATAACGAAAACAAAAAAATATATATTAAGAACGGAGAAGATCTGTATGTTGAGGTTAATAAATAAATTACCAAAAATCAGGCAAGCGATTGTTTTTAAACGTAGGTTTATAACAACTATAGTTCTTGTTCCAACACTATAGTACCTTCATCTTTATCTAACTGTGGGTGTTTGAAAGACACGAATACAGCATAGAATTAGGGATAGCAATATTTTTATAGTTTTTTTATTAGTTACTTTCTTAACACTTATTCGATGACGCTTCCAATATCAACTATTGGCTCCAAGAAGCTGCATTTTCATAACGTTCTTCAAGACATTAATTTTTAACATTTTTAGAAAACCGATTCTTTTTGCTTAGCAAATAAATATTATAGTTTTAAGTATTTGGTGTTATATTACTAACTTATGTTTATATTTGTTTTAAGTAAATGATTCCCAACTACGATGTAAATGACTGTAATGACCAAGTAATTCCATAATGATAATTTTCGTTCAATCTGTGCCTAATTTCCAATATATGAGGTTTTTTGCGATTCTTTCTAGCAGTATTTTTTCAAATTTGACCCGAGGACAGCGATTTTGATGTTTTTTTCTGGATAAATGTTCAAAAAAATTTCACATAATTGATTTTTAAATTTCCGTTTTACCTGCCAATATTCACCTACAAAATCAATACCAAACTATTTACACATCATACCTGTATTTGGGTCATAAATTTATACAATTATGCCAAATTTCGACTTTCTATGTCAAATAATGTCAGAAAAATGTTCGTGTTAGAAAGACGGACCAACATCAGAGTGATTCCAAATGTTCCATTTTTCCAATTTCGGAAAAAAAACATTAAGAAGAGGTCATCAAGATGCTGTTCTCTTTATACTTACTTTATTTACTCTGATATTGATACTATATTTCATGATAATTATACTCGAAATATGATAATGTTATCGTTTTCTTATGATAATTAAGATAATTAAGATATAATGATAATTATATATGCAAATGATATTTTTTCTCGGGTATGGACATGTTTCCTGTCCTGATCTCATTGGCCTTTCAAATTAAGTAAAATATCTTCGAAACCAGTGTATCTGTGACATCCTTGGCCTCGGAAAGTAAAATCATTTTTCTGACCAAACATTGCGAAATTAGCTGGTATGGTTGAAAATTCCCTACTGCGTACTCAAGTTGTTACAATAGCCTTAAAATTATTCATAAACTCCTGTTTTTATTCCCACATACGTCGCTTTCTTCTTCAGACTCAGTCTCAGTCCAAGTCGATATTTTTTTAATTGACTCGTTTTCACCAAATATTTTGAAAAAAGCGTCTGACAAAAGTGATCCTTCTGCTGTCTTATCAATTGCTTTTCCTTCTTCCAATTGAAAATATTTTAAATATTATTTTATCGAGAATGTATGTCATAAAATAATAGAAAAAAAGGTATTTTGTTTTTAAATCGGAACATTTTTTATTTTATTTTTAAAATTTTAGTTTATTTTTGCCATGAAAACTTTTTTGCTCACTTTGTCCAAAATTTTTTGATTGGAAACGATTGTGATGCGTTTCGGGTGTACTTAGTGGTAGACCGAGTATGGCCGAACAGTTTGATTTCGGGTATACTCAGCGCTAAACCGAGTGCGACTGAACGAGAAAAGCCGTGTTAGTAAGTGTATTTTTATTATCACTTTGTACAGTGAGTTATTATCACTTTGTCATTGGTCACTATATCTACCGCATAACCAAATTATCGCATTAAATATTTGTTTGACTGGAAATGCTCCTGGAGCACGAAATCTGTTATTATGCTATTTTAATTCTTGTAAACATTATGACACATGTATCATCATAGTAACTTGAGATTTATTATAGTTTAGTTGTTTTTCATCATCAAAAGCATACATAAAAAGTAAGATTTATTACAAAATAGTAACAAGTTCGAATAAGAGTCTTGGTAGTATTCCGATTATCTATTTATAAAATATTCGTACAGAAATTGTTATGACATTTAGGTTCTACTGCAATGAGGTTCTGCTTATCTAACTGCTTGTATTTTCTGCATTTCTTCTATTTCAAGTTGTTACTGTACAAAATTATTACCATATTTTGTAAGATAAGGTCAAATTAAGTGGTTAATTTATTGTTGATAGCTTATTAGTTAAAGAGTAATGACTTGGAAAGATCAGATGTTACATTTAATCTAACGTATATTTTTTATATAGTACTGACATTTCTAACTCAATATTTTAATCTGGAGGATCCGTACTATCTCATTAATATACTTTGTATAAGAGTTTGCTAAAAAATTGCGGAATAGTACTAAAAATTCGTTTCTTTAGTTATTAATTAATCATGTTTAAACTACTAAATTAATACTTCTGAAAGTTTGTCTACGGAATATATTACTGACCACGACTTTCGTCTGTATATTACTGGTACTTTGAACACGGTTTTCATCTGTGTAGAATTCAGGACAGTATATCCATTCACGTTGGCCTAGAAAAATGTTTAAAGTACCTTAGTAAAATAATTAAAACCGACCCTTGTAGTTTCAACATGTCCGCCTGTCCGTATGGCCGTTTCTATGTCACTGCATTATAATTCTATCAGTTTAAGACGAGTTGTTATGAAAGTTTTCAAACAGATGAATTTGAATTACGTAAATGCATAGAAATGCAGAGAAAAGTGTTTTTAAACGTTTTTTTTAAGTAATTCACCAAAAAATTAAATTGGAGATAAAAAAAGTTTTTCACAGGGTGGGGTAAACTGAAGAATCTTTTAAAATGCAATTAAAAATGGTAAACTTTTCAAACGTTAAAATTTTTAAAAATCATTATAACGGCTATAAGTTAGTATCTGAATGTAAAATTATTTTATATAAATTAAAGAATCATTGGTAAGTTAATATTTTTCTTATCGCGGTGAAATTAATTGCAGGAAATGTATTTTAATTGTGAAAAATAATAATATTTATATAGTAAAAATTATATATGTACATTAGAATGCATTATCGTAGTGCGAGTTTTATTCAACTTAACAGATTTTAGCATCACATATATTTAAGTAAGTAGAGCCATTGAAAGAAAAACGATGAATTTAAATTGAAAAAAGTATGAGGTGCCATCTTCATGTAAATATTTGAAATTTAATTCGCCATATTAGATAATTAAAAATGAAAACGACTTTTCTTCCTTTCAGTTCTTAATTTTTTTTGTTTTTAAAAACAAAAAATAACAAGGCAAATTAAGTAGGTAAAAAACATTTTGAGCATTAATATGATCAATGGTTAAATTGATATATACGAACAGGCTTTGTCATCTCTATATATTATTTCTTAAAGGTTTTTTTGTCTGTACGCCATATCTCCCTTAATAGTTCATTAAAACCAATGATTAAGCTATAATATTGAAGATTACCTTCACCGTTAATTACGAAAAATATATAAACTATTCAAAATAATTTTTAATTGTTTTTTCTCTATATTGTTCCTCAAAGGTATTGTAAACAGTGTGATTTATTGACAATTTGTTTAACTAACATTAACCTCCTCCTGACCCAACCATGCCTTTCCAAATGACGAGAAAGCAATTCCCAATAAAGGTAGCTTTCGCTATGAACATTAATACAGCGCAAGGTCAGACGCTGAAAAGAGAAGAGTTGTATTTACCAGAACCTGTTTTATCTCATCGACAGTTATACGAGGCTCTTTCTGAAGTTCATAAATTCAAGGATATCCATGTGTATGTTAAAGTATATATACATACTCTAATATTGTCTCTAACGAAGTTTTGTAAACTACGAAGTTTACAAAAACGTATGTGAGGAAGTCAGTATATGCTCTTTAATGATTTACAATTAAAAAGGTTGCACATAATAATAACAATTTCTTTTGCAATGAGATTTTCATTATTAATTTTCAAAATACATGTGTCACTTAGTTATTTTCATATTATTTTACCATTCGGCGACTTGCTAATTATTCGCATGGGCCAACTTGTATTTCTAAATTTCTCCGATAAATGTGGCTTGTTGATATCACGTTATGCAAAACATGATTACACACACACCCATACACAAATACGTACATATATACATACATACACACACAAACATAAAAAAAAAGTATATATATATATATATATATATATATATGTGTGTGATTGAACTCTCTCAAAGTTGGAAATTGTCAAAAAACAATTTTTTTTTTATTATAAAATGCCTTCAACAGATTTCGTATATCGATTCCGGAAAATAAAATCAGATAATCCTTTCTTCAAATTATGTATCACTATTGAGATCAGCTCATTTTCAGCAAGCGTTGACATAACGTTCCTTATATAATTTTCATAATAAGCGTGACGAATCACGCCTATTACGAAAATTATGAGACATTATTGCGAATGAATTATTCTGAATTAGAAAAAGTTAAAAAAGTTTATAAAAAATGTTTTTCAAAACACTTATTTTTTTTATTATCCTGTCAAAATATATCGAAAGGAATATTATATCCATATATACGTGTATATATTTACAAATGTGCCTGTTCGCGGATATTCGATTGAAATACTAACTGTTCTTCGGTGCACAGTGAGAAGAAAAAGGAGCAGAAAAGATTTTGAACCATCTTTCATCGTGTATACTTAAACTGTTAAAAAAATATCAGTGATAAGTCTTTGATTCGATAATTAGTTTTTAAGGCAAAAAAATATATTTTCATGAGCTATACAAATATAATGGCTAAGACAACACAAGATTAAAAACATTTTATTGGGAATAATTAAAGGCATTTAGGGGGACACGTTTTAGATGTTAACAGGACCATATTCATCGTATTGATATGTACTTTTGTACAGATTCTTTTGATTAATTAAGAAATATATAGTTACAATCTATCTAACAAAACTATAAAACTCATAGGGATGGAAAGAAAACTATATATTACCCCCGATCATGAGCTACTTACTTTAAAATTTATTGAGGACGTAAGATACGTTT
Source organism: Druceiella hillmani (assembly GCA_039881145.1). NCBI lineage: Eukaryota > Metazoa > Arthropoda > Insecta > Lepidoptera > Hepialidae > Druceiella > Druceiella hillmani. Next base: position 31,022,577 of record JAYKKI010000005.1, on the reverse strand, counting down.
GGGTAGCAAACATACAAAGGTTTATGATATTATTCAATATGAATAAACAGGATATTATTCAGTTTGAATAAACAGTCGCACCCGTTTTCTTTATTCAAAAGGCTCTATCACGAAATGGCAAAGACGAGCAACGAGTTGTTAAGGAAAATACTTTCACATCGAAACTTCGAGCCGGCGAAATATCTATGCAGCTTTACCTCATGTGTCAAGGTCGCGCGGTAGAAAGTTATGTAGAATCGGTATAAAGATATGATAAATCAATAATAAAGCAGTCATCGCAATTGCTTTATTACTGCTCCCTGACTTCTTTGATAAATATATGGCATCAATATGCTTATATTGACTGTACCCAGAGAACAGTTTCGTTTGTTTAAGATCAAAAAGATATAAAGGAATTAAAATTAGTATCAAAAAATACAAAGAAATTAAAGTTAGTTTGTTACTGAATTTATTAGAATATGAAGATAGTTCTAAATATGAAGTTGTCTTGAAATAAATAAAAAAAAAACAATTCGATTGCATGTTTTTTAATTTCCCTATTTCTTACGTCCTTAATGTGTTTGACTCCCCGCGTCGAATTTAGAAAGGAATTCTGTCAGATTTATTGTACCAGGTATATTTTTAGGGTTTCGTAGCCAAAATAGACACCGTTATAGATTGGCCATGTGCGCTTATATGTCACACCCGTTTGCATGGCTTTATATATTTACACCCTTACAAAATTATGAAATAAATTGTTTAAAAAAAGTTCTTTAGGGTACCTTCCTTACATGTCAAGTGAGGATGAATTTTTTTTCGTAAAATCCCATTGTGTAAGGTATAGTTGGATAGGTCTTTCAATAATATTGGGGGCACATCATGAACACCCTTTCGATACAGGAATCTGTTTACGAAATATTAGGCTTTATAGTGGTAATTTTTTTTAAACTTAAGTGTCCCATCCCCTACCAGTTAAATCCCAATTTTTGTAAATTTGAAAAGTAGTCACAATTGTAGTATATATAATGAAATTAAAAGGAAAGGTATTCCTTAAAATCTTATAAACGTACGGAATCCTCGTAGTGCAACTTTTGCATTTACATGACTGATTTTCTTTAATTACTATGGTTTAAATCACTTCTTTACTTTTATTATATATTATATGGACAAATCTTTATGTCGGTATGTATGTATATAGATTTTTACACGTTTAAAATTAAAAATTTTATAATTGCTATTGATTTCAGTACCATATAAAGGTTTGGGATCGCTTTTTTCTCAAATATAAGTGGAGAAGGGGCTGAGGGTATATGAAATGAGGCGAGGGAAACATTTCACGTATTAATGGCCGTATCCATATACGCGACAAGTATTTAAACAAATGAAAACTCCTTGATCTTTCTTTTCTTTAGAATTTTTTTATCATTTTCATTTTTCAATAATCTTCGCCTTCGACTTCATCTGCAGGAGAATCGATATTTGGTTAAATATATTAATCAACAATCATTTCATCTATAGGATAACTTGACTTCTATATCATCTATAGTGTTTTTTTAACCAGGCTATTAAGAAAGGTTGTAAAAGAGGCTTAGCAGTTATTGTCGTATGGCAGACCTTAACGATAAACAGTAATTTCTTAAATTCATTGGGAAAGTTAGCCGGCTACGTTATAAATGAAATATATCTTCCATATTATATGCCTTATGAAATGTTTTCTTCCGATAATAGAGACGACTTAAAATTAAAATTCCTAGACATATGGAACTAAGTACAGGAACAAAAAGAATGAATAAAGATGTCAAATACCGAATGAATTAAATACATAGGCGTACATTTTCACGTGAGATCAATGCTACGAAAATGTTTTAATTTATGCTAAAATAAACAAATATCGTTGATTAGTAATACCGTCTGTTACTACGTGATCCGTAACAGATGCGCCGGTCGAACCCTCTCGCTTCGCGAACAAAAACCATCGATAGAGTTCGGTGAACTTCAGAGTATTTTAGGCGCAATTATAATCTCGCCGTCTACTCGTCGGAAGATTTGCGGATAGTGGCATTAGCCAGATGTATCTCCGTACAAATCTACGTGATACTAGATCTGTGACCGCTGTTATGACAAGCAAATTATTCGTATCGCCTCGTCGGCTTTGTACTATTGTTTTCCTCCGGTTCTGTCGTTAGGCGGGAAAGGCCCATTTTATTAGCCCGTTAGTTTTTTAAAAGGAAAGTTAACCTAATATTCATTTTTTCATTAAACGGTTTATAATTTTATTTCGCCTATTGTTCAAGTAAATGTGTGCTTCTTTTTCAATTGAATAAAAAGAAGAGATTATACATACAAAGGAATCGTATTGTGTTTACTTGTTATGATGATTATCTCAACTCAGAGTCTAATGGTCATTCATTAGATTTAAGTTGAATATTGATTTCTTTGTGGTATGAATTGTACACAAATAAATGAAACTACGTGATGTAGTATTATTTCTACTATCTTTAATTTCTTTACCACGACCTAGGTTTCGTTGTATTACATCTTCAGGTGGGATATTAGCAAAGATTTGCCAATATCCCACCTGAAGATGTTGTAATACAACGAAACCTAGGTCGTGGTAAAGAAATTAAAGAAAGTAGAAATAATACTACATCACGTAGTTTCATTTAATTGTGAATAATGAATTTCTACAAAATTAACGCCAAATATATTCAATATTTGAAAACAGCCGATTTGGCTACATTGGCGATATTGTACCGTCGACTCCGAATTAAATTTCGCAAGGCGGTACAAAGCATATGGTTTAACAAAACGTGCATAAAGTGTAAACTTACACCCAGACAGAATCTTTGCCAATATCCCACCTGAAGATGTTGTAATACAACGAAACCTAGGCTGTGGTAAAGAAATTAAAGAAAGTAGAAATAATATTACATCACGTAGTTTCATTTAATTGTGAATAATGAATTTCTACAAAATTAACGCCAAATATATTCAGTATGAATTGTACTTTCATTTTGCTTTATCTTTGAGTGTATTTTTATTTTGTTTTCCGTATTATTGTCATATTTACTATAGTCATAAGTAGATTATTTTGTTCGATACTTTTGTATGCAGAAGCACGGAGGTGTAGTTTATTGTGATACTTTTTTTTAATTTAATGGTAGATTATTTGTACATATTTCTACGATAAAGTCTAGGAAAATTATTTACATTAACATAGCATTTTATAAATTTAAAATTTTTGAGAAATTAAAAAAAATCGATTTTTGCCAAAGAAAACTATGCAATTTGAAATTCTAGCTCCTAGGACTTTCTGCTTTGATGTTATGTTAATAACTACTATACTAATATCCCACCTGAAGAAGTTGTAATACAACGAAACCTAGGTCGTGGTAAAGAAATTAAAGAAAGTAGAAATAATACTACATCACGTAGTTTCATTTAATTGTGAATAATGAATTTCTACAAAATTAACGCCAAATATATTCAGTAATTAAATTAGGAAGTATTGGACATAATTTTTGTGAAGGAATATAGCTTAAACAGCGTCGAATTAGATTTTTTTCCATTTAGTTAGTGGTAATATTAGGCACATGAAATGGTGTGAAAAAATATACGCTGTGCTGTATTTAAGATTTATCAAGTAGAGACCCGAAGTCATGCATTGTTAAAGTGGACACAGCTTATCTAATGACTGGTGTTCGTCGCTCTACGAGTATTAGTTTCATAGAAGTGCTCAAAGCATGACATAATTTATTTGCTTCATACTCCGGAACTTACTCTCCTCTAATATCGGAGAAAACGTGTAGTTCTACGTTAAAAGTCTATGAACATTAAGAAAAATATGATTGGAAAAAATCAAATGCGCCTAACATTTTAAGCTTATGAAGCTTATTCAGCGTATTGATTGTGACATATTGCAGCTTTTAAGGTTCGGTACCTCAAAAAGGAAAACTGAACTCTTATGAGATCACTCATGTGTTGGTCCATCCGTCGGTCACCGCCGTTTTTTTTGGAAACCGCTAGAAGCAGAAACTTCAAATTTGGCGTATAATAAAATATATTAACTCGCAAATTCCTGGGTGGCTAAAATTTAATAACATTTATTTGCAATTTTTTTAGAAGCACGTTAATTACCCGAATAATTTTTTTTTAAATTTCATATGTAGTGTACTCTACACTACTGTTGAAAGGGTCTCAAATTTTTTTCATAATTTTAGGTATTTGATCTTCAGAAATATGCGGAAAAATATGTTCCCTTCTTATTTCCGAAACTAGTCAACTTAAAATTATGAAAAAAATATGGGATTTTCGAAGCCCATGCGAAAATTATAGGAAAACTATAGTGATTATTCCAGATGTTATAATTTTTGAACTATGCACCATGTTTTTACGTTTGTGAAAGATATATTAGACAATATATTTACTTTTTCCATGTTCACAACCCATTTTCTTAGATGTCATGCGATCTAGAAACTTGACATTTGGCCACTTTATTAACACACTTATAAATACTTTAACTAGGTAACTGTAAAAAAATTCCTTTAAAATTATAAAGGGGGCAAGTAAAGGTTTTAATTTTTTAATGTTTTAATATCTATCATCTATCCGTGGTATCATTTGAAAGGGAATTTTTTGAAGAATACAAAAATATTTTTATAATTTTAAATTCCGTATTTGGAAAGATATTCAAAAAATATGCTAAAATGGGGCATCCCTTTGTTTTTGAAACTACTGTTGATAAATTTTGACAGAAAAGTAACCCATGAGAGAATGAGATAAATATAGAGTGTCAGGAGTAGGATAATTATAAGGTTTATTTTTTTATAATATTTGTACCACGTTTAAAAGTTATTTTACATTTTATTTAACATATATTACATAACATATTAGCCAGTCTCCATGTTTTTACTTTGAACAAATGACACGGTATTACAACAGAGGCTTTTACAACAGAGGTAACTAAAATAGGAAACAAATGTTTAGTTTCAATTTGTTCTGTATATCTTTAAAATAAAGCGTCAATTACTGTTTTAACAAGTATTAGACAGTGTGCAATATAGATACACACCGACGCTTGCTCTCTCACTTTAGCTCGGCAATATACAGGCGCACACATATGTACAATGCTTAGTAGACGAGAAGGAAATACTACGAAGCGCGGCACAATGAGGAAACCCAAAATTCAAATCGCAACGATTCTAAAGAAGCTTCACTTGTTTCTTTGTCGTGACGCATTTTCGTTTCGTAGAGTTTCAAATTACAACGATTCTAAAAAAGCATCACTTGTTTCTTTGTCGTGACGCATTTTCGTTTCATCGAGTTTCAAAGCACAACGATTCTAAAGAAGTGTCACTTCAAAAAAAAACTAAAATATTTTAAATTTTTGAAATAAGCACCATGTTTTTAAGCCTGTGCAATATGTGGTAGGCAATATATTTATGTTGCGAAAAATTATTATTTGTAAATAATTTAATTGAAATAGTATAAACATTTAGACGTTTACAAATGTTTAAAGTGTAGGGAACTCTTGTAGTGCGAGTCCCATTCGTTAGGTTCGTAACGTCCTATTCGTTATTATATCATAGATAGTATGCAGCTAACATAATTTCTTCCACCGATCTTAAATATCAGAGAAAATATATGTAACATATATCACGGTATTAATGCTGTAAGTTATAAAACCGTTCTTTTTATCGACATTCGTTTCTATTTAGTACGCTGTCTCTCATTCAGTACCTGATTATAAAGATAAATTCTCTAACGAGTAACCGTTCGTATTTCATGCGGAATATGTTTATCTCTAGGTAAATCTGTAGAAAACATAATGATTTACAGTTTCGAACCGTAAAGAAGGCATTGATCCACATCGCGTGCCGTTCGCGTGATGCAATGGAGTGCAAAGACAGTTATTGTATCGTTGCACCGCCCATAGGCTCGCTAATTGCATTCTAATTGTATTCCAGCTCAGTTTATTTAGATCGTATACTGATTGAATGGTGTTAAAGCATTAAAGAGGATCATTTTCTGATTATTATATGTTTTTTTAAAAGCGTAATCAGTATTCGAAGCAAACGTTCGCCAAGAATTAATGTATCCCTACTAAAATGGGAAAATTGTCATATATTTTAAACAGACGATTTATTACAATCGATTAATTTATAGTGAAACAATTATATGAAAGCTTTAGAGAAGATTTAGTTCAATAAATGCAATAAGTTAAATAGCGAAGTAGATTGACAAAAGAAAGTAAAATGATAAATTTGTTTATGAACACACTGTTGCCATCGCCGCAGTGAAACAATGAATATCACACAAATAAAAATTGTTTTGAGATACTTGTTATGGCGAATTGCGTGTAAATAGCAGAACGCCATAAGAAAAATAAAAATTAAAAATTTTTTAAATCTGACAGAATATCTTAATGGAATGGTGAATTATATTACCAAATTAAATGAATTATAACAAATTAATCTTTAAAAAATGTTTAACAAATTAATCTTTGTAAATTTCTAATTAATTTTTAAATTCAAATTAATATTTTAACAATTAAATTAAGTTTTAATGCAATAATGAATCTCACTTTACTGTTTTACGACAAACGAAAATTCGCCATCTGTGTGAAAAATTGGCATTCACTGACCTTAAGGGAACAAAATGGTTCTCGAAGTCCTTTGCTGCTCCACCAGATGGGCTCCTGATGATGTAGAATCTCGACTCAAAGCTGATCGTCGAGTGGTTCCGATACGAAAATCGACCGTCGTTGGTCCGCACGATAATTCAAGATGTGATTTAAATTGGAGAAAACCTTTTATATGTGTCTTCCGAATAAAAAATCAGGACCAGTTTCATTCTTTATTTTTATAATACACAACTCATTAATCTTCTTATACTCATACTTCATATTAAGATATGGAACTTTCTCGAATTAATGTTCCATATCACAGTTCGATTTAAAATTGAAGTTTTGCCAAGGCCATGCGGCTAAGATATGTAGATTGTTCACGCACTCTAAGAGTTCAAAGAAACTGATATTTTGTAGCTACGGTATACAGTAATTACCCTAGCCTTTTACGAGTTTAAAGTAACTGCTCACAGAACTTACTGCTAGGATATATAATTAAAAATCCTCGCACTTCAATAGTTTATAAGTAACTGATCACAGGACTTTACTGCTTGGATATACAATTAAAGATCCTCGCACTTTAATATTTAAAAGTAACTTTGCGGCTAGGATATATAGTTATTATTCATGCTCGTTGAGAACTCGAAAAAAAAGATTAATAATGTATACTTGTAGAAGGTTTCGAAAAGACTGAATGGAAAATTTTGCTAAAAGAGCGCGTAAAAACAAAGGACAATTTTATTATTTAAAAAAGGAATGCAACAGAAATTCCTTCGAGAATGTTCTATGCCTTACAATAAATTCAATACAATGGCACTTAAACATTAGAACGCCATAAAGAAGAAAAAAAAAGAACATTGGAACTATTAATCATTTGACAAAACGTCAAGTCGCAAATGTCATTCCTCATACAGGTGGCGATGAAATTAAGCTTAACAAATTTAATTGATATTTAAAATAAATTATTCTCATGCAATTATTATAAAAAAAAATGAAAATAAAATATCATCATCTTGAATTATTACAATTTTCAACCAATACTTGATTTATAAATTGATTGGGTGGTATAAAATATAAATTTAAAAAAAATCAAACAAATTTACTGAATGTCACTAACATATTTTTCCCCCTCGTAATATGTACCATATAATCTAATTTGTATGGACATTGCTATAATTTATGAGTTCTCTTTTTTAGGCGATGACGTATTCAATATAATTTATTTACTTGGCGTAAGCAGAGAAACGGACCGGTCATATTCTTCCCCGTATCAACAGTGTTCTAATTCTTAAGTGGTATTTATACACAAAAAAAAGTTGACGAAATAAATCGCCAGCCGACGTAATAAATAACAAAGCGACAGCTACGAGGTCGCCTTTCGTTACATACACCAGTCGTCTCCGATGTACCGTTCTCTAGGCGCCTCGTTTGCCCACACCAGTCACATTTTTTTGCATACCGCCACGCTTCTATGTAACGCTCCATTATAACGAGCACATTAGCTCTTGTTATTATATTCTCTAAACGCATGATGGCAAATACTATTCGCGCTTAATAAATATTCGCGCATAATTTTCTGAAAACAATGCTGAAAAATTCTGTCAATTTTGACGTTGTGAATACGTGTACGTAATATTTTTTCTGAACGATATTTGTGGCTTAGAAACGTAAATAAAGTTTTACAAATTAACTTAAATCACCGTTTACTTAATTTTTATTCACAACTAAATGAAACTAAGTGATGCAGTATTATATCTACTTTACTTAAATTATTAACCACGACCTAGGTTTCGTTATATGCAACATCTTCAGGTTAGCAATTTGAAGAGATAAAGAAGAAAAAAATGCCTTAAAAAACCGAAACCTAGGTCGTGGTTAATAATTTAAATAAAGTAGATATAATACTACATCACATAGTTTTATATAGTTGTGAATAAAAATTATGTGTTAATGTATTTCTACAAAATTAAGGCCAAATATATTCAATCACCGTTTACTGTTTAAATCACCGTTTAATGTACTGTGTTTGTTTTTTAGCAAGCTTTAGCTTCTTTCAAAATAAAAAAAACGCCGTTTACATTCTGGAACAAAGAAAACAAATAAGTGTATAAATTAAAAAAAAAGTGAAAAGTTATGCTTTAATAAAGTGATCTAGAAACTATAAAATAAATTTTGGGTCTGAGTTATATAAATTAGTGACGCTAAAAAGCGAGGAGCGCCGGTGAATTGAAGGTGCCATAATATTAGATTTTGTTACATTACTATGATTAACAAAATCTTCATAGAATAGAAGTGAAAAATATATAATTGAGATACTTCACTTCATTATTCCTATTTATATATTTGCAACTAGCATGAAAAAAGAAAAACGAATATATGTCATTTGCGACTTTGAAAAAATTTTTTTAAAAATTTGTCCGCCACCTTGCCGCCGCTTCCAGGTGCCAAATTTGCCAAAATTGATGTGCAAATGGGTAAAAAATAATTAAAGGACTTTGATGCAGGCAAACAAATAAACGAACAAAGAGGAAAGTGAAGTTAATAAAAGCATGGTAAAATAACTTTACGGAAAATATGTGCCAAAAATGAAAATTAATTTTTTGTTAATACTTTTTTTTTGACATTACTTTAATCACCGTTAAAAGATTTCTTTCTTTAGGTTTCTTTCTAACTAACGTAACTTTTTTTAAACGCAACTCCGGAAGATTTTGCAAATTTTTACGTAGTGGTTACGAACATTTGCAATGTCTTACTAGGCAAGATTAAAAGTGTCGATAAGAAAATAAAGTGTGCAAATTTGCAATTGTATAAGTCGGAGTCGATCGTGCTTTACGCCACATTTCCTAATAATAATTCCGTTCATACCTAAAAATGCAACCTTGCAACGACACTTATTGTTTAGCGTGCGAGTTAAAATGAATAGCTAGGCCGGATTGGGTAAATTTGCAATTTATGTATTTCCTATTTATTTGACGTTAAATGGACAGTCCAATTATTTATTGCCTTCATAAAGAAACCACATCGTTTATTTTATCGTCTTATTTGTTTTTTGTACATGACGAAGCACTATACAGATAATATAATCGGTGTAAGGATCATTTAGATTGTGTAATTAAAGACTATTATAGGTGCGAATAGAGAAATTAAACTTGCAGCCCTCCTATTGATGGAAGTTTCTTCCCGTGGTTTCAATAGGCTCTGCAGCTGTCGATTGCTCGATCGAGCTTAATTATTATTGTCCAGTACATGAATGTAATATTAGTAACCTAATTGCCGGGGCGTGGTTTGTGAAACGATCTGTAGCCGATACGCGCGGAAATATTGCTACGCGCGGATAGGCATACTGTATTGCTAGTGTATATTAGTACATTTTTAGCCAACGTAGACTTTATGGTTAATAATACTTGCATGAGCATAGGTTACAAATTAATTTGGTCCTCAATGAAGCGACAACGTTTCTTGATGTTTACGATTTTGTACCTCAAAACGAAAACCGGAACGTTTATAAGATCGCTCATATGTCCGTCTGTTCATGTATCACAGCTGTTTTTCTCACAAACATTTGACATTGAAACTTGAAATTTGGCACAATTATGAAGTATATGAGCCTGTATGTATTTTAATAGATAACATTGAGCAATACCTATATTATAGTATTTTTATAATAATATTTTATTAATGTTGAAGAAATATGCACGGAATTATCTACGTTTTAATTGCAATCATGTGAAGGTATAAATATGGCGTCAATAAAGCTGTTTTGTCTCCAAATAAATTATAAATCTGGTCAATGAGTAGATATATGTTCGTAAATATGGAAACTCTAAATATATCTCTATAAAATCGTTTCGACAATTCAATAAAATATTTGTTTAATTAAGATTTTTTTCTACTTTTGCGACATTGGTATTTTTTGGACTTTTATAAATATTTAACTCTCTGAATTTCATTTGATTACAAATATTAGAAAATTGCAGATACAACAAAATATGTTCTCCCCTATTTCCGAGACTACTGAAACTAAAATTTAAAAAAACAGAGTTTTTAGATGACTACGTACAAGTTGTAGGAAAAGTACAGCGGTGGTTTCAAATGTCATAATTTCTGTGACATACACCATGTTTTTTGCCTTTGGCAGATATAGTAGGCAATATATTGTAGAAAATTAATATTTGCAAATAGTTTAATAGACATACTGCATACCCTTAAATGGTTATAAATGCCTAAATGTGTATGGAACCCTTGTAGTGCGAGTTCTACTCGTACTTGACAGATTTTTCTAAAATAAACTTCAATTAATGATTTATTTATTTATAATCTTTTATGCATAGTACATATGTCGAATTTATTGCTACATGAGCAATCTATTCCAGTCAACCATAATCATTTGTATTGAAATATATATTAGTTGGTAGACTGTAAGACATTTTACAATTAAAATTCTTTATAGCACATTAGACGGAAAAGAAAAATTTAAAAAAATACAAAAGTGAAAAAAAGAAAAACTATTGACGTAATTTGGGATGGGAAAGACAGGAAAAAGACAAGAACACAAAGGAAAAAGTTTCAGGAGAGGCAGTACTTTTTCACTCGATCTTTGAAAATATTTAGAGACGTGATTTTCCTGATGGTATGATCCAGATGATTCCATATTTTTGCTGCTTGGACAGTGAAGGATTTTGACCGATATGTAACAGTGGGACAGATATGTAACAGTGGGATAATTACTGCTTAAGAAAGTAATATGATTGAGAATAAACAAATACAGTTTCATATTTATGCATAAAAATATTTTCATATTAAAAAAAACTAAAATTCATTAAACGCTCATAATTTAAATGTAAGTTAATCAATAAAATATAACGTTAATGATAATAGAAACGGTTTATAAGAAAATTTAAATTTAAAGAAGTCTTAGATGTGATATTATATAATCTAGCACATACGAAATGTAGCGAAATTTTGGTGTACAAAATAATATGTCCTAAAATAAATCCCCATTAGCCTGATTTCTAAGTATGCGTCTCAATCAATTTGAATTTTCCTTTTTCTTTGCAGAAAAATACTGTAACTTCAAAATGAGTTTACTGATATTACATTAGTTACTACAGAATATGGACCTTGTCGTATTGTAGAGTGGAAAATATGAGCCAACATTAGGAGTAGATTTTCCACCATTGGCAACTCAAAAGGGATAGGTGGTTACTTACTTAAACAGATTGAAGATTGCAAAAAGTATAACAGATGGGAATAATAAATATTAGAAGGAAACTGATATTTTTACAGCGAAATTGTTATTGTTCGATGACGTTCTACACAACATAGATTTAACATTTAACCTAGACGACCTTCTATACCAATTTAGAAAAGTTAAAAGCCTAATTAAAAGAGGCCCTGGACTAAGTTCGTGTTATCCATTTCTCACGCTCTCATACTCTAAAAGAATAAGAAGTTCATGATTTCAAGATCGTTTAATGGAATTCTCAAGAAGGATTTATCAGTAATGAATGGAAAATTGCACGGCAACATAGTTTGAGAAAACGCGGTATAAGTAAACAGACGAGGGGACGGCGAAAAAACTCCAGCACTGTTACAATGATTAATTGCTGGACTTTATCAGAATGATTAATTGTTATTTGTTATTTAAAGCTTTTATGAATCATTTATATTGTGTTTATTGCTTCTAAAGTTTTGTTAATTTATTGGTTTTTAAACTTTAATCTCTGTAGCTCTGTAACGTTTATCTACTGCTGTAAAAGCGCAGTATCTATAAAACTGATGAAGCTAGACAGTATTTTATTCTAATATCGTAGAATCTTTTTTGAAAATTGTGAAAATGAACACCATATGTTGCATACACTTACAGATAAAGTAAATAAAGAAAATTTCTATTAGCTTATTTTAAGGACTACAATATAACAAATACCTGCGGAAATTGACTAGGCAATATTCAGCCAGAGAAATACTTTCAATTTCGAAACCGTTTTGTTTGGAAATCTGAGATAATTCACTTGTAATAGCTAAAAAGCAGTACATATATATATATATATATATATATATATATATATATATACACAAATATATATATATATATATATATATATATATATATACAAATATATATATATATATATATATATATATATACAAATATATATATATATATATATATATATATATATATATATATATGCACGCACACACGAGTGGTGTATATTGAGTACAATGAAATGTTAAAATTTTGTTATTAGGTTGGTAGTTATTAAACTCGCCACTTTTTTTAGATGTCTGAAATACTATAGAAATTTCTCGGACATTTCTTATAAGCTATATAGCAAAGAGCAAAGAACGGGAAAATGTCATTTTGTATATAATTATCGATTATATTTCTTCATCGTTACGAATTGAAAAATTGTTATATATCGATAAATAAATAAATGTATAGGTATTGGTATAAATATACCATCACGCACAACTGTTATTGCTCTTTAATCATTTCATTATTTTTCTCTTACATAATTCCTTAAATGCTGTATATCATAAAACAATACTTTTTGTCAGCCCTATGAGTTTGTAGTTTCACATCATGTTCTTTGGTCACATTTTAGAGTTCCGTACCTCAAAAAAGGAAAACGAAACCATTACAAAATCACTCACCTGTTTGTTCGTCTGTTAGTCACAGCCGTTTTTCTCAGAAACCTGACTTAAAATTTGGCGTAGTAATAAGACATACTAATTAACTTACACATGTATCAGTAGCTGAAATTTCAAAAGTAGAAAATGTATATTTGGAAATTTTAGGGGGCCAAATTAAGTACTCGAAATTTTTTTTAATACCGTATATAGAATGTGGTTAGTTATGAGGGTTTTAATTTTTTTTCATCATTTCAGGTGTGACATCTTTAGAGATGTACTGAAATATATGGGAAAAATATATATTCATGTCCCTTATTTCGCAACTACTCCACCAAAAATTGAGTTTTTTGAAGCCCACACAAAGATTGTAAGGAAACTATAGTGGCGATTGTAGAAAAACTATAGTGGCGAATGTAGGAAATCAATAGTGGCGATTTTAGGAAATTTATAATGGCGATTGTAGGAAAAATATAGTGGCGCTTGTAAGAAAACTGTAGTGGCGATTGTATGAAAACTATAGTGGCGATTGTAGAAAAACTATAGTGGCGAATGTAGGACAACTATAGTGGCGCTTGTAGGAAATTATAGTGGCAATTGTAGAAAAACTATAATAGCGATTGTAGTAAAACTATAGTGGCGAACGTAGGAAAACTACAGTGGCGATTGTAAGAAAACTATAGTGGCAATCGTAGGAAAACCATAGTGGCGCTTGTAGGAAAACTATAATATACAAGCGCCACGTTTGTAGGAAAACTATAGTGGCGAATGTAGGAAAACTATAGTGCCGATTTTAGGAGAACTATAATGGCGATTGCAGATGTCATATTTTTTAAATAAGCATCATGCTTTTACGCCCATGAAAGATGTAGCAGGCAATACATTTACGTTTTCCTGTTCATTCATTCGCAGTCGATTATCTTGCAAAGCATGCGACATAGAAACTTAAAAAGCATGGTAATGTAACTTATTAACCGTCATATTTTTTACCATCTAAATTTTTAAAATAATATAATTTATTAAAATAATATTATTATTATATAAATATATTAATTTAATATTATTATATATAATTTATTAAAAAATTAAAGAAGGGATGAATAACGGTTTTAATTTTTTTAATTTTGTACATTATATGGGAATTTAATTTGAAAAATCTTGTTAAGGGAATAAAAAACATTTTCTTTTAATTTTAAATATCATATTTAAAAAGATATCCTAAAAAAATACGCAAAAAGAGATTTCTCCTCCTAATTTCTGAAACTGCTAAGCCAAAAATCATGAAGGAAACAGGATCAGTAAAAATCTTTGCCAAAAATTATAGAAAAATAATAGTGATTATCCTCTTATAATTTTTTAAATATATACCATGTTTTTACGTCTGTCAAAGTTACAGTGGGCAACATATATAGATTGGGTAAAATTAATATTTGTAGATAGTTTAATGAACATATTATGTACCCTTAAGGAATACCCTTATGAAAATATTATGTACCCCTGTTTTTGACAGATTTATTCCATAACTTACTTGTCAATCTATATTTACGTTTCCAGTGTATCTTATGCATACATATACGAGTACTATCCAATTGCACTAAATGAGTCACCATTCGACGCAATTTCCTCAGCAATGTGAAACAATGGTGTGAGGTTCATCTTATGTAACCTTATTTCCTGCGGCAGATGTGTGTTTATGGATCACTGATGTGTATCGTCGTCGCTGGCGACGTTGGCACGTACAATGGCCGAGTTACTGTACAATACTTGAGCTTAATCAGCAATTTGTGTATATATTTTGCTCGATGGATTTTTAATGAGATGGAATATGATTCGATTCCCACTATTTAAGGTTTAATCACATATTTTTTATTGCAATAGGTTAATTTGTAAATTTTCTTTTACTAGTGTAACGGCTAAATCAAGATTTTTTCAGCTTGTATTATTTAAATTTGATCTACGTTTACTGAGTTTTCTTGTTTTCAGATGTTCGCTGATGATAAATTTAATTTAATCATGCCGTTGCTCGATAACAATAATTTAATTGTTCAATTACATTTTTATGGCTCTTTGACTCCTGGATCTTTTTTCTATATTTTCCTATTTTCAAATGCTGTCGCCAAAAATTGTATGTTTTTGCATACGTTTTTTGGTGATGTTTTTTGTTCGCATTTTTATCCGTGAGAAATGTATGAATTTGTTGGATTGGAAAAATATGTATAAAATATGTACGTTAGAAAACAATTCAAGGCAAATAACAAGGTTTTTGAATACGCCTTTATTTCGCTATAATTTAATTTTCTTCCATCGACAGCACTCGTTCATTAATTATAACTGACCTTTATAATCTTTTTAAGTACCGGCTCTGGTTAAACTGCTTGTACATATGAAGAAATTTTATCTTTTTTCACATTTTGTTTTCTTTATATTCAAGTGTTATTTTTTATTGCGTACTATATAGTCAATTCTAGATTCTTTTGTATTTAAACGTTGATTGCTGAATAACATTCATTTAAATAAAAGAAAATGTTAAATTTCCCGAACTAATCAAATGATTATAACGAAATTTTTAATATATTAACGAACTTTTTTTTGGGAATAAATATCTTTCCTATTTTTTTAAATTATTAAATGCATAAGCTTTGTGGCAGGAGCAAAAGTTATAAGTAAAAGCATAGATTTTTAAGATTACTCATGTCTACAGCTTTAGGTTAAAAGCCTAAAAAAATGGATATATTTGTTCTACTAATACACTTTGTGTTTTTGCCGAAACTGTAGAACGTTTATAATCTTGAATTGATGCGGTCAAGTTTATTCCACATTCTCGGAGCGGCTTCGGTGAATGACTGGTTGGAACAACTTGTTCAGTGTTTGGGTATCATAAGTAATGTTGACATTGATAGAAAAGTATCTGTTTTAGGAACAGGTTTGCGACAAGATACAACTGTGCATGTAACATGTATACATTTCTTCGTGGTCGAGGGATGTGCCATTGACCACACAAACGGGTGTAGATAGTGAAAGCACGTGTGTCAACTTTTACGTGAAAGTATGTGTTTTGAAACCAGTTATGGTTGTGTAGTTATTTTAATTTCCATACTGTGTATAATTATTTTTGCTTGAAATATTCATTGAAAGATGACGTACGAAATTCACATGATTCTGTAACTCATCATATATCTATTGATATACGTGTTGGGTAAACAATTATGTAATTATAAAGAGTTACTTGTACTAGTAGTTACTGAGATGTAGTTATCGAATTTTATCATTTTTATTTTCAATTTGGTAGTCCTAACAATTATTTTGATTGAACAGTTCGGGTTATCCCGTATTAGGGAGACTATGGCAGTTATAGGTGGCCTCAAAGACTGTTTTCCGTTTGACAAGTAAATTAAATGGCACCTTCATTTTCTTTTAACTTTCCTTTGCAGTGATAGGTGTCATTAGGGTTTACCGAGTTTTATATGACGTGTTTATATACATAAAAAATATATTAGTTGTTAATAAAGTTTACCCTATATTGGTATAAGACGATAATTGTGACCCACATGAAAATCTTTTATGGTGCCACAGTAAAATAACAAATATGAAAAACTGGTTAATTTTAAATTTTTGAGACAGCCCTTGGATTCATATTCGGTTGCTTTTTCACGAGTTATCAGCAATTAAAGTATTTTTGTTTAATTTGACAGCAAATAAACATTCCAAATGATCGTAAAACAAATCATACACGTTACAAATTATCGTAAAACAAATCATGAAAATTATGGGAATCGCTTGCACTTTAAGACGCAATTAATGGATTTGAAGAGAAAAGTTTATGTTATCTTGTATCGTTAAAAAATAGAGCCTTTTTTATTTTAAGTTCACAGTTTAAAAAAAAATAAACAAAATATTTAAAAATTACTGGTGATACTTTAATTTTGCTAAGTAGTAATGTAAACAATTAAATATTTCCAATTTTTTTTCCATGACTTTAAATAACGTCGTCACCGTGGTGTGTTGGGTTGATCACAAGGCCTTTGGCAATGCAGTGCACCGCGTCTCAATAAGATAGATTAAAGTAGATAAACCCTATTTACATATGCTCAGTAGTTTTTATGTAATATATGCACAGGCAAACAGAATGGAGTAATTTTTAAATTTTGAGGCTTCATCAAACAAAACGTACTTTATATTTCTCTTGAGATCTTATGTTGTACAATGTTAATAATACCATCCATATCTGTTCAGTAATTGTTGCGCGATACACATACATGTAAACAGACACACAGAAAAATATTTAAAAAACAGTCGATTTCTTCCTTAATATTTATTTATAGGCACCGAGGCTCATTCTTCTGAAAATACTTTAATAAATAGATTTTTGGAATTTATTTTTTTTTGGTTATGTAACATCATGTTGTATAATCTTGTTAGTTGTTATACTTTTAACAGTGTGGTCGTAGCCGTCAAGTGTGTTGCAGATAAGTGATGCGCCACAGGATACGTTGTCATTCCACTCTTTCAGCTGTTCTCAAGATAGGGGAAAGTATGGCTGCCTTGACCTGATCTATCCATCTCATCGATGCTCTCCCACATGGTCAGATACTATCCACTTTGTCCTGTAACACCAGGCGTTCAAAATGATTGTTGCTACGCCGTAACACGTATCCTAATAATTTCATAACGTTGGTCTGTACAACATTAATGAAAAGCTGTCCGATATCGAGTTTTTGGTGTATAAATGCATTAGTACGAAATTCAGCCCACGACATTCTAAGCATAATTCTTCTTAACTTTATATTTCTATGGGCGTCCCTTGTTTTCAAGAGAAAAAAGTTCGAATTTGAGATACTGAGTCAGTCATTATTGCTACGTAATAGGCTAGTGAATATGATATTAAATTATTGTCGTATAATTAATTAAGGGGGCAGTGTCCCGACAAGATATTCACTAAATTTGCCCGTTTTACGTATGTGATTTGGATGAATTGTGAAGAACAAATAGGCAGATTTTATTTTCAGGCGTGATTTCAAGGGAGAAGAGTTTAGATAGACTTTAAATTTTTCACGTAGTTCGGTTTCGGTTTCCACCGCTTGCTCCGCCCCTTAGTATCTGTAAATTAAATGTATATATACTACAGGGCGGCGTGAGCGGTAGAGACCGAGTTCGAGCGCCGTGAAAAATTGTAATTTCTACCTAAATTTTAATAAAACTGTAAATTTTGCGCCTACGTGCATTAAAAATGTTTGCAAAAAAAATTATTAGATGAAGGATAAGTGATGATGGGATGCATTAAGATAATTTTTTGATTTTTTGCCCGTTTGTGTGTTCGCTTGTGCATACATAACGTAAAAACTACTGTCTCAATTCAGATGGAGTTTTAGAAGAACGTAGAAGTTAACTTAAAATAATATTTAGTTTTGTTTTCACCGCAATCGGTTCACCCAATCATAAGATTTACGAATTTTATATTTCAAAAAATTCATTTACATCGTATTATTAGTCTACACGAGGTATATAAAAATTTATATTTAACAGATTGTTTCGAATTGGTTTTATTTAAATATAATATTTGGTTTCACCTTAAATAGTGTTGGATCCTGGTATTGTAAGAAAAAAAAATATTCTCTTAAATAGAGAAAATGAAAAAAAGTCTCTTAAAAGTTTTATTTAATTCATCAATCAGATAAATGAGAATTCTTGTATTTTTTTATTAAAAATCGGGCATTTTTTATAATAGCTTGTAAATAAATGTCAAAGGAACTCTTTTAACCAACAAAACGAAACAAAGTACAGATTGTGTCTATGAAATTTGTAAGTGCGACAGTGTCGTCAAAAAAAATCATGTAAATCTTGAAAAGAACGAAAAAGACATTCATTTTGACAGCAGAACTAAAGTCAATATTAATTATCAGTTTATTTTTAATTAATTTAGGCAATGATTACAAATTTAAAAAACAATCGGTATTGTTTATTTTTTTGTGATCGTTTCTAAAAAGTTTTTTCATAGTTTTTTAGATTTTTATTGTTTCTTTTTTCTAACAATTCTTTTAATAAAATTTGATATATGTATGTTTATGATTTTTTTTGTATTATGGTTACAAATCGCACTTTATTTTTTACTCTTTCCTGAGTGGCAATTCCTGAATTGTTATTTTTTTTAAATTCTAAAAATATCATTTTTTTTTAATTATGTTCTATTTTTGCAACGCAACGTTCATTTTCGCCGACCTCCTTTGTTGCATTGATGAATTTTTTTGTCATTCCAAGTAAAGCCCTAGAATTGAGTTGTTGGATGTTTTTCTTACAAAGCTATAATTGGTGTGAGGCAATTCTTGAAATTGCTCTTTGTAGTTGCTTGGTGTTTGTAGTTGCAAGAGTTATTTAACGTTGCAAAATTAGGCTTACAAAAGTTTTTTGTCTAACACAATCGTGTTTGCGCCACTTTTATATTTTGGGGCATTTAAGCACACCTAGCAATTTATTTTTTGGCCAGTATGTAATTTACGATTTCTTTAATCGAATCAATAAAAGAAACCAAGCCATTATAGTTAGTCAATTTGTGATCTGCACTTATACAGTTTATTACTAATGAATCAATTGCTCTTTTAAATCACCACACGTAAGTTCGCTGAAATGTTTAGCATTAAAAAGATATTAATTGACATGTTGTTCTATTAGAAGCTGAAATTATATTTTCAAGCTCAGAAAAAACTTATTCTATTTTAGAGTGCATTGTACAATGTAAGTGGATAGTGATATGTTATGGGAACACTTTTCTAAATCTTTTATTCTTACTTTTGTTCAAGGTGTTGGGAAGTAACAAATGTTTAGCAGCATAAACATATTAATTGACATGTCCTTCTACTAGAAGTTAAAATCCGTCTATGCCAAAGACTAGGTTTCTATTGAATGATGAGCTGACTGTGTATTTGATATTTCCAGGCTCAGAATAAATAATCATATTTTCGAGTGCATTATTCAATGTTAGTAGATAGTGATATGCTATAGGGACACTTTTCTATATCTTTTGCTTTGGTTCATGATGTTGGGAAGTAACTATATCCCCTTTTGCTCTAAAGCAGACCGGTTATTGCTTTTGGTACTTCAATTCGTAGAATTATAAAATAGTAAGCACGGATTTTTATGATAACATAAATTTTTCATATAAATCTCAAATTTCTTTTAAGCCGAGTAAATCATGTTGGCTTAAAATTACAAGACAAATAAACGAAATGTACCATTTGTGGTCTGCTGATGTTTGATATGATGCCGATGAGATGAATCTAATTACAAGATAATTTTGCACTGTTATTTAGTGTTTTGTATATATATATATATATATATATATATATATATATATATATATATATATATATATATATATATATAATTACAAATTATTACTTTAGTTGATTGAATAGGTAATCTTCATTAAATGTTAAACGTTAGTACGGTAAAAAGCAAATATAATGTTGCTAGCGGGAATAAATAAAAAGTGTTTTGTTTTAATATTTATTATTTTCTAAGCAATCTTAGCAAAAATAACAGTGAAATCAAAATAATCGTAATTAGTGATATTTTTCCCTTTATTGAGAAAAGTTTCAAGTCATTACAAAATTCAGTAAAAATTTTGATAGGTTTTTTCCTAGTTTCCTTTATGACAATATTATGGTTTGCAGTTTGTATATATATTCACCTTACTTAAATGTGTAATTCCGTGAATTTAGGGATTTTTTTAAATATCATATCACTCTGTGTATAGATCGTCAGCGATATGGTGAATGGTAAATTCGTGCTGGGTATATTTTTGAACAAGCTTCTGCCCGCGACTTCTTTTACGTGAACTGCAGTAATGTAGGGTATGTGTCAATCCAGGTTTAAATTTATTTCTGTTTTAAGTTGCTCTAAACCCTATTAACTAGGTGCATCGTGCACAAGTTACAAAAGGAAGAAAATATTGCGTGATATCCCACAGGAACACGCTTGGGTTTGTGAATTCAGGATATCCGGTATGAATTAAGATATGCTAAAAGTGAATCTGCAGAATTTTTTTTTACAGATAATAATACTGATCAGGTAGGAAACTCAAGGATATCATAAAAGAGGGATGTTATTCCTCAGAACCTACTTCAAATCAGGATAAAAATAAATATATTTAAGTTTTTATATTTAAATGACAATTCAATTCGATGCAAATAATTTTACACGAAAATAATATTTTCCGCAATTATTATAGAATAGATATATTGTCATATTGGATCTGTTTTTTTGAACTTTGATGTCTGTATAATATGTTTGAACTTACCTAGTCAGTTTTGAAAACCTCAAGGTGATACAGCAAACTGAGGCCGAAAATATTATACTTAATCCGAAATTGATCATTGCTCGTCTGTTCACCGGTAATGATAGATTGAGACGTAATTATAACCCATCAATAGTTGGCGGTCATCAAGCGGCGCGCTGCTGAGTCAGCTCGCGCCGCTCTGCCGCAATCGAAGCGGCGCGGCCCGGATAGGCGGCGACCATGAATCTGCCGGGCTCGCTGATAGATGTCCGCGGCGCGGATTGCTGAAGCGCTGATGGCGATCGCTATTTTCCTTTATGCTAATTTAAAGCAATTAGGTGATGGCGCACTATTCGTGGAAGTGTTGATTAACTTTGAATTGTAATTTGTTGTTCGTTGTTAAAAATTATTTTGTAGGCTTTTATGAACATTAAAAATTATGTTAATTGTAGAGTAGCATGAGACATACGGTACCATATACCTATTCATTTCAGTTCTATCTAAACGCCATCATTTTAGAAGCTTCCATTTTAAGATTTTCGAAAGCTGCAACCACTTTTCTGACAGGCTCTATCTCGCGAAGAAGACGCAGTATTAGAAAATATTTTAGATTTAATTTTAAAATACCTCTTCAGTAACACCCACTCGACGCGGCCTACGGGAAAAATGGTTTTCGTCCCGGAGTTCGATGTATGGTGAGGTACTTAAAAAATATATTAAATGTGGTTC
Organism: Druceiella hillmani; assembly: GCA_039881145.1. Classification (NCBI taxonomy): domain Eukaryota; kingdom Metazoa; phylum Arthropoda; class Insecta; order Lepidoptera; family Hepialidae; genus Druceiella; species Druceiella hillmani. The sequence continues at coordinate 31,000,339 of JAYKKI010000005.1, read as the reverse complement.
TTCTCTACTTCTGCGTATTGGCCTAATTTACAAACGTCTCAATGTATAATTTAATAACGTCTTCCTTCTTGTAATTTCCATACAATCGCCTTTTAATTGCAAGAGTTATGATGCTGTGATATATGGACATGGTGGAATACTACTAAATTTAATAAATAAATTTTTTATTGTCCGATTTGTCAACGGTATGGTGTAATTATGAGAGTGTAGGGTTGTAATTTAGTAAGCAATTGTTACGTTAAAGTAGAAACAGTTAAATATTAACTATAGTAGAAATAGTGCAAGAAGCAGAAGCAGTACAATAATTAGAAGCAGCGCAACAAGTAGAAGTAATACAATAAATAAAGCTAATCTAAAAACTTTAACCGTTTGAGTGCCGACAAGCGCCATTGCGCTCATGCGCGTACTAACTAAATTTGCCACGAGCGCGATGGCGCTCGCGAAATCAGTTGCTGTTTAACGCGCGGTAGGGGAGGTCGCTCGCACGTATCGCTATTTTTTTATCTTTCTACGTGTTACATGAAGTTCAAATTATAACATTATTAGTAATTACAATATAAAAAGTATCCAGGAAACGAAAATGTTTAACCCATAATGTCGGAATACGAAAATAATTCGAGTGAAAATTATCATTTTTCAAGTTGTGAAGAAAGTGATAGTGGGAGTGACATTGTGGTGCGCTTACAATTTGGCTTAATGGAAATTTTGAGTGATAGTGATAATAGTGATGATAACAATTATTTTGCTGATACGGAGGATGTACCGGACTGCGAAAATACGATGTGACCTTGATTTCAGTTTTTGTTCACAATATATATTTCCATAATTTCCTTGTACAAGTTTTTATTAAGAAAACATCGGAAAAATTATTAAAATTGAATAATGTTTGGAAGAGATACAGTTTTTTTCGAGACAAGGGTAAATGACATCAAAAACAAAAGATTCCTTTGGCATTTTTAAGTATATATGAGTAAAAAACTATGGCACTAAAACGGTTAAAACGTATTGATTTATGAGGGTTTTTGAAACATTATGTTAATTAACTAGGGAAAAATAGCAAAATACCGAATGTCTGTGGTCGGAAGACAAAAATAATTAAATGATTTTATACTCAGTGTTGAGACGATTAGTATTTTATGGAGCCTTGTTGTTGAATTATTATGAATTTGAGTCATGATTTGTAATGATATCTATAATTAACGACTTCAGAAAAGTCGAAGCTGTAAATAAAATCGGAGAAATTTCATTTCTGGAGAAATATAAAATAATGTTATGGTATTTTTTTCTGCATTGAACAAATTGAATATAAATATTCTTATTTATAAAAAAAATTAGAGATCAGGAAATTTCGATATTAATTATGAATTTAGCACATTGTCTAGTGTGAATAAATGTCGACACGTTACTAGTAGCTTACTATTTACAATGTCTTGTAGCTGCCACGGAGCCAGTGACACCTCGCTCTAAGCCAAGTTTAACGCAAAATAAATCAATGTTAACACAAGTTACTTATTAATTAACTACAGCTTGCCGACGTTAGAGTTTCGTTCAATCGAGTTAACGTCCGCGTTGTTGGCAGCGTTTTATTTATTCATTTTGTTCTCATATAATTGTATGCATCTTAAATTTTAGTCAAGTATATTTTATTCGTCAGTTAAACTTGATTATTTTACTTTTCGAACTAAATAGTTTGCCTACGATTTTTTGTGGATACTGTCCGTGATTAGTTGTTGAAAATGATATGAGAATTTAGTTAATTTTTGGCGATCAGAATTTTTACGCATTTTGTGAAATGCATTTCGTGTGAGTTTCAACTAGTTTCCTTAGTACATATTTGATTATTGATAGATTGTGATGAATGTTACTGCAATTCTAATTTAGTTGGATATCGATAGCGGAACTGCACTGAAGATAATAATAATTCTGTCAATACACGTCCTTATGACTATGTCCGCAAAAATGTCATAGGTCCAAGCGTCATTCTTGATAGAAACGTCGCCAATTTTTTTTAATAGTATTTACATAGAATAGGATTTTTGACCGATGCTTGGTTTTGTAAAAATGTTTTAAAACTGTAGAGTAGGTTTAAGAAAAACTTGGGATGAAAAAAGTAATGCATATAACAAACAACTAATTCAAACTTCAAAATAGGAAAAAATGTCAATTTTTTTCATTGAATAAAAAAGTTATTATGACTTTAATTTCCACACAAAAAAATGGGAAAATTATAATATGCAATATTTAACTTAAACGCAACAAGTCACGAGATATTAAAGATATTTAATAAACTGTCTTATAAAGAAAGCTAAATACGGTCAGTGACGTCATAATTGTGTTTTGTATGGGGCGTTTTCGCGAGACTCGTAGTTCGTCTGTTTTTAAGTCGTTATAACTTTGTAATAAAAAGTCCTAGGTACAATGTATTTATTTTAACCGTTTTTAATGTTATTACTTATTTTGGTTCATAAAATTCTAGCTTTGCCACTAACGGTGATCCGTCAATTCCATAACTGAAATTGTTCCATATTTACAATGACTACAATTACACCATACGTCATGATTCTTGGCATTGTATATTGGCGATGAACACAGACCATAACAACATCAGCCATTGCTTGAATACTTAAGAGCTAAGGAGTTTTGAGTCGTTTTTAATTTATGGTAGAAATTTTAGTTCAGTGGTGCATAGATTTACATTTCCGGTTTCAAAGTCGCATTTAAATTGATTATTTTACGATACAAACAATATTTTTTTATACTGATGCAAATCACATATGTTTAATCATTGCGCATTCAAGATAGTACCCGGAGATGGTTGAAATTATTAGAAAAAGAGAGAGTGAATATAAAGCTGATGCCAACTATTAAAAGGATGTAGCTTGGAGAGGTAAGATCGTTTGCAATTGTTTTTATTATGTGAACAATGTTTTCTGAATTTCACACTATTTTTTGTTACTACTCGTTGTATAATTAATATATATATACACTAACGATCACTTTCACAACAACAAATACAAAACAATTTCATTGATGGTATATTTTTCCTTCGTATGCCATAGAAAGAAAAATCATTACTATAGTCAGAATTAATGTATTGTACAATGACTGACAGTAATATTATATATTTTAACGGTCGCCTTAAAAAGCACATTTCTGGGATAAAAATATAAGGGAATTTATTTTAAATATTGGATTTAACGTATTTAGTTCAGAGGCAGTACTACTTTAGATTAAGATGAATTTCTAACGAATAAATCTTAATTTTAAATACTACTTTTAAATGTAATCACTTATTTTAAAAATATGAATAATGTACTATTTATTTTTAATCGACTTCATAAATGGAGGAGGTTCTCAATTCGTCAGAATTTTCTTTTTGCGATAATTCTTTACCAAGAGGACCTGAACAATGAAACTCCTTAACGAATGGCAATAAATCAATCATGATTCAAGATATTTGTAAAGTATAAGTATTATTTTGTAAAGTAACAACTAGTTGTTGTTGTTTGGTAGTTGTTACTTTACAAAATAACTACACCGCTCATCAGTTCAGGGTCTCATGATGAGTTCTGGAGACAGAAAATGAAACTCCTTAACGGATGGTAGTAAATCATTACTGATTAAAGACATTTGCTATTGGTAGTTGTTACTTTGCAAAATCTAATATTGTACATCTGATATGGAGAACGGAATTCTTCAACCGTTAACAGCTAACCATTGGCGGCTATTACAATCGCTTCGCTTCTGTATATTGTTGATAACCAACTTTAGATAAAGAGGAAATGATCTATATATAATCATAGGTATACTAGCTCTTGCTTGTGACTTTTATTAATTATACAGTATTCTAAAAAAGAAAATAATTGAATGTTAGGTATAATGTGATGATTTATACTATTAATCACTAAACTTTCTAAAATAAAATATAATTAACTCGTAATAGTTACTTATTTCCGAAGTCGGTACCTGCACCGCCAATCAACATCTGCTCAATTTTGTATTATCTATACGCCCTTTATAAAATTACTTGATATTGTGAGTATATAGAATATATTAGAAATATATTAGAAGTTAAGGTTTTAAATTTACATTATAAATTACGTAAAATTATAAACGTAACAATTGTATTGTTTGATTCATAAATACAGATTAAATGTCAGTTGTGTACAGCTTTTATTAGATGCTTTTATTTTATCAAACTTAATTAAGGATAATATTTCTCAGCTCTTAATAAATTATTGCTTCGTAATAATTTCTTAGAACTGGAAAATATTTTTGTCTTTGATACAAAATTTTTCATTGTTCTTATTTGTTCAAAATGGTTTTCCTTTTTTCCGAACTTCGTTATTATGTATTTGACTGAAATTCTTATTACGTGGTTACCTCACGTAATCTGGCGAACAATTCTTATTATTATGAGGCAAACCGGATAGAGTGTTGTCACCTATGGCCATTTGGGGTTTTAAATGGCACATAACGGTTATTTAAATTATTTTAATGGTAACTGTACGAGAGAATGCACGTTACAGGAATGTGATAACTGAATCTGGTTTGCCCAGATTCTACCAACGCGTTGCATCCATACTCACGCACTTTCTAAATCCGTTTCCGGTGCCATATTATGATGATGCTCAATTTCGCTTTCGTCGAATGCCCGGCGTGTGATACGCAAATTCGAATGAAAGTTTTTTTCTAATCGGTGCAGATAATCGATCTGGTGCGTTGATCTTGGCTAGTTACGTGGAAGCGGATTGTTTTATAAGCGACAGTGCGAGAGAAAGGTGTGATCTGGGCGTGTGCTTCGTGTTGCGGGTTTTAACCGTTTGTCGAAAGCTTCGAGTGTGTGAGTAGCTTTGTAGGTCCGTTGCTTAGCCGTGTTATGTTAATCAGTTGTTTATAAATCAACTTCTTACACACGGACCTTATTATAGCTGTTGATACCCGACAATGCAATTGTCCATTTTAGATAACTGTTCGTAGTGTCAAATTGAAAGTTTCTTTTGGTACTTATTATGTGAAGCAATATTAAAAATGTATTAATTAATTGATTTGGGGCCGAAAAGGTACAAATCATATATTAAGCTCAGAGTATTAATTGTTTACGTTCTGAAAAAATATTATTAGTTTTGTTATTCTTATTTATTTTAGCGAATACCTAAAACTTAACTTGGTGTCCAATTTCTATTTGGGAATAAACTGTATTGATCATTGGGCATATTTATCGATTTCTGTTTTTTATATTATGATATATTTGAAAAGAATTTGATAAAAGAAATAAATTTGTTATTTGTTTTCAAGTTGATATTTAGCAATCTTTAACTTTTTTCCTGCTAAATAAAATGCACTATCAATGTACTGTCATAAATCATTTTTTTGGTACGACATAAATACAAAAAGACTTAAATACTATCAATAATTTCTGTCTGATATTTTTTTTAAACTTTATAAAAGGGCATTTTTCGGGCAAATTGGTTCAAAAAACCTTCAAAATAAATATATACAAAAATAAAGTAGGTACTTTTTGGCATGAAACTAAGTATTGTCACATATTTGGTTAAAATGATAATAATCGATTGAAAAATAATGTCTTGTCTATCGATTTTAAAATTTAAAAAAATGTTGGTCACCTATGTTGTAAAATGGTCCGTATCTTCTCTGTATAATCATTTTTAATAAAGAAACGATTCCCGTGACGCAGATTTAAATTTTGCGGTACTTTTCTAGTTATACATCATTCTCTTCTTCAGAAGGTAGTTGCAGCTCTTCCCCAAGCGAGTCAGAAGAAGACGAAAGCTGTTATTTTCTTCTTTCTTATATATATAGCCATACTTTTATTGTTTGTCTGCTTTTTTCCGCTTTTGATACTTTAGTACTTCAATGTAAATTCTAGGACCTAATGTATTTACGTCAAGATACGGATTTTACCGGGCGAACGTCAATAATTTCAAAGGCGTTTTTTTTTGTACATATTACTTTTGCCGATACTGTTCTTTTCTTAAATTTTAGTTGAAATTATTACGAATCTGAAAACAGAAATCGGATCGGATCTGAAAACAGAGAAAGCTCTCTATTGATATATAATAAGGAGATGTCCTAGCATTAAGCTTTAACTTATTTTCTTTACGGGAGTCGTCGGTACCAAAAGAAATAATGAGGAAAGACCTGAAGGTATAAAGGAATATATCGTATTCCCTGAAGGGATAAACGAATATATTTAGCTATCTAGCCAGGCATTTTTAATTAGTTGAATTGTGTATTTTTTTTTCTTGTTCTTTGATCGATATGTGTTATTATGATTTAAAAATGTTAAATTAAATTACTGTAAGGCGTATAAGGTAAACAACCAGGCAAACAGCGTAAAATGACATAATTTTTAGTAGGATATTTAAGCAAGAAAAAGCTTTAGTTCTTATATAACATCATCGAGTAACATAAGTTACAGTAAAATATTTTCAGTAATGCTACAGTTCTGATAACAGTGTTAAAACAATAACGGAAACATATTTAGTTGCTAAGGCTTTGATATGCTTTAAGTGTCATCAATTGGGAGAAATCTCTGACTGAGTTTGGAGACTGGATGAATTATTATGCATACTGATATTTTCATCAGAAAGTAGTGGCAACAAAGCCTGGTTCCATGTCTTCTACATAAAGATTTAACGAATTTCCACCTGCAACACGAGACATTTTGAAATTGAAAGTATTGAATGCTTATTTTTTGTGTAGTGTGTTTTTTTATATCACTGAAGAATAACGGTAATTTCTACTAATTTATCAGCTACAGAGTGTAACATTTGACAGAAGTGTACGTTCTATATGACAGACGTTACACAAATTATATATTCGATCGATAGATGCCACTTTGATTACACATCCACCTGATCGGTAGATGCCACTTTGATACAGGTCAACGATTTCAGAGAGATGATGTGCAATCATCTCTCTGAAATCGTTGACCCGACTGATTTATATTAACCTTACGTTCTAATACTAGTTGCTCTTGGTTCCTAGTGAGATTTCTGATATTATCAATGTGAGCACGTGAAAATGGAAACTTGATATCGGTAAAAAGGAAACTAGATATTCGCAACGTACATGATATTCACAAATTCGCTAAAAAATTCTCCATATTTCGGTAAAAAATAAAAGTTATAAAAAAAAAATTAAAATTAGTAAATAAAAACATTTTCTTATTTCATATTTAATTTTTTTTTCAAATTTATTGAAAAATCCCCAAGATTGCGTACGTTTATCGTATGTTTATGACGTTCATCGTATGCATATACGTATGTTTTAAGTAAACATTTAAGGATAATCTCAAGAGGGCAGTTTAAAAAACTTTTTTCTTAGCGTCGCTTCACTTTTTTGAAACACATTTTCAAAAACAGAATTAAAATATATGAAACTGTATAAATAACAATGTTTTAATACGTGTTTTTATAAAGATGTGAAAATTTCAATTGGCTGAATTATCATAGTTCTTTTATTTGTCATTAAGCGAGTTGAACAAGTCCTTGACCTTTAAAAGCAATTCTTACTAACCTTTTTATAACCATTTTACAGCGCCATCTAGTAACGAGCGTCTTAGATAATTAACCTCTTTTAACGGTTTATGGAGACATCTCTCGGCTAGAGGAGTAAGCTCGTTGTTTGTCAATACATTACTTGTACAACTAATAGCGGTTTTGTGTCGTAATAACTTCACTTATTGTATTAGTTCTTTGTTGCGTCATGTATTGTACTGCTTCAATGGACGCATCTGATTTTGTATATAAACAGTCAGTACTTCTTCGTGATGTTATATTTAAAGGTGCACGTAAATTATAATGAGCGAAATTATGTTGAACGTATAAGAAAATATTTTTAAACAAAACTTGGATTTTCCAAAAGAATATATTTAAAATTACACTAATATTTATTTCTTTTTTAACAGTGATCTTTTAAAATTTCGATTCTAAGATATAGGATGAGATGCGTACAGCTGTGAAAAATTTTTAGAAAGCAAGTATTCAAAAATGTAACATAGAGAAAATGTTTTATTCTAGCTGAGTTACTACGGATCTATTTTATATTTTGTTTTTATTTCTTTTATATAAGCAGGCTATCGGGAAATTCACTGACTATATTCAGTAGCACATTAATTATACTTTCATAATTGCTCCTAATTTTTAGCAAACTCTTGCTCTCAATGGAACTATTTTCCATTATTTTATATAAACGGATGTATGCGAAAACGCACCTACACCATAATATAGATCAAGAAAGTAAGGGACATAAGACTAAGAATGCTGGAAGCAACGTAAAGTTCTTTCTCTTTGCACTTATTTTGAACTACATAACACCGAGGAAGTAAACATTCCGTGTAACTACCAGAGCACAATGTAATCAAAGTGTACAAGTTATGTCACAATAAGTTTAGCGGCGTAAGTAATTCTTGTGTCATAAATCAATAGCGTGCGAGATGAATGGAAACCGGCAGTCACGTTCTCGACAGAGCAATCGTGTTTTGGAATGTCTTGTGACAATATTGTTGTTAAGTTGCGCTGTTCAGCGAAAGATATTTAATCAACTATTTTGTGTGATATCCAACAGCGCTGTATTAATAACGACATTTATTCGTTCTGTGTCGTTTTCCTATGAATTAAGTGTTCCCTGAAGTTTACAGAAGTTCATTTGTTTCCAGTTTTCATTTGAGTACCCAGAAAAGATTTGGTTAGATCCTATGAAGATGGAATATCTGAAAAGGATCTTTGTATTCGTGGATTACCGACACAGAATCACTCGTGTATGATGAAAAGTTTATATTGTTATATAAAACATAATAACCGTTTAAAATTAACTGGTCTATATCTTGGACGATCTACCGCTTTTATGGTATTCCCTGAAGCCGGGTTATATAACCTGGTTATATAATTTGGGATGCGTTTACAATATAATAGTGTTTTTGAAGTAAAACTTCTTTACGCACGCTTGACTTGGGGAGTAAGCTGTTGAATGCGTGACGAGAGCATTACAAAAAGTGTGATCGGGCGAGGCGAACGGAAGTTGAGAGGGAGATATAAGTTAGTGAAGACAGAAAGAGAGTTACGTTTCGTATATTACTGTAGGGACAAGAGAGAGACACACATTTTATTTCTCTCTTCCTCTCATAGCCAGTACATGAAATATATATATATATATATATATATATATATATATATATATATATATATATATATATATATGCGAGTTTGCCAGCGTTACGCGAACGATTATTATTTTGTAATTTCATTTCGTTCTTGAACAATTTTATAAATTATTATTTTGTTCAATACATTAAATATTCTACGTTTAAAGTGAATAAAATTGTAAATTCATTTTAACAGTTTATATTTTGTGAATTTGAAGTTTTACTTCAGTCGTGTGGTCTAAAGCACATTCGTTTTTTTTTAAATATTTAATTCCCAATAGTTTTCTCATTGAAGCGATTAAAGAAACAACTAGGCATATATAGATATATAAGAAGAATTCAATCATTCTGATCGGTCAACCAATCAATTATATATATTCTATGATACGTGTTTTTATATCCGCACTATAGGTATTATACTGAAGGGGAATCGACATTAATACGAATGTGGGATATGATTTAAATGATGGTATAATCTTACGAGTTACTTAAAAAATACACAAAATAAGAGTCGGACATGTCTGTTAAGATTAAGTGCCTATTGGAATTATAATATAAGTATTAAGTAGTTTCATTTTTGCATCGGACTGTGTGTTGATTACAGACACAAGTTAGAAACACAGCTTCACTAAGGTTCATGTAGCATAATCGTATGTATTTCAATTATTATCTAAGTTTTTAATATACTAGTAAACCGCACTGAATGTTTTATTTCATTACACAACACACCGTTTCAACTGTGTAAATTTTTAAAAAAATTTCTAAAATGCAAACAGGTTTACAAAGTGCTTTATTTTTAATAAAAATGTGTTTTCCTGAATTTGCCGTTAAAATTGTTTTAAGATCTGTCTCATTTATTTTCGTAAACAACAAACCGAGCATATAACAAAGTTTTAGAGGAAAAAATATTTTTAATCATATTTTTATTAACTTAATGTTCGTACTTAGTTTGACTACACAGTTTAGATGTGATGACGCAGGAAAGTCTTTGTCTAAGTGTCGGGACAGAGTATATAGATATGCTCTAAAACATAAAGCAGAAAAGTTTGCTTTTTTTGTTTGTTCGCAATATTTTCTCGATCTACACATCTTATTTCAAAAGTTTCCTTGTGTTTCAGATTTCTTATTCCTATAATTTGGAAAAGATTATAGGCTGAAAAATTATTGCGAGGGGAAACACGTTTTGAACGGTAGAGAGAAGCTAGCTTATTTATTGAGTGATTATCCCGAGTATTTCCGTTGATAAACACTAGACCCCGATATCGTTTGACGAATGGAGTTGAGAAGTTATTGACCGCTGGGACGGGGGACAGGGTACAGCATAATTAAGATAATTGTACGCGAGTGAAACCGGCTTGTTTAATACAATATTTAATCTTTCCATGTATATATCAGTACAAGTAACAGGCAATTTTCATTTATAACACGTATTTAAAAAAAAGGTATTTAGAGAAAGCTGATAATTAATAAAGTTTGTATTTTGGCAAATCGACGCAATAAATACAAGTATTCAATACGTCAATTTGCAGTGAATGTGTGGAAGCCAGAATGTAAAGAATTAAAATCAATTATCACATTTTGAAAGCAGTTCCCAATTAATATTTTTAATTTAGCTGATATTTTTAGAAATTAATTTCGAGTAATGTTGTATTTAAAACGTAATTAAAAGAATAAATGATTAAATTAAATTAATAATTAACTACTTAAAGTAAAAGTACGCGTTGGCGTGTTAGCGTCGTGTGTTCATGACAAAATATTGAACAGCTTTTTGTTGTTCAATTTTTACACATTTGGTCAGTGTTACAACGCTGAACTTTTTATTGACTTCAATTAAGAGGAGGTTTTTAATTTGATTTACAATTTTGTACGTTTATTTGCATATAAACTTTGAGCGAATGTTGCGATTTGGATTCAAAATTTATGTATTCGGCGGAAGACTTTTTTTTTTACCTATCTTACTGATCACGATAATGGTTTAAGGATAAGTTAAATGCTTAACATTTTTTAAGATATTTCACATTTTCTTTATTTTTAAAATTGTTGTTAGGCATTTGCTTGCCTGAATTAAATATATAAAAGTATTTTTTTTTTCAATTTGTGTAAGATTGAATGATTGTCAAGAAAAGGTGAGGCGGTTCGTAGTTCAGTTAATAGTTTTGATAGAAAAAAAAAACATGAGATTTAATGTAATATTTGGTGATAAAAAAGGATTTGATGGTATAAGGATTGACTTATTTTTAATTTTTAATCTCTCCATGGAAAGACATCATGTAAGTAAATTTGTTGTTTCAAGCATTTTAATTAGTGCAAACTAAAAAGTTAACGAAGTGTAACTTATGGGCAAGCCTATTTGGTAGCAGTGAAAGTTCTTAAAACTGGCCATTTGTAGTACTGACTATGAAAATTAATTAAAATTTCGAAAATCGAACTCTTTGGTAATCAAGTACTTTCCCTGAATTTGTCATTCTTTTCTACAATTGGGCGGCAATTTGAAAATTGTCTGTCTTACGTCAAGACGAATTCAAAATGAGAACATTTATCGTTCCACGATTTTTTATGATTTTCATTGTAATGTCAATTAACAACAAAGTTATGATCGACTTTAATTGACATTTTACGATAAAGCCACATCCAGAGCTATTGTTTACAAAATTCTATATGAACATTTAGGCGTTAAGAAGCGTTGTACTAGTTGGGTATCTACTGATTTGATCGAAGTTCAAAAATACCGTCCATGCTTTGGTCTCGCGAAATGTTAGAAAAATTCGACGGAGATCACTCAAATGTCGTATTCAACATCTTGACGAAAGATGGATACACTGCTACGAACCAGAAACTAAGACAGTCTGCGCAACGGGCGCAAAGAGGGTCGCCTATTTCGTAGACGCACGAGTTATTAAGCAATGATCATTCTGGAAAATATATGTACCACTATTATTTTGGAAAATGTTTGAGAGCAACGCCCTCGCGGTAGAATCGTTCTTCATCTGAACAACGTCTCCGCATACTCGGCCAGATGAACGACCGAATATTTGACTACGTCGGGTGTAGAAATTATGAGTCATCCGCTGTACAGTGCCGACCTCGCACCATGCTATTTATATTAATTTCCAAGAACAAAAGATGAATTGCGAGGAATGTGATTTTTACACAGAAGTAGCGGGTACTCCTTTCGAAAAGGCAGTGGAAGAGACGAAGAGACGAGAAGGAAGAGTGGGCTGCTGCATCATCCAGTGGTTGTATTGAATGAAAGTCATAGAGCGGCACGGAGACTAACAGAACACTTCTAAATAACATAAAATAACTCGTATATGGAATATATATATATTTACAATATAGTTGCTTTTATCCATGGTTGGTCGACGTGTACTTCCTATTAAAAGGGCGAGATTTGTCTCTGATCCAATGAGATCTGATCTACTAACATATTGAAGTACTAAATTTTCATTATTGAGAAAAAAACACTGAATTTCGTCCTATGCGAATGGCACTACTTCCAAGATTACAAACTATTTCAGAGATTCGTTCTACCGTTTAAACATAATTGAATAATAAATATCCAAAAACAGTTTTTATGGTATTAATATTCTATACAGGCGTAGCTGTATGGAATATTAATATCATAAACTCTTACCCAGTCCAAACAACAGACATATTCTGGTTTGCTTTGTGGTTATCCGATATTCTCGATAAACAACAATAAATGAATTATAAAGTTGCTAGTTGGTTCCATTTTTCATATTTTAAAAACTTCATTGTTATCTCTTGTCTCGACATGTTCGAGAATATCGGATAACCACAAAGCAAACCAGAATATGTCTGTTGTTTGGACTGGGTAAGAGTTTATGATATTAATATTCCATACAGCTACGCCTGTATAGAATATTAATACCATAAAAACTGTTTTTGGATATTTATTATTCAATTATGTTTAAACGGTAGAACGAATCTCTGAAATAGTTTGTAATCTTGGAAGTAGTGCAATTCGCATAGGACGAAATTCAGTGTATTTTTCTCAATAATGAAAATTTAGTACTTCAATATGTTAGTAGATCAGATCTCATTGGATCAGAGGCAAATCCCGCCCTTTTAATAGGAAGTACACGTCGGCCAACCATGGATAAAAGCAACTATATTGTAAATATACATTTTCCATATACGAGTTATTTTATGTTGTTTAGAAGTGTTCTGTTTCAGTCACCTACAAATACGCTATCATGCAATCGCTTTTTATTTAGTATTCTTTGAAATAATTAAATTATAATACATCACAGTACATAAATTTAAAGTCGGTTGGAAAATCCGTAAATCGTAAATTTACAATCAAGTCATATCCGGTCTAAGGACAAAGTGTCGGTCAGTGCGTCACGGTTATGTTTGGACATTCGCATATAGTCGCTCGCTTCCGCCGTTTTCACGGGTCACGGTCCGCGCTGATGGGGCCGGCGACAATCGTAAACACGGGGCGGAGGGGTGGGAGGAGGCGACAAGCTGAATTAGGTTCGAACTGTGTCTACTAGTAATTGAAGCCTGACGTGGTTTAAAATAGTAACAATATTTTTATTTGTAACAATATTTTTATAAAGTTTTGATAATGAATCATATGAGGATAAGGTGATAATTGAAATTTAGGGAATATTTTGCGGGTACACATAATTTTTTACGGTTAATATTTCTGTCGATTGGAAATAAGAGTTTTGGTTTAAAATACCTAGTTACAGTTGTAAAAATTATTGTATTTAAGGTATAATTAAAAGATCTAGAAAAAATTATACTTTGAATGTGCCCGAGGAACGCAATAATGCCTATAGTTATTTTGTATTATTTAAAGCTGCGTGACAGAAAAATACGCTCCAATTTATTTAGCGAATATAATTTTATTGTGTAACGTTAGTTGATGTATGCCATTTTTTCTTATCGATATGTTGTTCTTGTATTTGACTGGGAAAATTGAAAATGAATTCAAAATAAAAGAGCTAGCCGTGTGCCGCACAATAATGTTGGTTAAATATTGGAGAAAATATTCTGTTTATTTCTTCCTACATAAGACGCGAAGATTGCTGTATGTCCGTTTATACGGAGTCATTTCAGAAATTTCGCTGTTTTCACTTTTACTTGTCTAAGATATAGCTTATAAAAATTTATTAAAAAGTTTTAAGATTTGAGGACATTTAATAAGAGTGAACGTAGTCAATTGTCGTAGATTAGTTTTAAATAAAACGTAGCCGACATGAATTCCATCGAAGCATTTAAAATTATGCAAATTGCTTTTAATGATTATTTGTTATGTAAATTAAATATGAAAATTGGCTCCCAATTTCAGGCAAATTTTCGCGTCGCGAATTATTTAATTAGTCATTAAATTTATTGTCGACCGTGTTATTATACATTTGGATATTCTTCAATTTTAAATCCATTGTTATTTAAACTTTATCCAAATTGACTTCACATCGGTTCTATTGTCCATTGACTATTGACATTTATAACTCACTTTCTTTTTGTCAGATAATATGATGTAAGCATACAGGAATTGACTTATAAAAAATGACTTACAAAAATCTACAATAAAAGAAAATGTTGAATTTTTGACCAAAATGCTGTTAATTTTAGATTTGAAACTTATATAGTATACCGCATAGGCGTAACTTGAGGTGTTATTTATGTAATGTAATATACAAAAGAAATTCAGACATTTTTGAAATAGAGACCCTTATCGACTAATAGAAAACATAGCAGACCATACCCATCTTAGGTAGATTATAGTTTATTATACTAATTAAAATATCCTAAACTTTATTTTAAGGAAAACTGACTTTACATTTTATCGTAACAATATTATGAAGTATACGCTTCACGCAGTGATTCACAAGCTCAGGGTCATTTGCCAACTGGTCATAGCTCTGTTGTTGGCACTAATCTGAATAGCAGTTTTGAGACAACTATATCATTCGGTACCTACTAAGTATATGCTTCACTTGGTGATTCACAAGCTCGGGGTTGTTTGCCGACTGGTTAGAGCCCTGTTCATGGAACTAATCAGAATGGCAGTTTTTGAGACATCTGTATCAGTCGGTTAATACAAAGTATACGCTTCACACGGTGATGCACGAGCTAGGGTTGTTTGCCGACTGGTTAGAACTTTGTTGATGGCACTAATGAGAATGACAGTTTTTGAGAAACTTGTATCATTCGGTTAACACAAATATATGCTTCGCACGGTGATTCACAAGTTCGGGGTCGTTTGCCGACTGGTTAGAGCTCTGTTGATGGCACTAATCAGAATGGAAGTTTTTGAGACACCTATATCATTCGGTAAATACAAAGTATACGCTTCACACGGTGATTCACAAGCTAGGGGTCGTTAGCCGACTGGTTAGAGTTCTGTTCAAGGCACTAATTAGAATGTCAGTTTTTGAGAGACCTGTATCATTCGGTTAATACAAATATAAGCTTCGCACGGTGATTCACAAGCTCGGGGTCGTTTGCCAACTGGTCAGAGTTTTGTTGATGGCACTAATCAGAATGGAAGTTTTTGAGACACCTACATCATTCGGTAAATACATAGTATACGCTTCACACGGTGATTCATAAGCTAGGGGTCGTTAGCCGACTGGTTAGAGCTCTGTTCATGGCACTAATTAGAATGGCAGTTTTTGAGACACCCGTATCACTCGGTTAATACAAATATACGCTTCGCACGGTGATTCAGAAGCTCAGGGTCGTTTGCCGACTGGTTAGAGCTCTGTTGATGGCACAAATCAGAATGAACGTTTTTGAGACACCTGTATCATTCGGTTAATACAAATATACGCTTCGCACGGTGATTCACATGCTCGGAGTCGTTTGCCGACTAGTCAGAGCTCTGTCGATGACATTAAACTGAATGGCAGTTTTTGAGTCACCTAAATAATTCTATAAATACAGTAGTTTAGTAGACTGTGGATTAATTTTTTTATCTTAATGCTTTACTGAAATTTAGAGTTATTTTAATTAATGCGGGGAAATATTAGTATAATTTACATAATTGGGTTTGAACTTAGACTCTATGAACTAATTATTTATACCTTTTTGTTAATCGATTTATAACAAGTGAATTAATAAAAGATTGATGTTGTAGTGAGTCGGTGTTGCGTTTGATTGTTGCTAGTTAATGTAAAAAATGTGATGGTTTGATAATAATTATTGATAAATGTAATTTAATTAATTACTTAAGTTTTATTCATTTTTATTCTTTGTCATTTTATACCTTAAAAGTGGGGTGGGCTTAAATCAAAGCGCACGGTAATGCGCAGGCCGTTCTCGCAAAACTCACCGCGCACGCTGTGCATGTTATGCACGAGCCATTTTGATCACTATGTACATCTAATTATTAATTCAAATTCAGAGTCAATATTCTCTGGATTTCAATTATAATATTATTAGTTAGACATTTGGTTATGTAACACATTTGGTCTCAGTCTCAGTCTCAATCCGGTTCTATGTGTCGAGAAATAGACCTCGATAAATTTTATAC
This sequence comes from Druceiella hillmani, assembly GCA_039881145.1. NCBI lineage: Eukaryota > Metazoa > Arthropoda > Insecta > Lepidoptera > Hepialidae > Druceiella > Druceiella hillmani. The sequence goes on along the minus strand of JAYKKI010000005.1, from coordinate 30,983,657 downwards.
AGAAAATGAACTTGGCAAAGTTTTACATTTCAAATATTCTTATCGTTGACTGAATAGTTCAACAAGAACTTATTTTTTCAGATGCTTTTGGTGGAATTTTTATCACTTATATTCATAACTTTAAATGTATATGATACAATGATTATAATTTAGAAAATACCTTATTTTTATTGCTAAAGAAAATGGCTATAATATTTTGGTCTCATCGACTAAAAAGTACGTACTTTTTGCATTCGAAAATACTTGTAGTTGGAAGAATAATTGTTCGATCACTATGACGTTTTTTAGTAATTTATTGTGAGACCTTTGAATAGTAATTTATTGTGAGACCTTAAAATTACTAAAAAAATATTACTTACGTTGTAGTATAAGTTTTAGACCAATCAACTTTGCAGTCATTTTGTTAAAATGAGGTAAACAGAAAAAAAGTAAGTTCAAAAAAAATTACTGTTATTTTACGCTATCTCGAAATATAAAATCGGGACTTTCAAATATTTTCTGTTCAAGCCATTATCTATATAAATATATATATATATATATATATGTATATATATATATATATATATATATGTGTGTGTCTGTGTGTGTGTGTGTATATATATATATATATATATATATATATATATATATATATATATATGTAGTATTATATAATTGTAACAGAGTAAATTCTGTATATGGGAAATATTTCCAAAAGAGTGATTGATTTAGAGTAAAGAATGATAATAGAAGACAGAAAATTTGTTTTTAGAATTTTTGTCTGCCTGTCTGTGTGTTAATTTGTTCATCAATCACGCGAAATCTACTGGACGGATTTTGTTGAAATTTGGTATGGTAATAGTTTATACCCTAAAAAACATATAAAAAAATTCTAATAATTTTCTCATTCCGAATTTCATGCGGAGGAAGTCGTAGGCGCACCTAGTAATCTGTAATTTCACGGAACCTGTCTTTCATTTGTTTTAAACGCTCTGTAGACCAAAACTGCCAAATATTGCCGCGTGATTAAATTAATTACTACGGTAATCAATTTTCTGTCAAATTAAAATGTGATTAAGAATGTAAATAACGGTAAGAGTTATCATAACATATATTATTTTAATTAAAACTTTGTTACACCTGTCGTAACAACCGGATGCTCAATAATATTTTCTAATGAATTATTTATTAAGATATGTAATTTCTAATATGGAGCAATATAGCAAACAGCAAAATATACATATTTACATATTTACCTTCACCATGTACACATGTTTACATAATACGTTATAATGTAACAGTAATTATTACTTAAAATTGTTGTGTTCACGCCACACTCCAATGTGCCTATCTTTATTGCAGTTCATGTTTACCTAGTGCGCGGGAAACTCGCCTCTGTCAATTGTTTAGCGTGTGATCTTTTATCACGTAATTAATTAATTATTTTTTTAAATTACTCTTTTAACTTTACTGTGATAATATTATCATTATAATTTCTATATTAGAAAATAAATACGTTCATTTTTTATTGATTTGTTGTAATAAGAAAATTTTGACGTTTGTGCCGATTATAAATTTATTGTCTATGACCTCCGATGAATGAAGTTAAATTCGAATTTTAAATACATTGTTCCACGTGTTTCTTTTGTATGATAAAACAGTTTTAATTTTGCATGGTGCGTGTTTATAGTTTCGATTGAAATGTGTTTTTAAAGTTTATGTGTTGTTTTGTGCTTACTAAACACATGTTCCACGATAGAGTTTAAGCAAATATAAAATATTTCTCTTTATATTATTTAATTAAGAATGCAAATTCATTAATAATTCAGTAAATCTACAGAAGAGTTAATAAATTTATTAACAAATCTCGTCTTGAATTGTTTTAATAAAATATTATTATTTGTTTGTGATAATAATATGTCATTAGAAGAATTCAGATATTTGTGATTATAAAACGAAATAACGTAAAGAAATATAACAGGCTTTTAATTTTAATACACTTTTCAATATTCAGAGGTACAATCGGATGAAAAGATTTGTTGCAAGAGTCATTGTTGTTGGTCGATAAATTAATTTGTGATTTAATTTCTGAATTTGGTCGTAGACTGCAAGCAAAGAAACTTTATTCTTTTTACTTATCATAATTTAAAAAAAAACTTATTTGAAATTTCTGGGGACCGATTAATATTATTTTATTGTAATATTAGAGTAAGGGTGATATATTTATAGTTTTATTTAATAACGATTAATTATAATTTATATCCGAAATACTAGTATTTGTGACGAGAAATCAATAAGTATTGACACTAACAATAAATAAAAATATTGTTAAATATTATAAGTTGGACGAATAGAAACCGACATTTTGGTAACTTATTTTTTGTATTCATTTTTGAATGTGGCATTTAACGCTTTTTTATTTTAAAATATCTACTTAAATTTATCATGAATGTAGTAAAAAAATCAAATTACATTTTATTAACGATATTTTTTAAGGAACCTATTACTTCAGCGGTTTAGTTCTGATAGCTATCTGTTTTTTTTTAAAATGCTCTTAAAATGCTCTTTAGTATTTTATAAATCAATTTGGCGAAAGATTACTTGTATATAATTCTACAATATTTAGTTATATTATAGATCGAGGAATATTTTTAATAACATTAAACATTTTCATTTCTGTAAGACGTCTATAGATACGTCTGTAAGAAGTCTATTTTCACGCGATTGCGTTAAAGCTGAAAACATTTTGATGGTCGCTTTTAATTTTTTCCTGAAAGAAATTATCAGTGGTAGCGCAACCGTGAAAACATGCAACAGTATAGTCGCGTGAGTGCGCGTTTCATGTCGTCCGAACCAAATATTTTATTTAATACGCCAGTTCTATGTTGTAAAGCTATAGCGTTAATATTTTCTCGTCTCTAGCTGAGAACAGAACTGTGGAACAGTTTATTTAAATTATTGGTGTACTGGTATTGACGCTGAAGACACTGCATTGGATCGCAAGTGTAATAATAATTTTTATTTGATGGGAGATTGTGTGCAAATGTGAATGTAAACTCCATTAATGTGGTTTGGCCCTTTACAATCTGAGTAATGAATATACAATTGGACATGGGTTTTTATAGCCATTAATCTAGTTAAAATCTCTACCGTTTCTCTACATATGTAAAATCGATTATTTCATTTTTTGGACACGACTTTCTAAATATTGAATTAAGTTTTGGTTCCTGGAACTTGATTGAACTTTGAAAAAGGGGAAGCGAATGTACGAATTAACTGTATATAAGAAACAATATCGATAAATTCTATGTTTTGAAATTATATCATAACGCGTTACTACACTTAACTATAGGTGTTACTAGAAGTGACTATATTTGTTCAAATGTGATTATTGATAGTAACACGTGTTATTAACGAATGGTAGAATTTTTGGATAAAATTCGAGTACATGACACGAAGTAATACTGATAGTGTTTTTTTTCTTAAAATTACACGGATTATTAAGATAATTATTGCCTTATATATATAAAGGACAAGTTTGCGTATTTACTTATATGGAACTACTTACCGAGTCAAATGAAACTTTTACTGACACGTGACGAGATTTTTTTCTAAAAAATGCATCCCAGTCATTGTTTCAAGCAGCGTTAAAACTATAAAACAGAAACTGTTCAGGGAAATGTGAAAGTATTTGGAAGCTTCGCACATCGTATGCAAATCGTCAAAGATAAATTAGAAAAAAAAACGGCGAAGTACGAGTCGGACTGGCACAAGATGGGCTTCATGCCACCGCACAATATTAATATTAATTTTTTGGTAAATAACAAGATAGATGCCATAGCAATACATGACTGTTAAAAAAATTGTAAAATAATTGGCTAATTATATCTATTATATTTTGCTTCACCCTATAATATACCTTTCTAATATTTTGAGTTATGAGCTTAGTTACCTATATTTTATTATTTATTGTTTTACTATAAAGTATGTATTAGAGTCAGACTAAGTTTGACGCCGGTTTGTGGCGCAGGAACAAAAAACGTCGAAAAATAACCTTTCGGATCTATTCTGTGAAAATTTCAAGCATCTACTTCTTACGGTTCAAGAGATACAGCTCTGTGACAGATGGACAGACAGTCTGATGGACAGACTGATGGATAGTAATAGAGTATCGTTGGCACCATTTCGGTACGGAAACATAATGATATAAATTAAGAAACCAAGATGGGGAATGATATCTTCATTGCGCAAAAAAGTCACAGATACATTTATATATATATATATATATATATATATATATATATATATATATGTATATATATATATATATAAATATATATACACACACATTATGTATAGGTTTTAAATATAATTCAAAAGTGTTAATTCCTCATGCTATCAATTAATTAATTAATTTATCATGGGTATCTAAAAAAAAAAGAAACACTTCTTACATTATTAAATTTGTATTATTCATTAAGAGGTAAATTTTACCTAAATCCATTGTTAACTATTTTCTGTAATCATATCACTTTTAAATCTGATTTTAATTCTGAAAATAGGTACGCGGTGTAAAATTTACTCTTTTGATTTTACGTGCGTCTAATTGCCTTTTAGTTGTTAAATACTGAAACTGATATTCTCGCACATCGTCTACACAATTTCATGAATCGCCCGAGTGGACCCGGCTTCAACTGCTAATGTTGTTACATAAGAGCAATTAATCATTACACGTATTTCAGTGAAATTTTGCGCAACTAATATTATGTGCTATGTGAAAGGAGGCCATATTAGAGAATAGTTGTAATAATTTGTAGCTTATCTTAATCGAATTACTACATTTTTCACAAAATTGTGTAGTACCTGTATTACGTTTATGTGCAGTGTGGACCATGTATATGACATGTTTATATTTCATTTTCTTAAATTTTTCAGTGCAAAATAAAGTACATCGTAAAAACAGTAATTTATAAATAAATCTTTAATTAGACTTCATTCATTATTTGAATATTACAAGATATTATTTAAGATAAGTTATAGAGTTACGTCATGTGTCATGAAATGGACTGTGACGTAAGAAGAACGTAATTATAATGTGACGCCCTTTTCATTAATCTTGCTGCTTATATTTTCCGTTTATCTGGAATATACCTTGGTATAGTTAACAATGATATTTTTGGAAATATTAATTAAGTTTAACTTTGAATATGTTATGTTACTTATAACAATATGATTTTTATCGATTCCTCATTGATTTTGTTTCGGGTTTTGGCCGTCCAATAGTTAGTATCCATTGTGCATAAGAGTTTATTAGTTATGTGTGCTGTTTAAGAGCTCACTTATGGTTTTCGATGATAAAGAGATAGACGTGTTCATGATAAAATCGGCGATAAACAGATTTTCACTTGCTTTTGAAATTTGTTGAAATTTAGTGTCATTTCTAAAAGATCGTTTTGTATTCATACTTTATGAATCACGTTTGTAAGCGAAATATTGCTTGTTTATTTAAAGCTGTATGTCTGTTTTTTTTTTTTCATTTTGTATTGAAATTTATGGAATAAAATCTGTAATGAGTCTACATGTGATGGAATATATTATGATGTTGTATTATATTGGTTATCCGCGGCAAATTATTGAATATTCAAAATCGTCTTTATTTTAAGGGAATTAAGTGACTTTTGTCGATTACGAACATAGAATTGAATATAAGCGGACATTTTAAACAAGTTTATAAGTTTTTCTGTGCAATATTTGTTTATATATGCTATGAGCCACTGTTCATATTTAATTTGTTTCGTGTGATTAAATTATCCCCACAAAATTCCAGAGATTCATATATCGTAAAAAATCTATTATAAATAGCAGCTCAGTCTTACGCTTATATGCACCACACATGGTCAAGACTGTCAGTCGGACTTACTGACAGTTAAAAACGTATTTCAATTTCTCATTAACTGTCAGTCGAGTAGAATAAGAGGTTACTTTACCGAGCGTGCTCTATTTATTTTCCACTGTCCAATCGGTAAAGTATTCAGACAAAATATGTTTTTAACTGTCAGTAAATCCGACTGAGAGTCCGACCGTGTGTGGTGCGGTGCATACGGGCGTTAGTCGTCTGCGAGTAATGACGCTGTGCTGTCACCATCGAAAGTGAGGCGTCCGCACTATCCACGAATTCTACGAGTCGAGGCGACATTTCGATCGTTTTCACTCTTTATGATTTATTTCGGCCGATAATAATTGCTGCATGCTCACGTACCAAGAACGGATTTAGTAAGCGTATATGGATGTGGCAGTCGGTTGTATGAAGTGCATGTGATGTACTCGTCGTGAAGATTACTCAAGATACAATGATTGTTTATAAGAAATTTGGTATTTAATTAGTTAGCAATATTTGAAATGGAGTTTCTTCGTTGCAATGCGAAGTTGAGCGCAAAGCGAATCTCAGACGACATTGAAGTTATTTTTGGTTTTTTCATTGTTGTAAATTTGAGGTTATGTTTTTAATGTTTGTGTAGAAATTCGAGAAGAAATGTTAATAATTTACTCTATGTGCACAGTGCTATAGATAAAACGTGCAAGAAAGATTATTATAACTGAATTTGTAGTATGATGGTACGAGAATAGTAAGAAAGTGAAAATAATATATTTTAATAGGAATACATTTAATGTATATTCATTTATTTGTTTTAAACTTAAGGCGTATGATTGTCATTGTAATCAATAATTAAGGATATGTGAGTAATTAATGATATTCTGATAATTCTTCATAATTATCTATAGGTTTGTAAGGGCCTGAAGATAATCTAATTATAAGTTGTTTGACTCCTAATAATCTTACTATTTTTAGGAAAATAATTAACTTCGATATTATTAAAATTATAAACACAGCACCGAGTTATCTCGCCAAGTCTATTATTTAAAAATAGATAATTTCATACAAGACACAACCTTATCGATAATTATACTAGTATCAACAACAAGATATCACTTATTAAATTGAAAGAAGAGAAGAGAAATTTGGGCTTTCATTCTTCATTTGTTAAATATGTTAATTAATACGCCATCGTATTCAAGGATAAATATTTATGGGTTGGTTTTTAATATGTATGATTTGAACTTACTAAATTTTAGAGAGTAAGTAAATAAAATCGGTTTTACATCCAAACGGTGTGGGCATTCATTTGTAATATTTTGTAATCTAATGATCGATTTCGACTCACAAAATCTAACTCAGTCTAAATTATTTGATGGTATTTCTAGATGTGATAATTTGACAACAAAAATACCATATTGACACATTGATATAGATGTATATATTTGTGTAACCAAGAATGCGTCCATTATTGCCACACGTAGTTCAGTAAATTAAGGTAGTTGTCTTGTGATAGTAAAATCCAAAAATTGTTTTAACATTTTTTTATTGAAAATTATTATTTTCCAAACTGTTAACATAACACGGCGTCGCCGTGGTGTATTAGGTTGACCATAAGGCATACGGTCTTTGACGATGCCGCGCACAATGGGGACCCAGGTTCGATTCTCGGTTATTCATCGAACGGGGCTGGATTGGTGTTATGGTTGACTGTAAGAGATTGCTCTCGTAGCTATAAGTTCGCCATATGTATCAATTAGATACATTAAAGTAGATAAGATAACATCATTTTAATAGTTTGGAAAAAAAATGTGTTTCGTTATTGCGTTTTTAAAATAAAATCGAACGTGGAGAACGTACTTTTCCTGAGATGTTAATTGTACAATTTTTGAGAGCGATTTTCATCAAAACTAAACAGTCAATTTGCTTCAAAATTTTAACATAACGTAATTTTACATTGATTTAGTTTTTTTACACAAATCGCTCGACGCGTTTTTGAAAAAAAATTAGTATGGTGAAATAACTACTTTTCCCGTAATGTTAATTGTACAATTTTTCGGAGCGATTTTCACTAAAACTAAACAGTAAATACATTTTTCTTAAAAATGTTAATATAACATCATTTTACATTGACTGAGTTTTTTTAGGCAAATCGCTCGACGCGTTTTTAACAAAAATTAAGTGTGGCGAAATGACTACTTTTCCCGTAAAGTTAATTGTAAAATCATTAAGTGCGATATTTACCAAAACTAAACTGTAAATAATGTTTTCTTCAAAATGTTAATATAACATCATGTTATGTTGATTTAGTTTTTTAGACAAATCGCTTAAGGCGTTTTTGAAATATAATAAAAAGCGTGGTGAAATTACTATTTTTCTATGTGTGTTAGTTGTTTTTTCTGTGATGTGAATTCTACAATTTTTGAGAGCGATTTTACCAAAATTAAACGATAAATAATTTTTAAATTCCCAAACATCTTAGATAATTATAATTTGAATAAATATAAAAATTTTACGCGACACTACATTAAAGTGAATAGAAAGTGTTAAAAGCTATCAAAAATGTTCAAATGTTTCTGAAAGAGTCACTGTTAAAGTTGTGATTTCAACGAATAAATACAGAAACACGCTTTAAATATATTTAGTTTGACGCACTGAATCATCTGTATAAGTAATATACATGTTCTTTTTTACACTCCTTTTTATATATGTGCTCTTTTTATGCAATTGCTGCAAGACATATATCTATTGCAAATTATTATTCTTGTGCAATTTTTATTTTATAATATTAAGGTCCCTGCAATCGTACTTAATATAAATAGTTTATTTTCAATGAAGGATTTTTGTATGTATATATGCATATAAATTAAGTGATAATGGTAGCATCTATGAAATAAAATAGGGAGGTTAATAGTAAATTGTATTGAATATATATTGAATGTACCTGACTATACATTGACAAATATTCGCATCCTATTTTTGTCTCAGATATGATCGTTGAGCTTGTTCTTAGGAAGAAAAATATTAAAATTATATGTTAAATATTGAATATATTTCGCGTTAATTTTGCAGAAATTCATTATTCACAATTAATTGAAACTACGTGATGTAGTATTATTTATATTTTTTTTAAGTTCTTTACCACGACCTAGGTTTCGTTGTATTACAACATCTTCAGGTGAGCTACTAGCAAAGATCTTTGCTAATCTTTGCTAGCTGAACCTTTGCTAATAGTCCACCTGAAGATGTTGTAATACAACGAAACCTAGGTCGTGGTAAAGAGCTTAAAGAAAGATGCATTACATTACGTAGTTTCATTTAATTGTGAAAATGATATGTTTTAAAACTTTCAATCTGTAATTACTACATACTGTAGCAAAATATTATATGCTATTGTTAGAAATTATAGATGGAATGATAATAGACCGACTTCTTGCCAAACGTGTTAAATGAAAGCGAGATGAGATGTACAGAACCACCACTTAACCACACTTAAGTGCGATATGGCGTTGATATTTCTATGACCCCATCTGTTAAGTGGATGATGCAAGTTCGTCGCATTAACCACTTTCAAAAATGTCACCTCCATATATCTAATGTAAGTCCGTTAAAATAGCTGCTGGGCACTGACCGCCGCAGCCAGGGGCGTCGGCGCGCCGTGAACGAATTCGCGTTAAAACTCGAGTCTCGCGCGGTGACGAAACTAAATTTTGATTGTCACTTTTTCAATACGCAATTGTCTTATTACCGTTTACGCAACGTACGGAGAATGTGCATTGGCCGGCAGTTTCCACTATAGTTGTTTTTTTTGGAATCCGTCCGCGGTGTCGTTCGTCTTAGGATTTTATAGAAAGCATGAAGTGAAGCAAACTCGACGGCGGCTACTGGATGATCTATAAACAATATTTGAATTCCAACCGTGATCTATAAACAAATGTTCGGATTGAACTTGGCGTGATTTTGCTGCAAAAAGGATTAAGTCTTACTTACTGTATATATTGAATATTTGATTTAATTTTAGGTTTTTTTAATTTAATTTTTTAGACAGTCAGGTTACGAAGATCATCAAAATCACGTCATTCTGTAATGAAGTTGCGTATACTATTAAACAGCTTTAATTGGACAAAATGAACTACGAGACACGCAAGGCCAAGTTATAGTAGTGTAAGCTTATGTTAATTTGATGATTGATGTAGCATTAGCACGGTGAATGTCTATACACTAAACGTCACGGGTTATTAGTCTATTTAATTCACAACTAGTTGTGCCTCGCGGTGACAACCGCGTAGAATTATTTTAATTAGGCTGCTCTCTCTCCGCAGTCACTAAACGTCTTCACTCGGTTCGCTAAACGACATCAGTTGTCGGGCTCGGGGTGCACTGGGGGAAATATTCTGGATGATCAATTAATTAATAAGCCAATCTCTTTCTACTTTACGCCGTTTTCCGACTTCTGTTACTTTTTTTATTACTGTTCTGCTTCTATAAAATTTTGCGTGGTAATATAATGATATATAGTCTAGATTCTTTCATAAAGTGTACGCTTTTTAACACAAGAAGAGTTTTTGTGTCCAATACATGTGGTTCCAGAGATTAATGCGAACAAACAAATAAACAATCAACTTTTTCCGCTTTAAATATCAGGGTACATTATTTCCCAAAATAAGGTAAGGTTCATAAGTTCATAAGTTTCTAAGAATTTGATTTCTATAGACATTGTAGCCGATTATTTGGCTTTTGATGCAATAATTGGAACTGTAAGCTTTAACGGTTAATTTAAAAAGCGAAAGTTTTACTTCCGTCTAGACGAGAAAAAGTTTACTTCGTTACATAATTTCAAATTGAAACGTTTGTTTCATAAACAGATTTAAATATTTCGTTTACTAAATTGCAAACTCTATCAGTTGTTCGTAATCGGTGCGAAATTGTGGGTACCAAAAAATCCCTGTTTTAAACCAGCATTAGAAGTAAGCAAAAATGGTGTATTAGTTGTTGATTTATACAATTTAGAGAACATTAAGCGACGTTGCTAAATAGAGAAATAAGGATTAATGGTACGGTACCATTTGGCAACTGGAATGTTACCCAAGTTAATAAAGCGTACGAGTGATCGTTTTCGAAATATGTTTTATATTTGTTTATTAGCAGTCTGATCGAATATAAGAAATACCTTATATAAATCAGATATTTGTGTATATTAGATGTATTTATTTTTTGTATAAATTACTTTTTTATTTTTTATTTCGTCTTTGTTGAAGTGAAACTTCTTTACGCACGCTTGACTTGGGGAGTAAGCTGGTGAATGCGTGATGAGAGCGTTACGAAAAGTGTGATCGGGTGAGGCGAACGGAAGTTGAGAGGGAGATATAAGTTAGTGAAGACAGAAAGAGAGAGAGTTACGTTTCGTATATTACTGTAGGGACAAGAGAGAGAGGAGTGAGCACACATTTTCTTTATCTCTTTCTCTCATAGCCAGTTATGTTTCGTACATCTAAGACACAGTGCAAGCCTATTGTCTGTATCACACTGTAGGAGCAAGAGAGAGCAGTGCGCGCGCACATTTTCTTTCTCTCTTTCTCTCATAGCCAGTGCATGAAATATATATATATATATATGCGAGTTTGCTAGCGTTACGCGAACGGTGATTTTTTGATTATTTTGTAATTTAATTTCGCTCTTGAACAATTTTATAAATTATTATTTTGTTCAATATATTAAATATTCTACGTTTAAAATGAATAAAATTGCAAATTCATTTTAAAGTTCATATTTTGTGAATTTGAAGTTTTACTTCAGTCGTGTGGTCTAAAGCACACTCGTTTTTTTTTAAACAAGTCTTATTTTTATTACACATTGATACTCACCTCTTAAGAATATTAAATAACGAGAGTGAACGTGAATAAGTTAAACATGAAATTGTTTATTACTTTTATTTATCAACTTTAGAATGCATAAACGACAAGCGAGATGGTTTTCATTTTATAATGTATATATGTTTATGTATATTAATTAATTTTGTTTACAAATATAAGCGTACATAAAATAAGACATAAGTTATTGCTTCAAGAGTTGACTACTTTCAGTAAATCGAAGTCACATGAATTAAAACGTGTCGAAGTGAATTAATTGTGATTAATTATAATAATTAATAAAATAGGTAATAAAAGTTTTGTTTAGTGGGTATACCAGTGTAAAGTGCTAATGTTTGTGAAGAGACATAGTTATGAAGTAGTTAAATTATTGAAAACGTCAAAACTGAACCTGCGGGGACTTGTAGATTTCTGTGGTGGAGATGTGCTGCATTGTTGTTACATTCATAAATTTTATTCTGTCATATATTAGGTTTCAGTGTACCGCAGAATAAGTTTTAGTTGAAAAGTCATTATAAAAATTGTGGAACTATAAAATTTTGTATTGTTTTAGAAAGGATTAAATCTCAATTCCATTAGGTATGGATAATTTTTCGCTGATTTTTTTTCACTTTCATTGCTACTTATTGTACATTGTCGCGGCAAATAATAAATAAGAAGACTTATTAAGAGAAGCTTTTATTCGGATATATTATGCCTGCTCAACTATAGTCTTATGTTTTCCCCAGATAATGCTAAAATAGTTAATTTACTATTATGATGGGATATTTTTTTACAAAGCTAGCAGTATATTTCATGCATCCAGTATGTAGATGATTATAATAAAATCGATAAAGCTTAGTCTAGAATAAATTACAATTACTTGTAATTTTTTAAAGAAAAATATTTTTTTTCCTTTTTATATGCGTAAATTTTTTTCAATAAAAAATAGAAATATCACATATATTTGAAGTTGACGTTGACTTTACCGTTTATTTAATTTATAATTGAAAGTAGGAAACTGTGACTAGTTTTCCAAAATATAGATACATCGTATTTACAATTATGGAAAAAGTAACAACACAGTTATGATAAAGCTCTCTACAAATGTTTTGCCATTTTTAGGTTTTAAATAGCAGTTATCTTTAAACTTCATCTGCATGGAATTCTGAAATGCAAGTGCATTGTTTCGATGTGATTATTTTATGATCTTATATAAGACACAATTAATATAAGACGCTGTAACAAAATCTCCGCCGCACGGATCCATTATGTGCTTTTGTTTAATTTTCTTCATAACCGATTTTCTTCGTAACATTTTCACAATAATAACTTCGGAAATGTTTGAGATATCACGATAAAACTAAATTAGTACCTGGATCACTATCTATAACCTGTGTAAATTTCATGTTAATAGCTTAATCAGATCCGTTCGCACAGAGAGACGGAGCGAGAAATTTTTTTTTAATATTAAATTAGTTTTTGTAAAATTTAAAAGGAAAAAGTATTTTAAAAGCTAAAATGCTGACGCGAAAATCATATAAAGAAACTTCAATTTTACTTATGATATAATTTTTTTATGAAACCTTTGAAGTCTATATTTAAAGTTTCCCTAACAACTGGCACCTAACCCTCGCGTTATAAAGTTACCCAGGTAACGCCTGTACCTGAGGGTCAGATTTAATTAATGGCACGAGGTCAGGGGGTGAGGGATACGGGGTCAGATGTAAATTAATTCAGATCAATCGCTATCCTTTCTGCATCGGCTAAATTATTTGACTTTGTTTCATACCGCAACATCTATTCAAGCTACAGAGGTCAAATCTATGACGAGCAGCATGGTTTTCCCGTTGGGCGTACGGTAACTTAACCTTGTATGTTTCCTTGACTATCTTTTATTATGTTTCCTTGACTATCTTTTATTATGTTTCCTTGACTATCTATTATTATTCCTTGCTTATCATATTGACCTCGGATTTCAAGTAGATGTTGCATATTTTGACAACCAGAAAGCTTTCGATCTTATAGACAACGTTATCTTATTAAATCGCCTTGGCGAGGCAGGGTTCCCCGTTCCACTTTTACGATTTTTCTCTCCGCCCTTGCGGATAGAAAGCAATACGTACGAGTGGGAAACTTTATATACGAGATTTACTTTACATGGTCGGGAGTGAGCCACGGTTCGAATCTCTACTTTTCACCATTCTGGTACATGATATTAGTTGCGTGGTGATAACTGCGCGTTGTTGGTTATTCAGGACGACATGAAATTTTACAGTCGTCAAGAATGCAGCAGATGGCGAACATTTGCAGCGTGATATCAGCGCCGTCGTTCAGCGAAGCGCAGCAAGTTACTTACGGCTTAACGCAAGCAAATGTGCAATAGTGAGTTACAGCTGAGTATACGTCAATTAAATATATATATATATATATATATATATATATATACATATATATATATATATATATATATATATATATATATATATATATATATATATATATGAATATAAGAAGAGAATAGAGACGTTTTGATTTACGATTCACGTTTCGTGGACACATGGCGGATGTAGCAAAGTAATAATTTTGGGAAATTTGGATTCGAGTTATATAATTAAAAAAAAATTAAATCTATATCATAAATTCGTCTGCTGTACACTTTATTGGTGCAGAGCTGATTAGAATCCGGCTCCATTATTTGGAGCCCACACGAAGCCAAGTACAGCTTGATGATAGAAGGTGTGTAAAAGACATTTCTTCCAGATCTGTATATGAGAAAGTATGGCTACTTCCTTTTTCTATTTCTTAATATGGATTCCTCTTGGGTATGCTAGGTTTCCATTCCTTGAAACTCAGACGAGACGTTGAACTTATGTAATTTATTTTCCAGCTATTAAAAGGAAAAATTCTATGCCCTATATTATTGAGTAAATTTTCATTTTTTGTACCTAACAATTTTCGGCGTTTACGCAATCATCACTTGTTTGTTATACCACCCTCTAGAACCGAATTATATCGGAACTTTCCAGTTTTCCGCGGTATTCAACTGATCAACCACTAGATCGCAGTCACACCAGAGTGTGATTTGTTTATGATGAGAGAAAGTAAATTTGTCGAAATGTGTCGTCTTTATGTTTTATAGTTCTTGTGTCATTTGTTTCATGTTTAATATATACATTCTTTGGCTTTAATTTGTTTACTTACTATTACCTTTAATGTATCGATAAATGTATACAAATAAATAAACAATGTTCTCTATATTCTGAAAACGCATTTTGCCTAAATAAATTAAGCCATTCTCTGCTACACGCAATATTTTCAAGACTTGTTACGTGATCGTTTTACAAGCCTCGTACCGTCTTAACGTTTACGGAAATTTATTTCGTTTACGTTGTTTCAATTATTCTTCATTACTTCTTCATTAACTGTAATTTATCATACGTTTATGTAAATTATTTTCGAAAACTGTAGACGCTGTGAAAGCGCCGCGCGCACAATTTTGTGGAGTGGGCCGGACGGGCGAAAGTAAGCAAATAAGAGAGATTAGTAATAAATAATTTCGTAAATACTTACTATTTATGTGTATTTATATATGTACATAATATAATCGAACCCATGAGAACAATTTAAATTTTAAATGTAGCACTCGAACGGAAATAATTAGACATATTCATTTCTCGCGTCTGCCTTGTTTACGTATATGTATTGCGTTGAATGTAAACATTTGTAAACTTTCATTTATGACATAAAGTAATATGATTTTAGTTTATATTTAGTGATGTTGTAGAGATATCGATTACGTTGATCTTTAGTTGTTTTGATTAGATAGCGTTTCGCTTTTGATAGCTACGTCTGTTATCGATGTTATTATTATTTAAATAAGATTCATTATTAAATTAAAAACATTAATTAAAAATTAAATAACTACCGCCATCTCGTTGAGAAGTCGAAAATTACGTTTTAAGGTTGCCGCTGTTAATTAATTAAATATATATATATATATATTATATATATATATATATATATATATATATATATATATATATATATATATATATATATATATATATTTATTTGTTAGCGTCTAATCTTATTCGGATCATTAGAATTAGGAGGAAATAGCAAATACACATACACAGGGAGACAGATATTAGATTTTTAATAAATAAATTTATTAAATTGGTACATTAATTTTGTAGTTTTTATAATTATTATTTGATTAAATAATTCACATTCTTTATAAATATGAATGAAATATTAATTTCATATAGTTGACAACCTATATATGTCCTAAGATACACCTGTGTAACATATGATGCTTTACTTCTTCAAAACAGTTTCTTAAAGTTGGGTAAATATCTTTATTTTATAATTAACTCTATGATCGTTCGATGAGCTATGTAGAGTTGTATGTGAGGATATTTTAAATTACACGCATTTATAATCAAAGGTCGCGCTCGGTTGGGATTATAATTATAGCGTTAATATAACGTAATATATTTAAAATAAACTTTTACTTCACTACGTAAAGTAACCATCATATGTTTTGCTGATTGATAATTCTCAATCAGAACTGCTCATACTAAAATTGTCTGTATTATACAAGTGAAGAAAGTAAACACTGGAGCGAAAGATTTAATGATAATTAATATATATATATATATATATATATATATATATATATATATATATATGTATATATATATATATATATATACATATATATATATATATATATATATATATATATATATATATATATATATAATGTATATTTTATTAATAATAATGATTACGGATAACGTTTAAGTAATAAACTTGGTTAATTTGAATGACTTTTATTTGATTCCAACTAATTCAGATAGAGGAAATATTACTTTTGCTTTAATAAACAAATTAAGAGTTGAAAATTATTTTCAAAATTTGTAGAGCAATTTTCCATATTTTCTTTATGGAAATGAAAATGATTTTCAAAATTTGTAGAGAAATTTTCCATAATTTCTTACTTTTGTTGATACCAGTGCGTTAAACGACTTTTTTAACTAATTGCCAATAACAATTAACATATAAGTGTAAGAAAATACATAATGACGTTCATTATTCGTGCAGAAAAACAAATAAAACTGTAACAAATTTGGTTACGAAATATAGTCAGGATAAATTGGTATGTATCCTAAAATTATGAAATGGTATTCCCTTTTGACTACACCAGGTATAAACGTGAACTCTGCATATTATTAGCAAAGAAAATACCTTCACAAAGTGCGGCTGTTCCAGCATGTTAACCGATTGTCTTGCCTCTCGTACACGCTGATTATTACGTTGTTTTTGGTTATAATATTATCTTGTATTTTCCACTGCACGTATATCGATGGTACTAAAAGAGATTGCCATAAAAGAAAAAAGAAAATAGAGCATAAAATATCCGTTTAAAATGATTGTGTGATATAAAAATATTAAGGATGTACTGAAAATATATTCTGTAGTTGAAGGTAACCTGTAATTATGGAATAAAAAAAATTGATGTTTAGAACCTACCATCAGACCTGAACGTAAGTAGATATGGACAATAGAGCAACAATAGTCAAACAGTGAAATTTATGCGCGGTCAATATACAAAGTATGGCCGCCTGTTATCTTCATAATTATGTTCGCATTGTGCCAGTGAGTCTGATTATATGTGCCGTTTGAGTGCTGCTGATCATATGCGGGTACAGTCGGATGAAATATACCTATGATATGTGGATAGTTTCATCTTTGACGAGTCTTATGTTTTTTGTTTCTTTTTAAAGGTTTTTGTGAGTATCATTATAGGTTTTTGCGATTGTTGATATAATTACAAATAAGGTCTAAAAATCGCCGAAAAGTTAATTTTATTTGTGGCCTAGAAATGAGCTTAAATCGCTTCCTTCACCTTTTCGACACTTTAAAACTGTTACCCATATAATTGTTCACTTCAGATTACGAAACAAGTAATAGCTAAACATCAAGTCCAAATTATGAAGTGGTTGTAGCAATGATCTGTAGCCATATTTGTTTAAATTAGTTATTGAAATGTCTGTGTAACTACTCGTTATATTTCAGCAACAGCAACAGGCTTTAATACGTTTACCCGGTTTTTTTCTTCGGTAGTTTCGTTTAATTTTTTCAATAATATAGCGTAATATTCTTCATATTTTTTTCAATAATATAGCGTAATATTCGTCATAATGATACAATTTTCTTTGTAATTGATTCCTTTGGACTCCAAACAAATTTTAGCCACCGCTGTTTCATATGATTGCAACATCTTAAACATTTTATGGCGTGGCGTAACTTTTGTTATGCCATATGATCGAATCCTGTTTTGACTTGGGTTCAAAATGACGAATCCAAGTTTCACTTCTGCTCATAATTTATATAATGGGAGAAAGTTTTTCATCATCAAGTTCCTCTCCAAAACTTCAAAAACTTTCTGATGCTTCGACACGTTGCTTCGTTATTTTGGAGGGCGGTGTAAGTTTTCTTGAAGCCTATTTTTTGGTACTTATCTCGCACTAACTTTTGTCATGCTAAGATAATCAGGTAAAATGTTTAAAATTAAGTTTCCTATCTTTATATTGATGAAGAAAACTCTTTTTTTAATGGAAATATTTAAATATAAGTTTTTAAATTTTTTTGACGATATCTGGATTAATCGTTTTATTAGACCACTAATTAAGATGTTGTCGAAAAATTGGATGAACTCTGCGCAGGGTAGGGTAGGCAGGGTACGCATCTTCAATGGATTCACTACCTTGATTAAGTAGGTCATGTAACTTATAAACCATGGCTTTATCAGGACAATATTTTCCCGTTTCGCTCAATATAGTTTAAAAAGTAATTTTTGTTTGGTAAGGATCTTAATAACGGCTAGATGCATGATTCGCTTCATTTTTGAGCAATTCTTCCGGATTTATTTGTTTACAGTTCGGTATTTGGTAAATTCTTGATATTAGTATTTGACATGTTTCCATAGGCTGTGTAATGCGAGGTTTATGCTTACCGTATTTAAATATTAAGATAAGCGTAAGACTCGTATTCCATTCCTCGGACTTTTATATCCACTCTTGTATGTTAAACACGTAGAATTATTTTCTCGAAATTCTGAATAAAGTGGATACAGAACTTGAAATTATTTCATAAAATAGACTTAAGTCATTTATGAAAGAGACATATAAAAATGACAGGAATATCACTGTTCCGAACAGGATCTTTTCTGAAGATGTCTCTTACCTCGTAAAGACAAATTTGAGAAATTAATAGTTTTACGTCGACTTCGAATAACGTTTAAATATAGTTAGAATGTTTACATTTATACCATTTAACTCCATATTACACAACAGGTATGAGTGTATTCTTATATCGAAGCTATTCGATGGAATGAGGGGCGATTGTGAAGATAATGCAAAAAAGCGTTGGGACGATTGAACCAAGAAATGATAAGGGAAAAATAAATAATACAATTGTCTCAGTCTATCCTGCTTAGATAAAATCATCTGGAAAATACAGATAAATAGATAACCTTTTTCTTATATACATAGCGACAAATAATAACAAAAGAAAATTATTTCATTATTAGCATTGAAATGTCATTTATTTCTAGCCTTAAAAAGGTAATAAACAGCAAAATATAATCAGTAAGTTTTATCGAAATAAGATTTTGTAAATATTAAAAAAGAGGGAAATTTTATAAATATAATAAAATGCTATATTTTAATTGTTTACATCGGTTTAAAAATATTTATTTTTAAAATATATTCTGAAAGTGATAATAAGCCTTGGAGCTGCTTTATTTATACATATACGAAGCTTCATAAAATGTTTCCACTGGCGACTGTACACATGTTTTCTACACAATAAAAATAACCACTTCCAGTTTACATACGGAGCTCGTAGGCGCAAATAAGCGTTGATGCTAATTTCTATCAACGTGAATACGCGCGCTGCCATATCGTACTGAAAAATAATTGTTTAGAAATAAAAAGAGAAAAAAAAAGAAAGAATCATATCTCGTATGTGCTCTATTCACGTATGTGTACCTGTGTAACGTTTGTTAGCACTCTCATTCGTTCAGCTAGTGGACACGCTGTAATGGCCGCGGCTACGCCTGCAGTTATGATGTGATGCTAAATCGCGTCGGTCAGTTTGTTTAAAAAAAAAAGAAAATCACAATAGCCGTTTCTAAAGACGAAAAAAGTGCTTCATCAAAGTCTATGGTTCATTTAAACATTCGTAATTTAATTTGAAATGACAATTCTGTTCGTTTTATTTGAATATAGAAATTAATTTGTGTTGATGTTTAAATTAAAATAGCGTCTGTTTTAAAATTCGAAGTGAAATTGAATCCATGAATTATTGATTTTATTTAAATCGCTTTTGTCAGAAGTAGAATCGTTTAAAAATAAATTGAGATATATTAGTGTTGTAGAAAGGAAAGTAAATAAACAGTGATCGTGTGCGATTTCGCGATAAAGCGTGTGATGTTGCAGAAAATAATTGTAACACAATAATATGTTTCTACTTGACGTTTGTGCGTGTTTCTTGTCTGTTTATTTCATTAATTATATATGTATTGTATTAGAACTCAGGTTGTGGACAAAGATAAAGTTATGGTAAAATAATATTATATAATTACACAATTTGTTAAGAATGCAATTACATTAAGGTTTTGATTATTTACTATAAGCTATTAGTTAACACTAATTAAAATAGTTTTTTTCAATTATATTTAATGTTTAAAATTTTTTGATAACAATTTGAATGCGAAAAAAGCTTGCAATGTTGGTTATTATGTTAAGTTGATCGTCACTAAAAATTGTAGTTAGAAATAAGATAAATATATTATTTACTAAACTAAAATCTTACTTACAGTTTTATCTTGTCTATTTTATAATTATCCATTTATTCAAATCAAATTATACAAAACAAATAAATTTATGGATAGATAAAACTAAAGGATAATTAGAAATTCAGAAATGTATAAAAAACTGGCCAAGTGCCAGTCGGACTTGCGCACGAAGGGTTCAGTAGCATCCAACTATATTGAATTTATAAGTTTGTATTTCTCGAAGACACTGTGAGAAACGAAGTTATTGCTATCCGTATCGAAAATATTCCATATCTAAAAAACTACACAACATATCTGATTCCAACCAATTTTCGTTGAAAGTTTATTTTAAATTCTACTATTTTTTCAGAATTTTACACACGTTAGTTCAAATGTTGGAAAGGTCGGGGGGGGGAGGGGGCGGTATTTTTTAAGTTTTAAGATGTTGAAAGCGCATATCTCATCAACTATTGACAAAAATATGAAAGTTATTTTGGAACCGCTGTATAATTTTTAAGACATATCAAACGATACACTACACGCCCACATGCACTGGATTTTTTTTCATCCCTCATGTTACATATATGGAGTGCTACCCCTATTGTACTATATGTCTCCGAATAAAATGGCTGCAACATGTGGACAGACAGATGGACAGACAGACGGACGGAGTTTTTGTCATTTGGTTACGGTACCTTAATAAAATTAAGAAGAAACTTTAGTATTCTTCAGCAAAGATACATTTTTCATATATTCACTCACAATAGTTTGGTACTGTTCTACGGAGGCTGTACGGTATAGGTATTGGTAGCTAGGGAGTTTTATTATTTGCGAATGTATCCATAGACAGATAAAAATTTAAATATTTTGAATATTGGTAGATGAAGAGTTTTCCGATGCCACCATAATTTTCCTATTTTGTTACTAATCTATTGGGACATAGGACATTTTTCCATAACGTATTATCTATCACTTAAGTTAAAAAAATTCTATAAATCACAGGTAAATTCGGAAGAAATAGTGCCGGTTGGACACTTATTGCGGATATGACGTCAGCTTAATATTGCTTTCACTTTATCCGACGGATATGTATCGACCCTGGCCATTAGATGACTTTATAAGACGCATTCGAAGGATAGCTGCCTTAAAGATGATATGTTAGATTAAATGGAATTTTGTCCAGCATTACAGGGAAGTAGTTTTAACATAAACTGCATTAAAAATAAGTGTATCAAGAATTTAACATATAATTTGTTAATTCATTTTTAATTTAATATACTTTCTTCGTTCAAGAAAAAATATATCTAAATTATGGATAGTTGAAATCGTAGACATAAGACTGGATTCTCTCGGAAGTCCCTCTGCTGGTCCGAAAATGAGAGAGCGAGAGAGAGAGAGATAGGATACGAGTATTGTTATATCTTTCTTCTGGTTGCAGAAAAAAAAGATATCGTTATTCATTGACAATTGTTATATCTTTCTCATTTTCGCAAAATAATATGAATCGCCCAGACCAATCTTTAGGTCTTTGGTTGAAACTTATCAGCAATAGATTTCAAACGTGCGCGCTAAATTTCTCTTAGGTTGGTGGTAATAGATGTATGATACTTTTTAAACGTAGAATATATAATAATAAAATCTTTTTACATCGACAATTTCTGTTGTAAAGAGCAGATGTTACAAAGAATTGCGTAAAGTTTACAAAACATTGTGCGCGATATTGTAACACATGATGTGTTGTATTAAAAATAGTTGCATAGAACGTTTGTTTTAAAAAAATTTGCGCAGAAATAAAGATTATGACATGTTAAACGCTCATACGGATAATTTAATAGAATAATATTCAAAACTGAAGCTGAATAAATATTGTAGGAAATAATAAGTAGGCTAAGCGTTGTGGACGGCAGTATTTTATGTGTCAAATAATTTTAGCGAGCCAGGCAAGAGAGCGCGCGACATAATCGGGTCTATCTGGCGCGCTCAATGTGGCTTATGTTCTAGTGATTTAAAATCGGCGAAGCTATGAAAGGAGATTTGGGAAGGCCTATGTAGTTCATATACCCCATATAAGTCATATAATTTTATGCTTTATATAAATTATAGTTTTGATAAATTTATGGGTTAACGTTGTTAGTTAAATTGCAGTTAAACCAGGGAATATCATCAGTTTAACCGGACTATAGCATAAGCATCAGTAGGTCATATTACAAATTACCGTCCTGACGGCATACTTGAAACAATTGATAATAAAAATGAATTTGATTTATTGTAAGGTCACGAGTATTATATAACAATATTATTATATATAGTTATATTTATAGTTATATATTATAGTTAGTTATATATTATATAACTAACTATAATATATTAACTATACGTTAAGTTATATATTATAGTTAGTTATATTTATAGTTATATATTATTATATATAGTATAGTGTAATAAAACTGTATTAGTTAATTATGATTATTTCATTGTTCTTAATATATTTTGGTAAATAATAAGAATTTCATTCATTTTTTAATTTTACTTGGAAATTATTTTCTCTAATTTTGAGAGTCTTCGTATATGACGGTTTATACATATAATATAGTGAGGCCAATGTACATATTAAAAAAATAAGAAAAATTAATCTAGACTTCGAAATTTATACAATGTTTAGACGCCATACTACAATGAAACTTAAACGCTAATATCACATTTTATACGCGAGCAGAGCAGCAAGCAGGAGCTATTCATACGTAATAGCTTATCAAAAAATGCGTGGTAGTAATTAAAATCATTTTTTTAACAACACATTTGTTTTATGGAAAAAATAATTTTTCATTGAAAATTTCTGTTCTTAATCCGAGTAATTTAGTTATGTTTATTTTTTTTATTAGGATTCTACAGTAATTATCTCAATAAAAAATCAATACGAAACATTCTTGGAAAATTTAATTTTAAATCTACTGTTGCATAATATATTTTCCTTATACACTTTTAATGTACTTCGGGTAACCAAATTCCGTAGATTAATTTTGAACAATAAAATAATGATATCTATATATCATATATTTTTCTTAAATTTTTTCTTCATTTTTATCTTTTATCTCAAGTGCATTTTCATTCTATCAGGTTTACACACTTTTCTGTGTAAGATACTTTGCTTTTCTTATATTTAGAAATAGCGGATATCATTTTTTAAACGTAATATTTTCATTGATTAATGAAAGAAATTAAAAATAACTTTCTGTAAACAGTAATACATTCTACATTTTAAATGTAAATACCGTATAGCGGTTATGCTAATGATTGTTCATAACAGTACCGGTCATCATTATAACAATTATATTTCCGGATCGTAGTTGCCATAGTTACGAATCGCATTTACCAGTACCATAACTCGCCATATATTCATTCTACAAATAGACCCGCGCTGGCCTTCGTTTGTGGGCCATTTTTGTCAGAAGCCCACTTTGTAGGCGGTTTTTCGGAATAAGAATGCGATTATCATCGCTTGTTTATATCTTGTTTCGTTATGTTGGTTGTGACGAGTCATTACATTAAATTATTTTAATTAAAATATGTATTAAATTCTTACTTTAACAAGAGTACGAGTGGAAGTTCAAATGAATTTTGTTACCCGTATTGCTCTTAATGTTTTATTATATACTTAGCAATTTTGCCCATTTGTCGCATGAGAAAATTTTAACAATATTACACATTTCTAAATATTTAAACATTATCTCTTTTAGGTGCAAACAGGAGAGTATCCTAGAGTATGAGCGTGCTTAAACGAAAAAAAAAATTAAAATAATTTGATCCTAATTTTCATTAAGAAATATTAAAAAAATCACTTTGTTATATACAAATAACTATTTGTCCGTAAAATAAAAATGAACTTGCACTAGTAGGGCTCCGAATACACTTAAGTAGATACATATTATAGAAGTTCCAATATTATTCAAGGGTACGTAGTATCTCTATTAAAATATTTGCAAATATTAATATTATTTTTAACTATATAAATGTATTGACTAATAAGTCTGCCACAGACATAAAAATATCAAGGATTGCTGAGAAATACTTTGGTTTAATTACTCATAACTTTTTTTATTTTATATTTAGCTCTTTTTCGTATTTATTGTTTAGATTTAGGATATGAAAAATGTTAGAGTTGAAATATGGTATTTTTGAAATAGATATGTTAACAAAATGTGTCTAAAAATGGTAAATTTGTTTCCAGAAAAAAATTGAAAATAGATTTGTTTTCTATTCTAAGAGTTTTTTTAAATATGTCTCACATACCTGTAAAATATATCTATACATGGAGCCTGATACTAGATGTCAGACAAAGAAAGCCGCTATTCGTTGGCCACAAAGAAATAAAATGTTGTTGAAATAAAACGTAAAGCAGGCCCTTTTTTAACATAGCCCTTTCTCTTTTTAACACACCCAATTCTTGCTGGAGTGTGGTGTTTACCTGCAGGCAACGTCTTCGCAGTGGTTCGCGGGTTATTCCCCCGAGCGGCGCTGCACAATGTGTGCAAGTATCGTGTGTACGAAAAAGATGGCAAATAATTATGAATATTATTTTCAATTTTCTGAAAAAAGTCATCTCTTAAATTTTATTTTAACGACAATTAACTATTTTTCAATCAAGAAATGACGTCTTTCTTTGTTCGACAATTATTCCCGGAAACCGTTTATAAGCAGCCCACGTTCACCTGCGCAGGAACCCCCTGGAAATTTAATTTTAAAAACCATTTCCAGTTTTGAATCCAGAAACTACATATTTCGTGTGAATTTCAAGTCCCTATTTTATTTTGTTTAGATGTTAAAAGCCAGGCAGACAGACGATGTTGCTACAACAATAGGGTAACCTGAAGGTTACATGTCTAAACGATCCAAACTGGATGCTTCAGATTTGGATCCCTAAAAACATTCTCCATCGATTCGGACGATATCTCTGGTAGGACCAATCTGTAAAAAACAATCATTTTTAAAAATTTTTAAGCGTAATTCATTTTAAGCGTGACCCCAAATGTTTTCAATTCTCTTGCATGTTAAAAGGAAAACGTTACTATTAACGTTAACCATTGCAATTATTAAAATTTACAAAAAAGCAAGATAAAATATACTGTTAGAGATTGAGTAATAAATAGAATCCGTTTGGAAAATAATTTCCAGCAAAACGCCATTGAAAGCATGTGTTTTATTTATAAATATTTTAAAGTACGGTAATCAGTAGCGCGACACTTAACGTGGTTCTAGAAAAGCATATTTTGTATTAAGCGTTCTTATATTAGTAGCAAGATGCTAGATGTATAAAAAACAAAAACTTTCAGAAGAAATAGTACCGGAATTCATCCAACAGCCACGCTCAACTTAGGCCAGCCATATTACCTGCTTTCATTTAAAAGGTTAAAACAATTTCCTTTTAGGAATTTTGACACGGAAATTTACACTTGTACTTAAAATTTATATTAAAAGAAAATATAATATGAAATCGATTATTTGACCCGTTATAGTAAAGTACTTCGCTGAATATATATCAACCATATGTTCACATATGGTTGGTTGTCGTGAAAAAATTTAGCAAATATAATTTTCGGATGCAATATTTTTGGCTGTGAACCGTCATGGGACGCCTGGCAGATGTAAAACATTTAAATTTTGTTATATTATCGTATTAAAATATTTTTATTTACAATAATTAGAAACGAAATAATTAATGCTTAATTAAATAATAATTATTATTAAAGTATATACATGTAAGTTTAATTATTAACATTACTATTATTCCAAATTACAAATTTATATATGTTTGTATATACACAAAAACGAACAAGTGTTACGCCACGTGGATACACGTGTCTATAGATGTTTATACTGAACTTTGACTCTCTTGACTTTAATTGAAATATAGGGCTAGCATTGTAGAAATGGGAGAAAGCATGCATTATCGAGAGTAGACGATACAAATATAATGAGTTAAGGAAATAAACAATAAACCTACCTTTGGTTTGAATCACTTGATCACTTGTTATGTGGTGCTTGTTATGTAAAGCTCAGTACATGGACTTGTATTTTAAATTAATAAATGCTTTTAAAATTTTAAGTAAGCTTAATGTAATACATCGATATAATCGAGTCAATTTGTAAACGTTAGAAAAAAACTGTGGACTGTCATGGGACGTGTGGTAGATATCAAACATTTTCATTTTTTTATATTGAATTATTTTTATTTCAACGAATTGAAATCGAAAAAATAAATATTCAGATAATTGTTAATAACAAAATAATAATTTCATTTTATTGTTTTATTTTTATGAAATAATTTATCACACATATATTTCTCAACAATCTATTGAAAATATATTTTCAATTTTGTAATATTGTTAGCTGAGTAGATACAATGCTGACAAGTCGCGACGTGCCGTCAGAACATTTTTTTTAACTCCCATTCAAACGCGTCATTAGATGTTTCACATCAATTTGAAACAATGCTGATACACTAACACACACGTAAAGTAGTGTGTGTGTGTTGTGTAGTAGAGAGGGAAGCGTTAAGTCGGAAAGAGCCAAGAGGGAAGGCACAAGAGGGGAAACTGGTCGAATGGCATATTGCGCCGTGCTATCAGAACGTTTTAACTCCCATCCAAACGAGCCATTAGATATTTCACATCAATATTTTTGATTATCTTACTTCTTTTTGCAACAAGCATGCATACAATATGTATAAAATACGTTATGTTTATTTTTGGATAACAAAAAAAAACCCAAGCAAACACCAAACACCTTGTTCAGACGTGAATGCAATACGGTAAATAGTAGCAAGCGTTCTGAGCTCATAATATTGTCGAAACAATACGTTCTTACGAATGGTAAATAAGGTAATAGACTTCTTCTACCGAGTTCACTTGTCGAATTTCACTTGTTGACCCGGAAATCGATAGTCGCCTCGAGCTGAACCGTTTTTATCGACAATAAGCTGACTTCACACGGGCGAATTGCGGAGGGGGATAAAGTCCGCGCGACCTTATATGTAAATATTATTGAAAAATAATACGAGTTTCTTAATGCAGTTTCCGGCGTAGTTTTTCAGAAATACCACGTTACCACGTTCAGTAGAGTCAGTACCGTAAATAAAAAACGTGTGAACTGTCACTTTTACGTATCTAACGTCTGTTTACTTTTGTTTATTTAACGCAAATTTTTATTTCTTTACCTCATCAATACTGATATTTTTTTGCACTTCAGTCGTGAATCGATTGAACTGATTTATACGATTATACTAATTTATAGGTCGTCTACTAGTACCACGGTATAAATTTCGTTGTACCACGGTATAAATATCGTTGTACCACGGTATAAATTTCGTTGTACCACGGTATAAATTTCGTTGTAACCCGGTATACATTTCGTTGTACCACGGTATAAATTTCGTTGTACCACGGTATAAATTTCGTTGTACCACGGTATAAATTAAAATATAATTTAGATCTATTAGAGTATTGTCCTTATTGAACCATTATCACAAATGAATAAAAAATATCTGACTCAACGCATTGCATGTACTGAAATTTTTATGTCTTGTAAACATTGTTTATATTTGCGTAGCATCCTTTAAAATTTTCAATAGGTTCTTCGTCATTTTTGTTTATTTTTGTAGATATTTAATGTTTTCACGTTCAAATTATTTTATTGCAAGTGTTTCTATTTTCTGGCACGCACGTCGCAATGTACAATATAATATTATGAATATTCATAAAATGACAACATTTAATTGCTTAGTGGCGGGCTCTCGCTTTGATGTTTTAATGTCTGGCTTTAATATTAGGTATTAAATGTCTCTCCCCTGATGAATTACGGATTCGTTTTACTAAAGTAACTTGATTTCACTAATTTTAAGAAGTAAAAGTAAAAATTTGGTTAAATTATCTGTTTACCATTTTTGATTTCTAAGAGGCAAAATTGGCAACACTCACGGTTTAATCCATTTCACGATTTAAATTAGGGATAAGGCATAGACATAACTCATAATGTCAAAGTTAAATGTTATAAAAGAAAACTATTAACACTTGTCATCAGGTCAATTTTTTGGTACATATAGGAACGGAGTCAATGTTATATCTTAATATAAATATATGAATATACATGTATATATATATATATATATATATATATATATATATATATATATATATATATATATATATATACATTTATATATACACACAATATTAACCTGCGACCTTGCACAGTTCCACATATAATGTTGTATATGACTAAATGTTCGGACCGAAAATGAAATGATGACTTAATAAATTTGAGGCCATGAAGCTATATTGGAGTTTCAATGTATATTTTTGCACAAATACCTGAGTGGCACTAAAATATTAATACTCAAGGGGTACTCTTGTAAAGGGGTACTCTTGTAATTGATTTAGGAATTTGGACAAAACTATTATTTTAACATTGCCTAATGTGATTTTAAGAATAGATGGAAATGAAATTAGTCTATTGATAAAGGGATAAAATCCTTATGATTCTTTCAGAAGAAGCGGTAGCTTCTTGGAGTAATTTCTAGGCTTATACATAGGGGAAATATACTAGCACAAATATTAGCACATTTTCTTCTATAAATGAATACTTTAGTTCACCTGTAATTAGTTTTATGTTAAAAGTTGAGATAAAGAGATGCGCAAAGTCGAGGCAAGTAATAACGAAGATATCGTATGTATATCGATCTCGGTGAGAAAGTGCGCTGCTGAACGAATGCGTATAATTAGTTATAATGTACGTAATTGGCGACTGTTGGCAGATAACTTCTCTCGTCTTGCGTCGTGCACAAGAAAGTTTTCTTACTCAGTGTCTGAAGTATTCAGAAATGCATCAAGAATGAGGATTTTGCGAACGATATTATCGTTTGGAAAATTTCCGACGAATTAAATAATTTTCCGAGTAATGCAAGGGTAAATTTTTTATTTTCGACAAGTTATTTAAAATATTCAAGTACTAGTTCCCACATAATATGAAGGAGACATTGAAGTTGATTACACAGAGTATAGAAAGTGAAAATCGTAAATTTGATTTATCGAAACTCTATAATTACAACTGCGTTGTAATTATACGGCATTGCAATAAATAAAAATGTGTATTGGCGTATAATTATTATTGAAATAAATGTTTATCGAACGAGTTATAATAAAATGAAAGTAAGTTTTTTGAAACATTTACAAGTTAGGTTCGTGTTATTCATTGAGAGCTCGTATTACTTGGGTTTATTACTCCGTGAGATTTTGCGGTAAATTATTTTTTAAAATTTTATATCTTAGCGCGAAAGTTTAGAAGTTCCAATGAAGTGGGAAGTGCGAACAATTTTACTCCACTCATCTCTTTTATAATTTCTTTATGTAGTAAATTAAAGACACAAAGAAACTTAATGTATTTTTAATATATTTAAGATTTCATTTATTAATTTTTTTTAATTTACAAGAAAATGTGGTTTAAAATTTGATTCAATACGGAATAAAGAGGTAATCATAATTTGCTTTACTGATTATATTTTTTGATATACATCTTTTTGGCGAATTGTATTACGCCAAAAAGATTTTTCGTATTTCATATTTAGTGGGTATTTATGTCAATTTATTTGCACTCGGTTGCCGAATTTCGAAAAGGAAAAACAAAACAACGACTGAGTTTAGGACAAGGCACAAATCTATATTATTAGGTACACAATTCTGTTTATGTTTTTGATCGGGTTGTCTTGTGTAGTAAATTGTATCTTTTTATTTCTAATAATCATATTTATAAAATATTAGCACTACACATAACATTTGTGTAATGACTTTAATTTCAAAACAGTTATTAACACTAAACATAAAATTTATATAATAACTTTAATAATAAAAACTTTCATAACAGTTTTGAAATGTGGTTTTGAAATCAGTTGAAAGGTCAAGGGGGTTTTGTCGGTTCAATAGTTCTGCAAATATCAAACGTGGCCATCAATTTTTTGTTCATATTCAAAAAAATCATAGAAGTTATATAATCTATGTCTTATGCAGACGACGTATAAAACATATTAAATAAAAATGACATGGATATATTTAAAGGACGCGTTGAATTAACCTATTTGACTTTTCTGCAAACAGTTACTGCTTTCTATCTATTAACTTCAATAAGCAGAATAAAATGCAAACACAGAGTGAATCAGAAAATTCAATACAAATCAGTTGCCTTTGAAATTAAACACGAATTAGCATAATGACATCTTAATGAACGTCATGCGTAAAATTTTTAGGAATATATTTCACAAGTTGTGAGCATGTGAAGTCATATTTAAATTTGTTGTATTAAGAAGATGTTATTTGTTAATTACAAGACAATTATAGACGTTCAGAAAGTATGCCGTTGTATATACGTATAATGTGTGCTATGTTCGGAGCGACTCATCTTGGAATTTTGAATCTTTCTTTGATTTAAATAGAAAATGTGTTAGTGTTTTATTTAAAGGCACGGTGCAAATATGTGCATTTTGCAGACGTTTCAAAAATGATATCAAGCGGAAGTACAGAGGAAGTAGTTTTGGATACTTATACATAACCTAATTGTTAGCCACTGAAATAAAAAAAAATTAGGTGACTATTAATTATAATTTTTGACTTTTTCTATTTTGACTCAGAAGGACATGGTTATTTTACTACAGCATAATTTCATAGTAGATCTGTAGGTAACGATTTATTAATTAAAGTTTTAACGATTTTTTTTATTTTATAAGTTAACATTGGGTTTAATAATTTTTTTTTATATTTTGTAGGTTAGCACTCTCAGAATATGGTAGGCAAAGGACAGATGAGGTCATGAAACAAAATATACTTTAATTAAGAGGAAGATGTGGTCGAAAATCTTCATGTTAAGAAATATAGTTAGATTTGTTTCAAATTGAGAAGGTGTGGTTTAATTGGTAGATAGCTAGTTTCTCATATCTTACTGTGAAGGATTTCTTACTCTTTTGTAAGAAAATTTGGTGTTATCGAAATATATGTACACACACAAATACTATGTACGTATCTATGTGTATATATATATATATATATATATATATATATATATATATATACGTATATATATATATATATATATATACAATATTTGTAATTATCTAGGTAAATAACGGTAATTGTAAAAGTGCAAGTAAGCTGCTGTATGAGTGCACGCCGAGCATTCGTAATTAAGTTTCTAAATGGCGTAAAAACAAGCGAGTGCCTGACGCGGTGCGCCTCGCTCGCTGGGCGCTCTGCGGGAAGCGGTCGATAGCCTTTGGTCTGTTTATGGTAAACAATAGTTTGTGAAATACGTTCTGTCTGCAGAAAATTATAACCGTGAAATAACTCAGGAAATTTAAATAAAATGTATTTTCTTCTCTTAACCTGTTTATATAATGTTTATAATAGATTTGTACCTCTTTATACAATTAAATATCCTCACAGAAATTACGTAAAAAACTTGAGTGAATGGATATAATATGGCGTTTAGATAATGATAGTTTCTATATTAGAAAAAGGGCAGATTAACAAAATAATTTTTAAAAGGCGGTCAAAACAAACAAAAACAAAAGTAGCTTAAAACAAAGACAATTTTTTTCCACAGGTACATAATGATTTTAATATATTAATTTAATATAGTATTTAATAATACTAAGCAAGTATTTTAAACATATAATTTTATTATATATTTAAAGTATTTGCTTAATATTTTTATGCTGTCTTTTAATACAGTATTTAAAATAATAAGTTACATATTTACGTCATTACGCTGTGGAAAATTCTAAAAAACTTAAAACGATGCGAGAAAATAAAAAAAAAATGTAAAATCCTACACCAAGTTGCAGCGGTGCGACTGGGGTATGATGTGCGATAGCCGCCATCTTGAATAAACGCCATTTTGCGAAATCTGTTTTGAGAAGTTGACGTCTGACGCAAACGCTTCTGTACCGCTCCAACTAAATATGGGTCGAATGGATCCACTAATAAGTCTCAAATAAAAATCAATATAAAATTTAAAGAAAAAAATCGTTTGACTAGACTAT
Organism: Druceiella hillmani; assembly: GCA_039881145.1. Taxonomy (NCBI): domain Eukaryota; kingdom Metazoa; phylum Arthropoda; class Insecta; order Lepidoptera; family Hepialidae; genus Druceiella; species Druceiella hillmani. The sequence continues at coordinate 30,951,024 of JAYKKI010000005.1, read as the reverse complement.
TAAGTTATTTAACAAGGAAATAATAAGGGTAGGATTAAAATTACAATATACAATAATAACAATGTACAAAAAGACAGAAAAATGTCTAATGTATTACTTAGATTGTATAATAAGTTTTTTCGTCAGATTCAGTTTTGTAAATTTTGTTAAGCGGACAGACATTGGGCCGACGATGTTATTTGTTAGATATTAATTTATTGCCAATATTTTTATTATATTTTTATACTTTTGATTTTGCTGTTATCATGATGTGAGGGAAGGAATTGAAAACTCATTAAATACCTACAAGCACTTGTTTTACTGCGTGACACTTTGTCGTTTATTTCAGTTTTTATGCTATTTATGTATCGCGATGCAAATTTTAAGAAATGACTGATCTTGAAATTATTTTCTTTCTGCCCTTGTAAAATAATTGCCTTCACTCTAATTAATTATTATTATTATGGAATTATTTAATTAGTTTTCGCATATTATTTGCTTCGTATCGCTGTTTGTTGTTATGACAAAGATTTTAGTATTATAATGTCATTTTAATTGGAAATCGGATTCATATATTTAACAGCACGAATGTATCTACAAAAGAGTATTATGTGTGATTAGGTTACTTCTCGTAGCTGTCAAAATTGAGTTAAAACGATAGTTATTATAACCTGTAAAGTTTTGTTTTATGATATATTACTCGCTTTTTGCGCGGAAGAAGTAATGGTATTTTATACGTTTCTAGATCATCAAAATTTCTTCCTCTGGAGTGAATCTAGGAGAGTACCACAGAGTTTAATAGATAGTGATGATTCTGTAGTTACTGATGTAACTACAACACATGTGAAAAAATAAATACTATTACACATATGTTATGGTTGTTGAGACGATGAAACAGTTGTTGCTGTCAATTAATTACAGAGTTGGCATTTGCTTTTGATATATTTTTATTTGAAAACAAAACTGAAAAGTTCTATTAAAACAGATTGACAAAACTAAATCATGTTATTATAGATTTAAAAGAAAGGTTTAAAATCACAAAGTGAATCAAAATTTTTGTAATAGTTACAAAAAAATATAAATAATTATGGTTTGACAAAGATGTTTCTACAAAATTCATGTTTAATAAAAAAAAATTGATTAACATTTCTTGAGCTGAACACATATTAATATAGGGAGATGAGAGTATATAACCATTTAAATAAAATGAATAGTGTGATATATTTTAGATGGTTTTCCTAAATTACACACTAATTAGTCTTTTCTACGAATTTTTCATTTTTAATGTTAATTTAATATTAATTAACATTCTAAGTGATAAAGTTCAGTTTAAAGAAGATATTCTTTTCTTTCGATTTCTCCTTTGGCGAATATGTTACGGTCTCAGTGGAATTTTCTGCTAAGCAGCTGACGTGTGTTTAATCTCCCTAATTAGCTTCCTACTGCACTCGAGTAATGTGAGCGGCTTCCAACGTCAAGAAACATTACGACATAGGCGTGTTTAATGTAATTTACGAGAGAGCCAGGGGTGCCTCTGACACATTAGGGGCGCGTCCTTTAAAATTTATTTTATTTCAATAAAAATATAAAAATTTTCTTCTACACATATTTTTATTGTTTTTATTTTTAGCTTGCAGAAAGGTGAAAATTTTCGTCTTCGAAGTTTTCGCCTTTAGAGTCAATTTTTGTAACTTGCTGTTCTTGTATTTATTATTTTACACTAATTTTCGAATACGAATCAAATTAATCCAAGAACTGACAAAAGTGTATTTTGAGGAGTTTCAAGAACAAAGTGTGTTTCTATTTTCTATATAAAGTTGGCAACTAATAAACTCGCCATTTCAATTCATCAGTGTTAGCTCATGTGATGGAAAAAACAGAATACTTCTTTCAAGTTGTTTTACTATCACAGTACGAGATCACGAGAGAAGCTCTGTGAAATAAAGCGAATTTAACTTGAAATATTTTTTCTCTCTTCCTCTGTAATTTTTTTTACATTGGATATATTACGTTATCCTGAATGAGAAAGTTATGCATATATTGGGTGTTGTTTAGCTCGCTTCTCACCCTAAACGGTATTAATGAAGCAAACCATTTTAAATTCACCCCGTGAATTTTTTATACTTCATTTGTACTTTACTCGCCAAAACTTTGTTACTAAATGAGCAAACGATAGAATATGCTGTATTATATTCTACCAGAAATTATCGAGAAGTTTCTGTATTATTCGGAAAATATTTTACGTGCGTAATTGTTGTGTAAACGAATACTAATAATAATTTAAATCAAGTGCAACTATCTTATAAATGAGTATTTGTTACTTTTTAAAACAATTATTTATTACTTTAAGTATGAATCTATTATATTGTATTCAAAAAGAAATTATGTAGAAGGGTTGTTTTCCATTTTGTATGCGTCTGTTATCTACTTTAAGATTAGTTCTTCATATATTATACTTTCAAAACGCATTTTTTATTTTCTGTTTAATAAATATATGTAAGTATTTTCGAAGAGTTTAAAGGACAAACGTCTTTCTTATTAGGTTAATGTTTTTGCATTCTTAATTTAATAAATATTTGTTAAGTTATTACAAAAAAAGACCAATACTGTTTTCTCTACAAACAGAATCCTCACGAGACAGGAAACAATTTTAAATTAGACCAACTAGCATAATGCCAAGAGACTCATCGGACAATAACTGTGGAGCAATAGCTCGTATTATAAAAGATTTTTGTAGTTGCTCGGAAAACGGAACTTGGTCGCCCGTCGGCGAAGAGGACATAAGCAGGCGTGTTGAGGCTAATGGGAGAGAAACTTTTCTGAAATCAGAAATAACAAACATCGCAGCAATGAGGAAGAGGCTGACGACAATAGCGAAGAGGAAAAGCAGATACATCGATGAACAGCCGAAACCGATGATGAATACTTTACCAACTATGATGAACAACGATTTCTACGAACGAGATAATATGGCAAAGCTTAGCGAGAAGAGAGATTACAAATACGAAGAGGAGCAAAGGAAATTAATAGACAGGTACTCGATGTCGAGGAACTATTCTAGATTCGGAGACAATTGGTCTCTGAGTAGAGTGTGGAAGAATCATCTCCCGGAAAATTTCTTCGACAAACCGGCACCCCCTTTCGAATTCATGCATGGAACTCTGAGAATGCCTCTCCTGCAGCCAAATGGGAAAATAATTGATCAGAAACTTTATAAAACGAAGATGACTGAAAAAGTGAACAAACTGCAGAAGTTTCGGTACATAGATAAGAAATTAATGAAAGAACAGCTGAGATACGACAGGAACATAAAAAGGCACATCAGAATACGCTTTATGCTTTCGCTGCGTTTACGTCGATACATGAGACGTAAATTTCCGTCATACTATTACGTGAAGAAACCAGTCATGATTGATTATCACCGTAATACCGCTAATATACCGGCTAGGGAATTTCCAAAAGTACAATATGGAATGTCAAATGAATTTCCAAAGATACTGTACGATAATTCCAGGGCTATTCCTATGATGCCTCCGAAGTATGATAAATCACGTGAAATGCAGACTATACACTATGATGCTACTAATGAATACCCAAAGATACCCTATGACAGAGCAAATGAATATCCCAACTTTCGATATGAAAACTCGAACGAATATGCCAGATTACCCACAGAGCAGTTAAACGAATATCCGAAGGGCGGAAAGTCGAGCGTTGCTGATAATTCCACCTTCGGTACGAGATCTTCGAAGAGCATAGAGAAGAACAATGAGGGTGTAGTGCTGTTCGATATTAACGAGGCAAGGAATGAGATACTGTCCCGCTGCCACTACGACTGGGAAGATTGTGATACCTTGCAGATAGCGCTTCGTGGTGGAAATTTTAGGTAATGCTTTTTTAATATGTATTTCAACAAACTATAATTGCTTATAAAGATTAAAATTGTTATTCTATATGTATTTGTATAAAGTCCCAAAGATTTAGATTTTTTTATTATTCTGCATATGGACATATTTCAAGTCAAAGCTTTCTTAAACGTTTAACTTTCTATTTTACGAAATTTATTGTAATAGTATCGATAGTCTATAAGAAATGATCCTGAGAATTAACTATTATGAATAATTTTTTTGTTTTAAAGTATCAGCAATAATCAGTTTTTTTCATAATGACTTTCATGTCTTTGTTTCTTTTCATAAAAACTAGTTATAACAATATTCATAAGCGAACGCGAATAGCTTTTCACCATAATTTTAAAACGTATCAATTTTACCTCACGATCTCCAAACTCATTTGTCCAAAATGCGAAGTGACGAGGACAAGGACGTAAAGAAGGAGACAAAAAACGGATGTGGGCGAAAAGGGTAGTCAGCGTCGCGTGACTTCCGGCTGCGCGATCGTCCTTACTCTAATAATGAAACCGGACGATGACAATTGACTGCAATGAATTCACTGCTCTGTGAAAATATTTGTTATTTATCGACGAATCGAAATAATAGGAATTGCTATACATATATGTCATATATATATATAGAATTACGGTTACAGTACAGTTATAGCTGTCGAAAGTACATTCAACTTCGAATTTATGCAGGGATTTCTTGCTGTTATTAAATTTTTATTATATTTTTCAAAAGATCCGTTTGATTGAAGCGAGGTGACTGTAACAATTTTTTCTTTATTTTTTAATTTGGACTTCGTTTCATACAATCTATGCAATATTTGTTAGTTTCTTTATATCTCTCCACAGCTACATTGATTTTGAAGATGCAATCGTACATTTGGCGTCTGAATAATGAAGGTTCATCAGATGTCACATTACGTCAGACAAATCAGTGTGCTGTGGCGTAACAATATAGTGTCGAGTCCCTGGTTCATTTTTAGGATGAATCATAAGATAATTAAACTTGACGTCAAATATAAGTAGTTAAAACGCGTTAGAGAATTTTGTAGAATCTTATAATTCAGAGAGAGAGAGAGTACTTAAATGAACTTTTGCAAGATGTTTAACAAAATAATTCGTGTAGTAGATATCTAATTAATTTAAAATGATTTTTTTTCAACCTCTGAAATATCGGTCCTGCTCACGTATGAAATAGCATTTGAAAAATATATTGCTTTCTCTTTTTACCATTGTGTTTGTATTTATGTGTTGTACTAAATTTATTGAATGTGATTTGTTCATATTAACAAGTCTATTAGTAAAGCTAATTTTCGGTAATGCATTCTGTAGAAGTTTGGTGAACGTTTTCGCTGACGATACAGTTTTGCACAGGATAATCAGAGGATTGTTTGAAAATTGTTAAGTAGGCTATTTCGACCTTAATGTTAAGCTTCACTTTGGGAGACCATGACTGATTGATGACCATAGCGATAGAACCATTAAACAGTAAGATCCTTTCTTGACATCAGAGATTGAGTCAAATCTCAGCTGAACATAACAAATCATTCCGGGCGATATTTTAAAATTTGTGTATTTTGTACTTGAACGCCTGATTAGTTAAGTGAAAAAAATTTAACCGATCTACATTTGCACATCTCTCTGCTTGCCTGGAGCAACAACGAACCTTGCTTGACTGGATGATAACTGATGTTAAAAAATGGGTTCTGTAGAAGAGCATTATGAGACAAAGAGCAAATTGTTATTAAAACATAATGAGCTTCTCAACACATAAGATATGTCTAACATTTAAAAATTCTAATCCGTGATATAATGACAGAGTTTATGTTGTGTGTTAATAACACTAAAGTAACATGAAGTTTTGTGATTAGATTTTATGGAAACGTCCAATTAAAAACTGAAACTAATTTTACTAAATTTAAAGTTAATAAAAGCATTTCTTAAATGACGAATCTTATGTCTACAAGTTGTTAGCTGCTTCGGAGCCCCCCAGAGTTCGAGGGTTTGTAATGTTTTGCGAATTATTTGTCATTATAGTGTGTATCTAAATTGTGTGCGCTATTCTAGAGTTAACTGGTACAGAGGTGTTGAATTTTATAATTAATACTGTTTCATCAGGAAATTTCTGAAAAGGTTAATCTAGATAATTTCGTCCAGTAACAAATTTTCAAACGATACTTTCTTAGAGCTGAAATTACTCAAAGCAACCTTTAAGGTTAACAGCAATAATATGGCGAGTTCAAACTTGGAAGTTTCTTGCTCTTGATCTAACTGATCTTACTAATTTAGCGTACATAATTAAATTCACTGAGAATAAGTTACATTTCCGTCGGATGTTTCGCGTTGAATTCAGCTTCTTGTTAATGGAACATAGGTCGCTCCGGGTCAATGTCTCGGTACGTCTGAAATTTCAACGCTGCCACGCTGTGACGGGTCAAGAACAATATAAAATGCGGATTTTATTTTTCTCGTAAAAAAGACCTTTGTTAGTAAATTTGTTGTCGAAAGTCGATTCTTGGAATCATTGCAAATTCCGATCATTGAATGTAGACCATATAACACCAATTGAATAATTGTTTATAGTTAGAATTGTTTCTGGCGTATTTTTTTAAAAATTTTATTAATGTTCTTGATTTCAGTTTTTGAAGTTCTGTATTTCTATCAGTGTAAGATGGCTGTAATTTTTTGCCGATATCTTATATTTCTGATTATTAAAATAAATTAGTTCCGCAGATTATGATTTAGATAGTAACAAAATTATGACTTATGAAATGTAAGACTTAATGAAATTATGACAAAATTATGACTATAGCACATCTGCATTTAAAATTGTTACAAGTTTCATTCTATGAAATCGGTATAGGTCATTCTATTTCGTAGTCAAAAGGTTTTAATATCCCTACACCCTATAGACAGTTCTTTAAGAAATTGTCGGTGAAAGTATTGTGCTGTTGGGCATATAATTACTGTGTACTTAATTGTACTTATAACAATCTTTCTTGGGGCGGCTTTCAATACCAATAATATTTTATTGATATTATTGGTAACATTTTTAGTCATTAACATTTTTTTAGAATTTTGTGAAAGATATTTCTATAGATATTGTTGAGAATGTCTGCAAAGAACATGTTTCACTTCCTCTCGGACCCATCAAAAAACGTCTGAAGTAAAAATTATGAAAGTATATTAATATTTAAAAAAGTTTATTAGAAATAGTGTATACACTTAAAAATATATAAGGGTGTACGAATCCATCATGATATGGGTTCTACTCGTACTTAACGTTTTTATTTGATGTCTTTTCTAAATCATTTCTATTAATGTGTACGTGGCAAATTGCATGATATGCATCTTAATACAGTAAATTAAAATGCAGTTTAAATGGTTCGCAACTATTGGTATAATGAAAAAAAGGGATTCATATTCTCTGCATTACGGGACAAGCCAACTAGTGAGTAACAATGACATGTAATAGGTATCCCAAAGGGCGATACTTGTTCCATTAGAAGTGATTTAATTCAGTATTAAATTGACACTAAGTTAGATAGTCCATATAAGCTGAGAGCAAGAACTATTTACATATGTATAGCCCTTAGATATGTGTATATATATATATATATATATATATAAAATATTTTTTTAATATAAGTAAATATTTTTTATCGGTATTATTTTGAGAAAATACAATAAAAGCTACCACTTTCCCTCTCTTTGTCGAACCGAAAAATTTATCTATAATGTATATTTGTCTAAAGACTGAAAAGAAGGTTTAGATATATTGGGGGGGTCCCTGAAATAATATAAAAAACTCGTTTTTATTTGCTTATTTTGATTTATATGTAACAAAATTATGACTATAGACATTATTATATTTGTATATTACTGATATAATATAATATTATATATCATATATATATATAATATATATCATATATATATATATAATATCATATCATATTATATATCATATATATAATATAATATAATATATCAAAGAATAGACAGGATATTTACGGCATGCATATTCCGTTGGCAAATAATTACTTTTATCATTATTTTAAATAAAACCATCAAATATTAATTCAATATTTTAAATTCAAATGCGTAGATGAGTTCAAAAGTAAGACTAATTTTTCTATATATTTTTCAGTATAAACGGGATTTCCGTAATAATTTATTTTCTTAGCTTAAAGACGTTGTAAAACAAGCATTGCTGAAAACCCCAGTGTTGGTCGTTTGAGAGCAAAATAATCGACTAACACAAGTTGTCATGTGAAGTGAGATGTTAATTAAATAGGAGTTGGACTAAACCGTTTACAACTTAAAGTACAGTATTTAGCACTTTTATGGTTTTATTCAAACCTTAATAAAATTATGTTACTTATAATGTGTCGTTAATTTAATGCGATATTAAAAGATCACTCTGAAATGACCGACCGACACACAGTCGATGAAAATTACAATGTTACAAAATTAGTTATTTTCAATAATCGTATGTCGGTCGGTCATTTCAGAGTGATCTTTTAATATCGCATTAAATTAACGACACATTATACGTAACAAATATACTTACAAATATGCATATGCATATATATAAATGTATATATATATATATATATATATATGTGTGTGTGTGTGTGTGTGTGTGTACGGTGTCCAGGAATAAGTGTCAGACAAAGAAAGACGTTATTCGTTGACTGAAAAATAATTAAAATACAATTTAAAAGATGACTTTTTCAGAAAATTGTGAGCAATATTCATAATTATGTGCCATCTTTTTCGTACACACGATACTTACATTATTCATTGCCGCTCAGGGGAATAACCCGCGAATAGCTGGGAAGCCATCTAGCTGCCCGGGCAAGTACCGCTTTCCAGGCAAGTGATAGGTGTGTTAAAAAGAGTTAGGTGTAATATATTTTTTGAACTTAATTAGAAAAAGGGCGTATTTTACGTTTTTTTTCATCGATCATTTATTTCTTTACACGCAAGTAATAGTGTCTTTCTTTGGCCGACACTTATTACCGCACACCGTGTATATATATTTATAAAAAAAATATCGCTTAAAATGGAAAGGTAGGGGAAAATACGACATATACTATAGATATATTATAGATCGAACAGAAAAAAATTTGATGCAAAAGAATCTTATTAATAATACAATGACGTTCAGGACGTAACAATATTACGTGGCTGTCCAAAAACAAATTAGTTTGCGACCGAGGTTTGTCAAACAACATGTCTCAAAATATTTTTATGTATTTTCTGGGAATAAAGAATATCTGAGATACATAAGAGAATGGGATAATAAACGGGATAGACATCAAAAGACAATAACCTTTTAGGTTTCTTGCAATCGAGTATGAATATTTTACTTCGGAAAAAGAAACTACGTGATGTAGTATTATTTCTACTTTATTTAAATTCTTTACCACGATCTAGATTTCATTGTATTACAACATCTTCAGGTGGGCTATTAGCAAAGATGCTCTTTTATAATAGCCCACCTGAAGATGTTGTAATACAACGAAACCTAGGTCGTGGTAAAGAATTTAGTAAAATAGAAATAATATTACATCACGTAGTTTCATTTAATTGTGAATAATGAATTTAAAAAAAAATAAAGCCAAATTCATTCAATATTTGAAAAAATAATTTTTTCATAGTAAAAAAGACATAAACATTCCAAAAATATGATGGTAAATAACTATAATAAAGTGCAAACGATGATAAAGGTTTATTATTAAACATTAATTAGATTATCAGGCACATTTTTTATGTTACTAAAGTTTTCGTTAAATGTCTTTAAATGAACGCAAATATAAAATTAAATTTCTTGATTAATTTTAGTATACACAGGAAAGTAAAAGGACTCCAGGCCCATAGAGTATATTGAATTACTACAACTAGTATGAAACACATCGAAAATTTCATGGATCATTATTATTCGACTTTTGTGTCGGAAAGTTTTTTGAAAATTATTTTTTTAATTAAAAATTGACTTTTGAAGTCTTTTAGCTTCTTCTATGTCTTGCCTGAATAAAAGATGTTATGAATTTGGAGATGTGTCTGTTATAAAGCCAGATAAAATATTAATTTCATCTTTCTGTTTCACTTTAAGATCAGATTCATCATTTTACATAAACCATATTTATAACTTATCTTCATGTCCTACTTTATCGGAAAGCCAAACGAGGCTTAATCAATTACAAATTTATAAACAAATTCATCCTAAAATCTAGTTACCTTGTTTGAGTTACGTGAAATTGATAAAGCTGTCTCATCCATTCCCAGAGCAAGGTCGCTAAGCAAGTTTTACCTGGGTTGCGTAACGACCTGATCGAGCAGGTCAGCCGGTGTTACCCGCGATTTGAGGCGGTGCTCGCATATGGGTCAATGTGTTAACTTAACTGGACTGTAACGGATCGCTACTTGATGGCTTGCGGCTGAGCGCTACTTGTAGTCTTAATTGTGATCATTTTGAGACCGGTTATGCAGTCGAGTTATTCTTAACTCAAGCTGTTTCCAGTTGTCAAGAGAGCTTTCGAAGTTTTAGACGTTGTTAGTTGAATAGTTAATGGTGTGTGGGTCTGTCTGCGTGTGTAGGTCGGAGAATTAAAAACTTAATTGTATGAGTATATATTGAGATTTTAAGCAACGAATTCTTTTCTTTTTTCCCTGGATCGATAATATAATTATCATAATTTCTTCTACGAACATTAAGAAATTACGTTAGGTTGTGATTTCATTAGCTCTGGTTTTGGTTGACTGTTTGAAATTACACGTCTACTATTTATTTGTGTTTCCGGTAGGAGAGTTGAAGTGCTACGGCACTTTAATTTGTGTAGTGAATTAAAAATATTATAAATTACAAATATGAAAAAATACTATTATTTTAAAGCAGCTGTGCTAAGACTTTCACCGTGTATATTCTATTATGATAAATTTATGTAACAAAACAAATATAAGGCCATATAAAGTAGAGATAAAATCCTTAATGACGTCATATGGAGAAGAGACACAACCTTTAATTTTCCGGAAATTGATATGGATTAATTCTGATGCACGGCAGTGTGATTGTGCCATGGCACAGGGCGTAGACTTCAGAGAGCGTTAGAAATAATCGTTGAAGGCATAATCAGGTATAGTAAATGGAGGTGGCACCGGTTGAATTTTAGAATGCCCCAAGAGCGCGTAATTCCTAAGAGTACACAGCATTCATATTCCTTGCAAATGTGCACTATTCAGGCGAAATACAATTGTGGTTTGCCCATCCACCACAGATCTATGTGTCTAAAAAACTAGGTGAAAAATATATTTGTTTTGATAAAACTAGGCAAAAAACCTTGAAATAGCTTAATTTCAAGGGGGTAGGGGTTATTTCTATGTTTAATTTAATTAAAATACTATTTGAGAACAAATTGATCACATTGTGTCATATCGGCGTGAACTAAACAGCGCGTAGTAAAGATTCACGTTTAAAACCAATGGTATGCACAATGAGAAGGCGCGTACACCTTTGCAAGACTGCGCACTTTGGATATCTTCTGCATTGATTATTTTACTTCCAGATATAATCACAACCACGAAAAAATAGAAAAAATAGTCGCAGAGATATCCTGGATGTTGCTCGTAAGTTAGTGGAGTAGGGAAAGAGTAAGAGATATATAAATGATTTATTGGAAATACAGGAATCGATATTAAGGAAAAGACTGAATAGAGATGATGTGGTGACAACAAACACATGTCTATATTTTGTGAAGAAGCAGAATGAAAGTTGGTCAAATATTTAAAAAAAAGTATTGCCAAATGTCACAACGTAAATGCTAATACGGATAGCTTTTATGTTCAAGTATATCTTAATATTTGCTTAGTTTTAAAAGTATTGAGAAATTTACACAATTAATCGATATTAGTGTTGCTAGTAGTTGTTGGAAGAGGAATTTAATTTCATCAGGTTTTAACACCTCTGAACAAAATATAGATTAATGGCTGTAAGTCTTTTTCTGGTAATTTCGCTCATGTTGATTTTAGAATGTGATAATATTATATTTCGGGCTATGAAAAATAATATAAAGAAGAAATATTCTAAAAATAGAGAAAAAATAAAAACAATTATTTCTAAAAATATTTTATACAAGCTCAAAAAATAAAGACAATCGTTTCTAAAAATATTCTATACAAGCTGTATGACTCAGGGTGAAGACTATCTCTATACCAAATTGCATCCAAATCAGTTCAGCCATAAGAATTGAACAATAAAAAATCTATTTAAACAGTTAAATAAATATGCGGTATTTTGGGTAAGTCTGGTTTGAACGTAAAAATTATATAAATAGTTTATTTGTAATATATATTTGAAGGTAAAATGGATTAGCTATATAAATCATTATAGTAGGTATATATTATATTAATTTTACTATTTTTACTATATAAACGATAAAATAGTTCTGATATAAAATATTTTATATATTAATCAATGATAATAAAAATAGATAATGATATAAATGAAAATATGTCATAAAATGTTGTTTGAAGACAGTGCCATCTGTATTTATTGTATCAAGTTTAATAGCCTCGCCACCTAGCGGAGATTAGACACAGCAAATTAGATTGTCAATCTCAATGTGTTCACACAGCAAAAGATGGCGCTGCAAACACGTACGTATTTTTGATCTTAGATACACGTACGTGTTTTTGATTTTCTCAAATTACGTTTTATTAATGTTGAAGATTTATTGATTTTATAAACTCATGAGTATTGTAAGATTATTTTTCATTTATTAATAACTTTTGATATTCATATGAACCATTAAAACGTTTTTCCATATCGTATTGTAGTTATTTTAAATTGCGGTAACTTGATATAAGTATAGAAATATAAATTTGTAGGTATATCAACTAATCTAGTAAATGTATAATCTTTTCGTGGAGCTTCTATACAAAGTAGAATAAAATGATAAAGTAATATACATAGATTTGGTATCGATTTGTAGTTAAAACGCCTTTTGCTATTTTGTTTTTATTGAATTTGAAACTACAGTTGTTTGTTATCTTTACAATATAGGTAAAGCATTGTATACAAGTAATCTGGAGAAAGCCGGTTATATTTAGATCTGTGGTATAATAATAACGTTAAATGGTAAACATTTTATGTTTTATAGTATATAGTGATTATCCAAGGCGGATTTAAAGGAAGTAAGAAAACCGTACTTAAAAAAACGAACATTTCTTAACAATCTTTAAAATAATGAACATAGAACCAAATAATATACTCGAGAAAGTCGCTTATATTATAAACTTGTAATCGTTGTTATGCTTATTTTTCTATTGCAGGTGTTATGATTATCTTGTGAGTGGTAAAGACGTCTCTAAGGGTGTTCACTCTTTGGAGTTCTTGGTCATTCCGTAAGAGGTCATTATGACGCAAGGTCTCATTATTATGCCATATTGTTTTTAATTAAACCGTTATTATTGAGACTAATCTAATGAGTCAGCTAATTTGAAATTAACGTTTATTCATATATTCGTTTATTTGAAGTTTTTTAGTGTACAAAATAGCAATGTCTTTTAGTTGACCAAAGTGATTACATTTATGTAACTAGTGTTGCGTCATATAGAGGCTTTGCGCTCCTGATTTTCAGTAGGTACTAAGATGTAGTAATGCAATGTCAGCTAAGGTGTTAATATAAAGTATTGTTTAAAAATAGATAAAATAAAAATATTATGTAATTTTATATGATCAAATGAAATTGGCAATATTAATAAAACCCTGATATAGGAAGAATAAAATTAAACTTACTTGCAGGATATATTTTCGAAATGTTTCGCTAACATGGCGGCCAAAACTCAATGTTATAAATATTCCTGATATACTTTTTAATACCTTTCATTTCATACCCCAATTAAAATCATCAATAAATATGTTCCCCTCAAAATGGCGGATTTAAGATGGCGGATTTTTATCAAAATTGAACTTGAGTCGGAGAATAGCATAAGGAAGGTATCTTTAAAACTTCGTTAAATTTCCCCGAGTTTTGCGGAAATTATCGTGTTACAAATCCACATTCGATCGAGACTCTACCACTCAAATGTAGACTTCGTTTCATTTAGTCATAAAACATGTATATTGTCAAATAGTAAAAAAAATTACACATTGAAAGTTAAAAAACATGCGTATCAAATAGGAAAAAAAATTGATAGAAATAGAGGACAAGGGCATGATTAAGAAGGGAAAACCAGGAAACAATTTTGAAAGGAAAGACTTCCTTATATATTTTTTTAACGTTGTGTTTCGGGTATTAGAGTCTCATGTCATCATTAGGTAGCACTTCTAGACATAGGAAGTTTTTTAAAACAAAGTTCAGGCACATGCATCTGAAGTTGAAAACTTGGATCTATAATTCAGGCTACGAAAATGTTTTGGTATACCAAATAGAAAGCAGTTCAGCATTTGAGTTGCCATCTAAAATCATTAATGTATTGACGTCTCTTAAAGCAAATAATACTAAATTTTGAAGGTATTTAAACTATTTTATAGATATTTGCTAAGATCAATCGTAAGTAGGACTTATATCTTAATAATTGCAGAGAGGTAGAGAACCTGATGTAAGAAAGACGGCGTAAAAATGACGTTTTTTTAAGTTGTTTAGATTTTGAAGAAACTTTAATGATTCTTCCCTAAAAATTTTGCCATCAATATTATTTCCTTTAGACCTCCAATCAAGATTTTAATCTATCAAGAAGCGCAGATATTTATCAATAGAATGGAGGGTCATAGCATTATTCAGTAACAACTGTAGTTGATTTGGTGTAGAAATATTTGAAAAAAAAACCTTGGTTATCAGTAATGATAGTCTAAGGCAACCGATGGATTGTTAACAAATCCATACTAATGATGGTTAAATAACGTAAGAGTTTTAATTCATTTGAATTTGTAAATCAAGTACGTACAAGTGATTACTAAAATGAAGACTTATAATAACATATTAAAATTTAGTAGTGAAAGAATTGTATAGTAGTGGCACCAGCCACCAAGGTAATTAATCCGTTTGGAATATTTTCCAAACATTTTTATATATTGCTTATATGGGATTTAAAATAATCCCAAAGTAACAATAGTGAGACATTATGTGATTTTATTCGAGAAATATAACAGAAGTAGCCAGTTTAAATCGATTAGTGTAAAGGTGGTTCAATGAATATTTAAATATTCCAGTGGTTTTGGCTAAAGCAATTAAGGTATTGTGAATTAAACAAATTTAAAACGGGTTTGAAAGTTTTTTTATGTCGAGTGAGAGATTATATACTCTTTTTGGGCAGAGAAATGAAAGATGTTTTACTTCTTTCCGATGGAAATATAACAGCCGTTTGTGAGGTATAAAAACAACAGTGGTGGAGGAAACAAATGGCTTAAGAGAAACCTAGATTTTGGTTTCAAATAATTTGTATATATTAAATAAAATATCCGTCACACACAGAGATTAACGTCTTTGTGTATGGTGGATATGCTGTAAAGTGAAGTTAACTTCGTGGCTATTGAGACATATATAGTTTAGGGTCTAATCTATATAACTAAGTCTAATCTATATAACTAAGTCTAATCTATACATGTGGCTATCATGACATAAATAGATTAGACTCAATTATTTCATATGCACATGTTTTACCACAGTTATTTCGTTTCTTTGCTTAACATTCTGCTTTCATTTTATTTTCTTAAAGTGTTTGTAATATATCCACTATAAGGCAAAAACGATCTGTCGTTACTGTTAAAAATGTGTCATAATTGTCCAAATACGGAAAAATATTTTCAAATTTAATACGGTTATTTTAAAAGTAAACATTGATAATACGGTTAATCATTTAAAACTATGTACTTCTAAGTGAGTAAGTTTTAAAATAGAATTCAGTTTTTTGAGCAGGTAAAACTTACCGCAACGTCGCTTCAGAAATATTTACCATTTCTCTATTTGTAACCATCAATAGGTGGTAAAAGTTGTAGCCGTTGTTCATAGAACTCCGTTTATTCTTGTGGGGATAAAGGAGAACAGCAAAATGTTAAAAAACCATTTTGTAAAATTCACTGAAATTGACAAATTCGTTAAAGCTTGCTACTTGTGTCAAGCGTTAGAGATGCTGTACATTAAGAGAAATTTAAATTACGATCTTACGTTCGTTAGATGTTTAACGTAGAGTTCTATGATTTCTGCTTTATCTGTATTAATCTATCTTCTAACTTTCCAGGAGCGGGCGGCTGGCAGTTGAGACGTGGGCGGGCGACATGCCGGCGTCGCGCGCGGCCAACGGCGCGCTGGCGCTGCATTATGCGGCGGCCCGCGGCTGTCTCGACTGCGTGCGCCTGCTGGCCGCCACCACGCCCGATGTCAGGTAATAAACCTTGGCTTTGTTTATTAGCATTTGTTGTGTTTATTTACTTACTAGCATTGTAACCGATGGAACCTTGACACTTCGATTCATTAGCGAATGGTAACAATACGAAAGTTAAATTGACGCTACGGAATTTGTGTTTCGACTGAAGGATACGATCAGGTTTGGTTCAAGTTTTGTTTAAACTGTTATATTGTTACATTATATAATTAGTAGTACATTTTTTTATAAATCTATTGTTAAGTGCTTATCTTTACGAGTATCTCTTTCTGTTTCTTTCTAGAATTGCTAATTGCCAAGCTTAAAAAATTTTATTTCGAATTTAATCCAATTTCTTTCACGGGCAACTTTCATTTCAATGCATTCATAAGCGCTTTCTGCACGTGAATCCGTCAGGAGCTGTCTGAATAATTAATGAATAAACATGTTATTCGCTTTATCTCTCGTTCTTGCCGCTGCGCACTGACCACCGCATAATGCGCTGATAACGGATCCGAGTTTTTTGTGAAAGTATTTCGTTTGTTAAATACGATAATGCAACGACTGGTTCTTATCCTTTTTTGTCCCTAATATGATTTGCGAAACAGAGGTGTTGTCTATTTCAATCAACGTTCTAAGTAGGATAAATCCTGTCTCGCAAGTTTTCATTGAGATAATGATCTTTATAATAAATGGGTAAAATAGCTGCGGTATTTGTTTTTACGTTTAATTAGGTACGTAAGTGATACTTCGTTATAAAGAGTAAATAAATGTTTATTATATAGAATATATATGTATCAAAGTATATACATTTTGTTAAAGTAAAGAAAAACATATCGGACTGTACGAATTTTCTATTGATCATTTAAGAATTTTTTAAATTTCTCATATGAATTAAAAGATGCATTGTTAAAATAGGAAATTGTATTTATATCCAATTAGCTTTTAAATCATATGTGTAATAACCTAAACATAATGTTGTTACTGAAATTTTGAATTAAATTTTGGAAATATTTATTAGAAATAGAGTTTCTTTATTTTTTCTTGAACAGAAAGATAGGTTAATAGAAATAGATGATTTGTTATGTGTATGTGAAAATAATTATAGATTACTTAACTTTTTCATTTAAATTTTTAGAAATAAATACATCCTCGTGTTTTTGGTCGGTTAAAATTGGAATATATTTTTGTAATTCTCTATTTCTTTCAAAAGTCACTGTATTAAGTTGGCCATCGTCTTCTAATCACCTGTTTCGTTCACAAAAAAAAGAAAAAATAGGCTTGTATTTAAAAAAAATTGAGCGCATACAACTTAGTACACGTGACTCAAGTGAAACTTCTTTGTCGATCTAAATCGGGATTTGTAAGTATTTAGTAACGGGTAAAGTGGCGGAGAGAGAGAAGAGAGTTAGAGAGAGAGAGAGAGAGAGAGAGAGAGAGAGAGAGAAAGAAATGTACTAAGTGCATAGATTGTGCTAAATTGATGTAAGAAGATTTTAATACTATGCACACAGAAAAATAAATAAAATGTTAGTACAAATCGACCTAAATAAATAATAAAATCTTGATGTAAATTTACTTAGCCAATTGTCAATTAAAAATAATAGCCGCGGTGCCAGTGCCAGAACACGGCTAAATGCAGCTGAAGGAAGTCGGGATGAATTGCTCGTGTTGTAAATTATATTTCACAAGTATATGTGCGGGTTCATTGATGATTTATAATAAATTAAGTACATAGTCTTGTAATGCATGAATTACACCCGAAATTAGTAACAAGTCATTCTTAAATAGATAAATAAATCGAAAAAATGTTGACAGTTTACCTTTGATACACATAACATACAAAACAGCCGATAGCCGTAGTGAGCGCCATTTTTGTTTGTTTTCGCGCACGCGTACACTACCTTATTCTATCGTGTTCATCTGTCTCTCTCGATTGTTAGCTAAGTACCTATTTTCCATCCTTCTTGCGATAAATTCGTTACATTCAAATGTTGCAACTAAACGCTGCATGAAGAAAGTTGCACGAAATTCGACCTTGACATTTTACTCTCATGCGTCCAAAGAAGTTTCACTTTAAAAAAACGTTTAATCAAAATGCAATTGTAGCGTTGTAAGAAAGTAATGTATATTAGTATTTGTTGTTTTTTATATAGATAAAAGGTTTAGTTTTATATAGATACAGGAATTTAAATATATAAAAAAGAGCTTAAACATGATCGGAGTTAAAATACACAAAAAATATTTCAATATTAAGATGTAACTTTTATTTTAAAATTGTTTTGTAATAAATATTCATCCTTCTTCTTTGTCAGTACTACAGCCTGATGCAGGCCAAGGCTTTCTCAATCTGCTCCCTACAGGCAGTACAACTTGATGCAGGGTTTCTCCACCTTTTGACACCCAAAATTTTAAAGTCCTTCTCTGCACTATCCAACCACCTTTTAGGTGGTCTTCTTCTTCCCCTTGTACCTTCAGTCTTCGCGAACGTCAGTTTTTTAACTGGGTCTAGATCTTCCCGTCGAAAAACGTGTCCCAACCATCTGATTCTGTAGGACTTGATTACTCTCAAAATGTTTGCTTGCCCATATTTAGTATAAATTTTATTGTTATATAAGCTTCTCCAGATATTATTTACTTTAAATGCTTCAAAAATTTATCCAAGGACCTTTCTTTCAAGGATGAGTATCCTATTCTCTTCTGCTTTAGTGATTGTCCAGGTTTTGCTACCATATAAAATGATAGATCTGATAAGAGTTTTATATAGATTTATTTTTGTATCAACAGAGATGAGTTTTTATTTGAGTTGTCTTTTTAGACCCTAGTAACATTTATCTGCCATCAAAAGTCAGTTCCCAATTTTTACTTTTATCTCATTTTTACTGGTAATGAGTGTGCCCAGATACTAAACTGAGTGACTCCTTCAAAGGTATAATTTCCGATTTGGAGCGACTGCACATATACGTTCTAGAGCTTACTACCAAAAATTTTGTTTTTTCATTATAATAAATATTCATTATAATAAAAATAAATACTATGATGTTCAAAATGTAATTCTATAAATCCATTAGGTACTTAAAATAAATTACTTTTTAGAAAATTCAAAAGAAAAATTAGTTTTATACATTGATTAACTGGTGCCGTGGATGAGATTGGTTCAGTTTATTTATGAAGATAGTAAATAGGCCCGAGAATCGAAACGTGGCTCACCTTCGAACGTGTTAAATGTGAATAGCAACCGTTGATTATAATACGCTATATTTATTTAACCACTCACATCTAATACTGACAACATATCTTCGACAAAATATATGACGTATCTCGTTGTCGTGTTACATAATACTTCGATGTATCATAAAATTAAACAGCTGACAGAAAAATAAAGATTGATAACAGCCTATGGTTTGCAACCTCTCACTTATTTCTCGGTATTAGAATAACTTGCTTCATTCTCCCTCGAGTTGGATATATGTCTTCATCTATTGATAGGTGAAATTTATAAATTGAGGGCTCATTATTTGATTAGAACAAATCACCAACGTAGTCAATTGATAATACCGAAATTCGAAGAGTTTTTATTCTTTTACCATACAATATTGATGTTAATACAACATGATGATTACTTTAAAAAATATAATTAGGTTTCGAACCACTTTTACTAAGCCACATCTGCTAAGGGTTTGTTGATAATAGAGTACATTTTCAATATAATTGTAACAGAAACTAATTAAACTTCTACGAACACTATATTAAGCATATTATAACAGCTACGGGGTAGAGCAACGTCGATAAAAGCTTGTGGATGAAAGTGATTATTGAAATTAATTATCCTTTTACGATTTGAAAACTGCGGGTGCATCACTGCAGGATCTGAAAACTGCAAGTTTCGAATATAATTTGTTAGATATAAGTGCAAATCAATACTCATTATTGATCAGTAACTTATTTATACAGATGTGAAGTTAAGCTATGGTATATCTTTTTATTTATTATATTGATATTGGTACATCTTTTTATTTTAGTTTTAAAGATGTTTATGATAGGTAACTCTTAGTTTACGTACTCCCAATGAATGAATAATGAAATAAAGTTACTATCGATGTTAAAAATCGAATAGTTGAATAGTCGAATCGAATAGTTGAGTCGAATAGTTGAAAGCTTGCGAGTTAAATATTTTATTTTTGGACTAAAGTCTGTAATTGACAATGTGTTATTTTAATACAGGAAAAAACATTTTTCTGTTTTTCAATTAAGCATCAGCGTTTGTCTCCTTAGTTTATAAACCTTTGGACCGATGTAAAATGTTGCACGTACCTTTGTTGGAATATTAATTTCAATGGGAAATAGAATTATCCTAGATATATGGATCTTCTTTAAAATACCAGAATATATCAATACCATAATATCCAGAATATGTATCTACGTAGATAATATTTTCATGCACAAAAATAATTTCCTTTCTGTCAATGCTTTTTATTTTCCATGGTTTGAACTGTGAATGATATAGTCTTATCATTCGACAACTTTTTTCCTATCGATTGCACTATTTTATTGGCGATACATATTTTTTATTCTGTGCGTGTACATTTTACTTATTGGCTCTTGATCCTTTGACAACTGGTAATTAAATTTGTACACTGGTAAAAAAAATACACTAAATTAAATTTATTAAAAAATACTAATTAATTAAAAAATACACTTAAATTTGTACCCTAAATTTAAAATGATGTTAAATTGCTTTATCACGGATAAAGTTCAATTAAATTTGAAGTTTTTAGATGATCTATAATTAATAACTGTTATAATCGCTGTCTTTTTTGTATCTGTTATAATGTAATAAAATCTTACTTTCATTACAAACGGTTTGTTTCTGTATGCGCGTAGGCTTCCCCATGTTTCTTATGCGGGTTGGCTTCCCTATGTTTCCGTATGTATTTTTCTGTATGCGGTAATTATTTGACAAAAATGGCATGTTATATAAAAAGCCATATTTAAAATGGGAAATATTATAAAAGAGATCAAAATACACTAAGGAATGAATACTACATCCTCTAGTAAACTAGAAGCATATTAATACATAATAACATATGAAACGGAGACTTTTAAAATAAAAAGAAAAACAAAATTATAATTAATAAATTAAATTCGCGAGAAATGAGTTGTATTTATTCCGTTTTCTTTTTATTTATTCCGTTTTCTTTTTATTTTTTTTTGCAAACTTATGTATGCGATGTAAAAAGTGATGTGGATTACGCGTTTAATTTTTAATCTTCTCTATAATACAATCTCTATAATATCTCTATAATATAATATTACGCGTTTAATTTTTAATCTTCTTCTCTATAATATAATACAATAGTTATAAACACATCTTTTCGAAAGATGTGTTTATAACTTTCATGAAGAATATTTAACATTGTCAACATAATGATTCAGAGTTTACTCCATTTTTTTTAAATAACAGAATCCTCTTCCAGTGTTTTTTCATAAATTTTATAGGGCCGAAATCAGTGATCGGCATTATTTTTAATCAAATCTATATTTTCTTAGTGAAATGTGAAATTCTTTTAACTTTCGTCACATGTGTTCATCAGTTATAGGTATATTTTTTTATACTTTTAGCAGGTCATGCAAGAAAATTTGCAAATAGATACGTCATACGGATATCTCGGTTAATATATAGCAAAATATAAATAGACTGATGTAAACCCCTCTTTGTAAAATGTGGATAAACATTTTTTCAGGCGTCCCATCAGGTGGGATATATTGGATAGGTCTTCTAAAAGAAAATTAGGTTTTCTTTAACCATTTTTCATTTTAAGCTCTATTTGTGAAAAATTAAACTTTAAAGGAACGTGCATTGTGTCTTTCAAATATAGTTTTATAGCCACAGCTGTGATAAATTTGAAAAAATTCTAAGTACTAGTATTTCAACAGAACTTTCAACAAAAACTATTCCGATAAACTTACGTCAAAAATTTCAAATTCCGATAAATTTACGTCAAAAATTTCGAATCTCACATTATGCGCGTTCCGACATATACTTGGCTAGGGTAACTTGCGATCTATTTATTCAAACCAAAACATTTCGATACCCAATGGGTTTTTTTTTCTAAACAATACGAGTTAAACTATGACTATTTTGCGTTGTAATTCAAACTTCATTTGGTATTACTCTATTATTTTTCGTTAATTGATTGTTTTTGTTTAGGATCTTTGTTCTGTTCCAATATCTCGTCTTCTTTGTTACGTTTGTTGCGTCATTTTAATCCGCTATAGTAAAAGTGTCGTAATAAAATCTCCATTATTTTTTGGTCTATTACTTTCTCGATTTGTTTATCTGTTCTTTGCGGCGTGTGAAATGATTGTACTGAATTAAAAACACTTCTCCCGTGGCGATTTGGTTCCGATTAAATGTTTCCTATATTTTTCGACAATGTATAATTATAAATAGTAAATTAAAGTGAAAAAAGATGTTTTACATTACCTGCTGACATAGTTGGCAAATCGACCTTTCATTATTTTGTTTATGCAATTTGTCGGCATCTTTCGTTCGGTAGAGATGGATTGAATATATTATAAATGTTGTTATTTATTTTTTGATCCTATTTTGATAAACACACATACACACACACACACATATATATATATATATATATATATACATGTAAGAAAAATTTATTTGGTTTTTCCTCGTTTACTTGTTAAGGAGATTTCCATTTAATTTCTAAAACTTTTCTTTGATAAGTACTGTTTTTGCAAATCTGATATTTAAAATAATACGCTGTAAATTTGTAAATATTTAATACTTTTTATTATATCGAAGTTTAATAAGTTTATGTAAGAATATGAGTTATGTTAGGTGTTAATTCGTCATAAAGTAATTTACTATATTTTAACTATATTTAACTATATATTTCGTTCGCTCAAAATTGATGACTCAATAGGTCCTAAAGCTGCTAAATAAAATGAATGTAACGTTTAACACTTAACGTATTAAATGTTACATTAACTTTATTTGGTTATTTCACTAATACGATTCACGTGATATGAGTGTAAAAACTTATATAAATATGTTTTCGGACTGTTTCATGTTTCGTGGTCTGCACATTAGTACTTCATTGGAGTGAATTAAAATCATTAATGATGTTTTCCTGATATCTTAGCAGAACATCGTATGTCTAATTAAAATAATTATTAAATCTTTATTATATTTAGAACTGTAAAATATGATATTTTGAACACCATATAGGAATTAATATTGGGGTAATAACTGTCTCCTTAATGAACGTAATATTTCAGAATAAATGCACCATTACAACGGTCCTACGACATTGTTTCTTATATTTGATACCGTTTAGTTTAAAAATATGAAACTAATTTGGGTAAGTAAGAGATGTGGAGATGGAATACGGGTATCGTATTAAGATTATGTCAAAATGTCTAACAGCCTATCATCAATCTTTTATAGATTAGAATTGCATGATTCACAATTTACATAAACGAATTTTTGCTTATTTACCATATGCATACATATGTATGAAACCATCTTTTCGTATCAAGATTTATTGGCGGTATCAGCACAAGGTGAAAAAAAAACTATCCTCATGTTGGCTATTAGTTTATTATCGGAAGTATTAACAAATTCTGTTGAAATAAATCATCAAAATAAGTTTATTATCGGGTACAACTAATATAAGCATTAGAAAAAATTAGCGGAATGTTGATTGAAAAAATTAGGCTTGTGTCCATATCGTGGATATTGTTAGCGTTTTTTTTTCTTTTAAAGACAAGCGGTTCTTTTAGAGTTCTGTAATGAAACAAAACAATCTTATAAGTTTGACATTTTTTCTGCCTATCTATTAAAATCTTAGGTTTTTACACTGTTTCAGCCTTTTGTACTTCAGGTTCTATTTTTAATTTTAAGGCAAGTATCTGTATAATGTAATAATTTTTTCATTTAAATTTTTCCATTCCGCATTAGGAAAAAGGGGAAAAATGTTGTATAGATTTAGACTTTACACAAAAGTTATTACGGTTACTTTGCAATTGACCATTTCAAGTGATGTTACAAAGTATGAAACCTTATTCAATGCATTTTCTGAAATGCACTTGATCGATCGTTTATAATATGTTACAAAAACTTTAGTAAAGAAATTACCGATGCTGCTAAAAGTGATTGAATCGTCAATAATGTTCTTGCTAATTGTATTATATTAATACTAACGTGCAAATAGAAAACATAGCAGCAATGCGGCAACGAACTTTACTATTTAAATCGAGTGTTGATCTGCTCTCTAAATAACTTAGTCTAGTCCAACAAATGCATCTAGTTAGAATCAACAGGTTTTCTCTCCGGTGCAGTGCAATTCATCAGCTGAGTAGGTCACGGGACGAGGATGCTAGCGGGACACGAAGTCCGTTGGCTGTCAGGTAAGGAGTCAGTCGCTTGTCATGTAATCAGCATCACATTTGCTCGGAAGAACTTGCTATTAAAGTGTTAAGCTCATATGAAACTTTTTGCTTACGATGAAACTTTTGTTACGATGGAAGCTCAGTCACAGTCGAAGAAAAATATTGAATTATTGCAAATAACAATATTTTTCCTACACTTCAAGTACGCAAAGAAAATGATTATTACAGAAAGGGATAAGTAGCGAGTTGACTTTTTAAACATTTTGTGACATTAATTAAGTCAGATAAATCGCCTTCGTTTGCTTAATCGTACAAATATACGTTAGATCTACCAAAATTGTAAACAAGGACCAGTGAATTAGGAGTTTTGTATATATTCTGTAACACACGCATATATATATATATATATATATATATATATATATATATATATATATACATACATACATATATATATATATATATATATATATATATATATATATATATATATATATATATATATATATATATATATATATATATATATATATATGTAACGGGTGTTTTTGGAGTTAAAATTTTAAAATTAAAATAAATAGCAAAAAATCTTGATAATGGCCACGGTATTGGCTTTATTGTATTACTATATAAATTAAAATATTAACTATAAATTAATATATTTTTACTATATAAATTGTGTATATATATAACTTTAGGCTATATATCCCTTATTTCTTCCATTAATATATGTATTTTTACCAAGATTTTTTCCTGGTTTTTTTATAGTTACGTGATTCTACTAAGTTTTATTATTATTGAATCTTTTAGTATTAAAATTAGGTACGTTCTAAATAAAGTTTATAAATTTTAGTTTTTTCCCAAGATTTTAGTTTTTTTTTTTCCATTTTGGATAGTGTATAATTAAAAATATAAGAGCAGCTCCAATGATCGGAAATGAAAAACCAAAATCATTACCAATATAGGACTCCAACTGCGCGAAAAAGTGGCCTAAAATCGTATTTAAACAGAAATGGTATATAATTACTTTTTCAATAATGTGAAGATTATGGCCATTATCATGATTTTTATCCTTTTAATGTTGCAGCTACAACAACCTAACAAAATGCCCGTTATATAAGTATATCTGCATATATATATATATATATATATATATATATATATATATATATATATATATATATATATATATATATATATTTGTATATTAAAAATATATGATATTTTTAAAGAGTGTAAAGAAGGTGACAATATAAATATTTGCTGAAAATTTATACGATAGCTATCCACTGTTATTTATATTATTTATTTATTTATTATATACATAAGAACTGATAAATAGTTATATATTAATACGTGAAGAGAAAAGTTTTGGCCCCTTTATAAAAATATTGTTCGCACGGGCGAGTGTGAGATTTGGTATAGCCAAAGTTTACATGGCAAAGGAGTGCAGAAAGCTAAAATTTATTTATATGTGTTGTTGTGTTACAAATATATTATATTATGTAGTACATATACATTAAAACATTTATTGAAAATTTCCTAGTTCAATAATAAAAGATTCATTGTTTACTTTCATACTGTTAATGTCAAAGATAATAGTCTGTGGTCAAACAGTCGCACAGAGTAGAGATTTGTCGCCAAAGAATTTTAAAATTTTCTGTGGTTTCAAATGTTCCTTTGGCAATAGTCTGTGGAGCGTATCTAAGGAAAAAAACGTTTATTTCATATTTTGTGTAATAGATATATGTGCTTTGTATATTATTGCACAGTGTACACCTGTTGCAAAAGAAAAAATCTATCAGCTTGCTTAATATACACCTGTTGCCAAGGACAAAATTTTGGCAGATCTGAATTGACTTACTTTCGCCTACCTATTAGTGTTTTCAAGAAAGTGAGTAGGTAAGTACATTACGGTCATAGTTTCAACAAAGTGAGTAAGTAAGTATATTACAGTCGAATTTCAATCACTGGGTGACCACTAACTGGTACTCATAAATACGCGAGCGGTGTTGATGCAGACATCAAATAATTAGGTAATATATAGGCTTGGGTCACAGATCCATATGTCATGTCATAACAGTTGGAATTGGAAAGAATTTTCTAATTATTAATAAGGAAACAAAGTAGTTTAACAAGAAAGGTTAGAAAATGCAGCAATTATAATTCGGCTAACTTTCACGGTGGATGCAAGTCCTACAATTTGAGGGCTGATCTAACGATTGTTTTGAAACAGTCAACGGTTGTTACAATCGTAGTATATCGAAAGAGTGTTATTGCTAATATTATGCATCCTTAACGATGACATAATGGGCTTTGCGATAGATCTAAGTTCTATAAGTAACAAATTCCGAGTAATTCTAGCTTTTCTTATGAACATTGCATAACAGGTTTGAATCGTGAAAGGGGGATTAGTAGAGTCATTAGCGTCATATGTATTGCTACCTAGCTTAAATGAGCGGATCACTTTACGTGTCCGTATCATACTAACCATACTACTCAACTGATAATTAAATGTTCTTCATAGTTAGAGTGCATGACGGAGGCGTGGACTTGTTACATTTTTGCAGATAAGTAACTATATGAAGCAAGTTGTAACATGTACATTAAGTTTCAGTCAAACTCGTCCATGTTTTTTTCAATTAGACAAAAAAACGTTCATTAACCTGTCACGAATGGCGTTGAGATTTAATTATGAAAAAGTAACGAGTGTCATGACAAATTAAACCATTTATTTTAATCTGCGTGCTTTTCTATACCCGAGCGCCTCTAGTTCATGTATTTTGGGATTGATGTCAAGTGAAGGTGCTACGTAGACTGAATCGATTAGAGATGAAATGTTAGACTAAATGAATCATTAGCGCAGTTCAAATGTATCACGTGTCATTAAATATAGTGTAATTGTAATTCTACGCTCGTTAATCATTATTTAAGTCATTGATTAATTTCAATTCAAGCGAAAGATGCATCGTACAGACGGAGGCTTGGTCTGGCCTCTTGGCCCTTGTTGTTTTTATGTAAAATCCGTGGGACTCACTTTTATTCTAATTTCTAATCATAGATTGAAAATATCCTAGTCCGTGTGACTAGAAGTATGTTAATTTAATTGTAATTTATATATACAGTTTCGAAATTATGGATTATTGGAAGTGCATTTGTACTGAATTAATTAAAGTTACCTAGATGAAAGCGGTCCATATTCGTAGGATTTTAAATGTTGCATGTTGCATATTGTAAAACTTTATGATAACTGTTAAAATAATTTTATTTTTGTAGTAAATCGTTGTTTGTTTATAATACATGATCATAGAACAAATAAATAATAACCTAACAAATATAAGGTACATTTTCCATAAAATGTGGATTCTATTATACGTTTTTTTTAATTTTTACGACTATTTTGAAAATCATGTCAAATAAATTTTTTATTTTAAAAATAAATTGTATATTTTTGTATTTGCCCTTTAATTATCTTTTATTCTGATATTTTACTTAATCGATTTGGTAAGAAAAACATTGTGCTTTGATCGACCAAAATTATGCCAAATAAAAATGTTTATACATGTTTATTTTCCTATTATATTATTTACGTCTATGTTTAGTTTATTACAGACGTAAGTAATAAAATAGAACAGTGATGAACAGTAACTGTACTAAATATATTTACGTCAAATTATCTTTGAAAGAAAAGAGTTTATATCACAAGTACTCAGTATTGGTATGAAACGCGTAAAATGACAGAAAAAGAGGATTTTCTTAAAATTTTAATATTATTAAACTTGCCTTTGATTTAAGTATTGGCTAGCTCTTTATTAATATATTATTATTGTCATAAAATTAATTGAATTTGAATTTAATTG
Source organism: Druceiella hillmani (assembly GCA_039881145.1). Taxonomy (NCBI): domain Eukaryota; kingdom Metazoa; phylum Arthropoda; class Insecta; order Lepidoptera; family Hepialidae; genus Druceiella; species Druceiella hillmani. The sequence continues at coordinate 30,922,503 of JAYKKI010000005.1, read as the reverse complement.
GTTAACGGCAGTCGAATAATAATATGCATGCTATTAATTTCATTTTACATTCCCCTACAGAAATGTACCACACATGTTTAGTTCTGTTAGTATAACCCTTGAATGGCTGTACCATATACAATATCCAGAAAATAATAAAAAATATGGGATATAAATTGTAGTTGCCATTTTATTTTTAAAACTTTCGGGAAATTTCAAAATAATTATTAATATTCTAAATAAATAGAAACGGAATATAATAAGGTTAATTTTTTTAAATTTTAAAATTAATTTCCACAAACGGCTAGAGCTATGATAAATGGAGGTTTATATTTTATTAAATAGCTAGATATTTACATTTTTCTGGTACGGATCTGAAATGGGTTGATTTGGATGTGGATATATCAAAATTATTACGCATATGTCATATAACTTATTTTTAATTTTATTTACATAGTTAGTAGGATGTGTTGTAAAATTTAGGATTTCGCAAAGATGCAATACTAATGGAAATTCAATAATAAAAATGGGTTCAATACGTTGATGTAAAGTTTGCTTGAAATACGGCACTAAACAATTATCTATATTCTCACGCATAATTCGCTCCAACCGTCAGACTACGTTCCGAGAAGACTACGCTCATAAACATGTAACGCAACGAGGCCGCTCCAAAAGATTTACTTCCACGTCCGTCAATTACTAGCGTTATATAAAAATAACAACTATTTGCACCGAGTTCCTGTTATAATAGTAACACGCCGAGAATATTAACAAAAACGCCGCGATCATAACACCGAATGAACGGTTCACGACGTCGTATCTGCGAGCGTAACATCGTAACAGTGCGACGCAAGCCGCCGGTGCGAACGTTCGCTCAGTTGTTCGTAGTCTTCACGCGAACGGGAATGTGGTCGTGTTTACAAACGTAGTGATTTGTGCTTTTATGTGTAACGTGATTCACTGAGAGTTCTTTAGTAACATGTAAGGAATTGTTCCTCGGATGTATTAAATAAAGAGATAAAATTGTATTAAACTTAATAAGTACGTTCTTCAAAAGGTTTGAACTGACGTCTTAAGCAGACTAGTTTTGGTTTAAAATGTTATCTTCATTAATCTTAATACTTTATCTTAAAGTTTTGAAGTCTTCCTAAGCTTGTAAACATAGAGGTTACGTTTTTCGACTTTATATTATATAATCTATCTTCAGATATTTATATTAGTGAAAATTTAGTTCCTAATAAAATTAATACAGTGTTTATAACTTATATATCATTATAACACATATGTAGAATAAGATAACACGTTAAAAGTAATCAAAAGTAAATGCCCTTAATTCAATTTTAAGAAGAGTAGTGTCAGAGATTTTATGAAGAAGGCCTTATCCGTATAGGCCCTTTTTCAAATTTAATACAGTTAATTTTTCATATGGCGTAACATATATTTTTTTTAATAAATTGAATGCTTTACAATATTTTGATGTTACAAGCCCTACATTTTATAAATATAGTCCGACAACTCTATTTAAGTATTATAAAGATGATTTTTTTGCATCTTGATTTTATCGACGCAACGGATGTTAAATGTCGTACGAGTAAAGTTTATCGAAGTAATTTTGTAGAGAACTGTCAAGCATCTATAAGGGAACCGGAAGTCGGCAATAATTTTTTTAAATTATTGCAATTCTGAAAATAGGCTATTAATAAATTCACGTGGTTACGTAAATATTGTTAACAAAGATTAGCGCAGAATCAAAAATTATATATAATTTTACTCAAAGCTTGGATTATGTGTTAATGTCATTCATGATTAACATCTTAAGTCATAGATTACGTATTTTGAACAATGATAAGTTTGATAATTTCATGTATTTTTGAACTTTCACATTCAGGAAGTACATAAATGACAATCGCATTTTGTCAAAATAATTGAATTCATACATAAGTTGGTGAATTGCCGTGAGATTTTAAGAAATGTAGAGATTGGAATAATATAAATAATTAAAATATGTGCCAGTAGTGTGAGCTGTAGTGCTGTGCTCGTATAAGTAATTATTTAATTGGGTGACCGAGTCTGGCGTCGCCGCAGCGTGGTGGTTTCATTTTAGTACCGGTATTTGTTTGATATCGAACCTAGCATTGATTCAGCATACAATGACTAGCGAATTACAAAGTTACAGTATATGGCTTCAAAGGATCATTCTTCAAATTGTCGTGGGAATAAATTTTAATGTACCTGCAATAATTGTTGGCATCACGGAAGATGCAGTATAGATTTGTTCAAATATTTTTCTCTAAGAAAAGAAAATTCGATTGGTATTAAATTTAATCTAAGTTTTTTACAAGTTGAAGACACTTTGGTTCAAAGGAATGTATGAGGTATATGCAATGATCCTTAAGTATATTCCTCTTTATTGTATGGTTTTTGATACGCGTAAATTTGGATCACTTTATTACATATAGGAGATGAATTTCTCCAGAATAAGAGGCGGGTAGTAGAGGGAAAATGATTGAATTTTTACTAAAAGTATAACAAATAAAATGGGTTATTAGGATGGTATTAGCATTACATCTTACGGTTTTGAAATAAAATGAAATTAATTTTTATCGACGGAGAGACGTATTAAATTTAATCTAAGTTTGTTACAAGTTGACGACACTTTCGTTTAAAGGAATTTATGAGGTATAGAAAATTCGATTGGTATTAAATTGAATCTTAGTTTGTTACAAGTTGAAGACACTTTGGTTCAAAGTACGGTTCTTGATACATATGAATGTCGATCACTGTATTACATATAGGAGATGAATTTCTACACAATAGAGGCGGGTAGTAGAGGGAAAATGATTGAAGTTTTACTAAAAGTATGACAAATAAAATGAGTTATTAGGATGGTATTAGCAGTACATCTTACGGTATTGAAATAAAATGAAATCAATTTTTATTGACGGAGAGACGTATTAAATTTAATCTAAGTTTGTTACAAGTTGACGACAATTTCGTTCAAAGGAATTTATGAGGTACATGTAATGACACTTAAGTATATTCCTCTTTATTGTACGGTTCTTGATACCTATGAATTTCGATCACTTTATGACATATAGGAGATTAATTTTTACAGAATAGAGGCGGGCAGTAGAGGGAAAATGATTGAAATTTTACTAACAGTATGACAGATAAAATGGGTTGTTAGGATGGCATTAAATCACTACAGTTCATCTTACCGTATTGAAATAAAAACAATTTTTATCGACGGAGAGAATTAATATATAAATATAGAAAAAAATATAAAATATAATTTAGTTTTTGTTGTCAGGAATGAATAGTCTCTTTAAATATTAATACGTTTTAAATTTTATTTAAAAAGAACTCTTTATTGTCAGTAATATTAAGTTACTTGCCTATGACGTAATCATTTCATCTTTATACCATTGAATATATATTTTTATTTTAAATTCGACATTTTATGTTTGAGTCCATACGCACGTTATAATTTGTTTTCCGATGTTAATGTGAAAAGTTTATAATATCCTGCTTCTATGTAGAGAAGTTAGCTCCATGTCCGTAAAATTATTTACGATCGTGAATCTTATAAACGAATGGAATTTTCATTATATAATTAAATATAATTTCTTGAATTATGTAACGAATTTATGGTTAATACATTGGTTTTATTTACTCGAGTGAATAAAGTAGTTTTTGATGACTTTGAAAACGCGAAGAGAAATCGTCTGCGATGTTCATGTAGATTATAAATGAGACACGCGGATGTTTCGATTTGATAATTTATTAATGCATTCGTTTATATAATTAAATTCTTTTCATTTTATTATCTTAATATCCTCCCATAGAAATTTTTCTAAGACTTAAATTTCAGCCATTAATTTTGCTGTCTATATTATAGCCAAATTTATAATTTTCAGCCTGTAATTTATCAAGAGTCTATTAAATTTAGGCACGTTTAATTCGACAAATGCTCGTTTTTGAACACTAAAATCAGCTGACAAAAAGTAATTTTTCCATTTAAGACAAAACTAAATAAATTGGGACTGAGGATTAAGATCATTGATAAAATAGAAAATAAACTTGGAAAAATTAAGAAAAATCGGCTGCGTAAAAAGTATACGAAAATGTTAGAAAAACGTCAGACTCTATTACGAGTCTGTATATAATGAAGGTAATTCGTACAACTAGATATGTACAATACACAATAATATATTAGATTGTCTACTATTACGAGTATATTATTTTTTTGCACCATCGCTAACGCACATCGAGTGAAGTTACTTCAAGTCCCAGTCCGTAAGGTTTTTCTGGGTTTTGAAAATCATACTAATCGGCAGGGAATACAATACGTAGTCCTATATATACCTATAATATGGCTGAGAAGAAAATATTTGATAGCCTTCGCTATTGTCTGTCACTTGAAGGACCAAGACGAATCTAACAACACCTATACATAAAAATCCATTTATTTAGCTTTTGGGTATATATAGTGAAATATATAATCTGATATACTTAAATACGTACGTAGACACGTGAAAAATAAAGAAACGAAGGAGGGTTTTATTTGGTTTACACGTAAATGGGTGAAAATAAGACTGTTGTAAATATATGATCATGTGTATATAATAAAAAAGATATTGATTTACAATCCAGCTTTTAGAAGTTACGTTAGATTCCAGTTAATTTTGCAATTCAACAGCATACGGAATACTGGTAAACGATTGACGAAAGAGTGCCACTCACTACGCGTGCTAAAATAAACGAAACGTTCAAAAATAGGTCAAAATTAGGCTTTGAATGGTGCCATGTTTCCAAAAATGTCACACCACGCTTATGGATATTTAGAGATGATTTAAAGTATAATTTGAAAATAAGGACTTAAGAAACCGTGAAAAACAGGTAAAATTTAGCTTATTAAATGGTTTTAATTAATTTTATTCATCGAATAATTTAGATGGCATAATGGAGCTGGAGTTTCTAGCCCGTCGTCAGTGAAGATCATCGTCAGAGTATAGAAGGTCTTGAGGGTCTCCAGCTGGTTAAGCGGGTAGACTTAGAAGTACTTGCAGGTCTTGAGCTAGTCTAGTTATTATTTTGAGGGGTTATTTTTTAGTGGGGACCCCCATCCTTTGTGAGTCTAACCTGGTTTAGCTAGTCAGTTTGGACCAGTTTGTGGGACCCATGTGCCAAATTGGATATTGTATCCACGAGGGACCCACTTGTGGGGAATCAGCGAGTATTTTCTGCACCCGCTGTAAGACAAATACAGTAGGGGAGTATTTTCAAACCATTGTAACTTAATTTTTGTTTACAAGATTGTGGACGTAAATGAGGTTATTCTTTTGTATAATTATTAACAAAGCCTTTCATTTTATGTAACAATGACATAAACAATATACGATTCCGAATGTATGAGAATAATTGTTGTCCTTAAGATCAATTGGTCATTGTTTCTTTGCGTTTTGACAACCGTCCATTATATTTTTAAGTTACGTAGATTGAGTTGAAGTTACGTAGTGACAAAAAACCTTCGGAAGTAAATCAGAAAATAAGAATCTCTCAGTGAACTGAATTGTTTAGAAATTCGTATGCTGGCTGATTAATATATTCGACATTCAAACGGAAGTTTAAAAGAATGTTCGGTTGTAAAAGTGAGCTTCAACTGTACGCGGAGATGAAAAATTGCATTCCTCATTTGTTTGACGTAAATATGTTTGTTTGACCCTCTTTTTAGACTTTCTTATGTGATGTAATGGCGATCGTATGCAAATTCCTTATATACGCTTGAACTACGTCGTTATAAATAAAATGAATTTGTAAGGCTCGATATAAAGAGGAAGTAAACATACTTACTGGTATATCCGAAGTGAAGATATTGAAATAGTTGTCAGAAGTGTTCTTAATTAATTTTTTTTCGTCGGCATGTGTTCAAATTTTCAATTTGTAGCTCGGATATAAAATTTAGATTTTATGAACAGTGGTACTAGAGTATTCAAAACGTATATATTTTGAAGTATCTAAAATGTAATGATGTCTTTGAATTAAATTATTGGATTTATACACTCACTCTAATACAAAAAGGCATTTAAAACTTAATATTAAATTATAAAAATTAACATTGACCTAGATAATAAAAGCAAATGTTGCATGTAGCTATCCTAAAAATGAACCACACTTGTTAATCCATTAAAATCGTGATTTTGATGTGAATTTTGGGTATGTTAAGAGTTCAAACCAAATTTTCGATGTACCAACGCACCCGGTTTGACTGCCTTTTCAAATAAAAAACGGTCAAGTTAAGTCGGACTTGCGCACGAAGGGTTCCGTACCACCAAATAATATTAAACTTATAAGTTTGTATTTCTCAGACACTATGAATAACCATATCTTAAAATCTACACAACATACCTTATTCCAACCAATTTTCGTTGAAAGTTTAGTTTAATATTTATTAAAATTATTATTATAATTATTTTAACCTTGATTTTTTCCAAAGTTTTACACACGTTACTTGAAAAGTTAAAAGTTTAAGGCCTATCGAAGGATGTTCACGTTATTTTTTCATCCCTCAATTTCATGTGCCATCCCTGATTTATTTTGTTTCTAATTTGACTATTTTATTTTACATAGAGGACACCTACCATCCAAGATTCATCTGTATAGTGCCAATAGTCTCCGAGTAAAATGGCTGTGGTATACTGATAGATGGACAGACGGACAGGACGAAATTATAATGGTTCCGTTTTTGCTATTTGGCTATGAAACCCTAAAAAGGGGTTTATTCAGTTTCCTTCTGATATCTAGATAACAATGTATCTGATAACAATTTTATGTAGTACTCGTTTGTAGAAAATAAAATAATTTACTATCTTTGTTAGCGACAGTTTTTTTATAACTAACATTTTTCCAGTTGAAGTAGAAAAAAAATATATGCTCCATAGAGTCTTTATTTTTGCGAACTTAAGGCCGATTCAGCACATTAAAAAACTGAATAGTAATTTTAAAATTAACGACGTCACGGGTACGGAACCCCATATGTGGGAGTTAAACTCTCACTTGACCGTTTTTATAGGGTTTCGTAGCCAAATTATAGTTTCAAAATGTCCGTCTTTCTGTCCGTTTAACACCGCTTATAAAGTTATGAAATAACATCTTTGAAAACTTTTTTTAAGGTTTCTTATTGGTATACTCCATTGCGTAGGATACTGTTGAAAAATTCTTTCAAAAATATTGAGGACGTGATCCATTTACGAAGTATTAAGCTTTAAAGTAGCCATTTTTGTTAGAGTTACGTGTCCCCAGCCCTTATTAGGTAAATTGCTATTTTTACATAATATTAGATAAGTATTCACAATTGTAGTGAATATAAAACAAAATTGAAAGGAAAATTATTACAGCTAAGGGCGCTACTACTTTAAGAGTCAACTTAAGATATGTGGTTGGGTCTGTAAAAGTCTATAGAAACTCCGTCCAAGTGACTGAAAAAGTTAAAGTTAAAAATTTTAAAATGTATATTTAACATGCCTGTGAAAGATACATTAGGCAATTTATTTATATATTTACATGGTCCTCATCATGTATATTAATATTGGTAAATAGTTTAATATATTAATTATGTGCATGCGATTTGTACGCTTAAATATTTATATGCGCCTAAATGAATACGGAACCCTCCAACGGTGAGCTACACTCGTACTTAACAAATTTTATTAATCTATATTGAGGTATACTCTTGATATGAAAAACGTTCTAACAATATAGCTATTGTTTTGCTAACTAAACCGATTGAAAGCATCAAAAGAAATTACAGAATTAAGAAACACCGAAATATTCTTAAAACTATACTGTTTATATTTTTCAATAAACCATAAGCGGAAAAGTATCTAGAAGAACAAGTATCTTGCAAGAAAAAGTATTTTGGAAGAATTATTTTTTCAATTTGCCTAAAACTACTCTTAATTAACTTTATTAAATTTTCCAAGGAGCGTCTATGTACGTCAACTGTTATCGTACTAGCAACAATCCGTTTCAATCCGAATCGCAAAAATAAATTGCATCAAACGACTTCTTCAATTATTATACAATTATAATCATTTTGGTTACAATATTCATATATTTCTTGCAAATCATAGAACTTTCACCGCAAAGTAAGGAAAGTTTCGATTTTATAATCAGTTTATCGCATTGTTCGTGCTCATGACTTATAATAATGCGAGTCGTTTTGTTAAATGAGTAAAACGTAGCGATAAATGGGGGTTTGCGTCGCGTCCGAGCGACGCGCCAGTGTAATTGATCTTTTTCGTTCGACTGTTTCGTTATGGTACATTCTGTCTGATATTAATGGCTCGGACATCAATTTCGGTTCTCGTGTTGTGATAAATCGGGAATTTCTTTCTGAAATACCAATATAAATAGAAATCTTTGGATAATGTTACGTAACCGCTTCTTAAGTACTTATTTAGATATTTACTTTTGTAATGGGAAAAGCAAACACGAAACGGATTTAAGTTCAAGTATTATTTCTATAGTTTAATTAAAAAATATTTAGTAAGAATTAATAAATGGAAATGAAGCTATTTTAAATCGTGATGATGTGATTTAATATAGATTTCATATTTTTCGGATAATTTATAATAATATTTGCGGTACTTTACAACTTCGTCCGCATGGAATTCCGAAATGCAAGTGCAGTTTTTTAATGAGTTTTATTTTATGCAGTTATACTGGATACAATTAATTAGTTTAGTTTAAATCCGCGCAAGTCGACTTGCATTCCCTCCCCCTTTTTTCTGCCCGCCCTGGCGTATTTTTAGAGCTCGTTGCTGCCCACTGGCCGTATGGCGGAAATTTTGTTTAATTTTCCACATAAATTTTCGTCATAACTTCGGAATCATTTGAGATATCGAGATGAAACAAAACCAAATAAGTTTAAGGTTTTATGAAATTTCATGTCGATAGTTTTAGAAGTTTTCAAGTTAAATCCATTGCACAAACAGGAGGAAAAAGTTTTTTAACAATTAATTCGTTTTAGTGATCCAGTATGAGTCACTAGAATCAGATACTTCTATTTTATTCATATGTATAGATTTTGTGATCTCTGTTTAAATTTGTTCTAAGATTTTCTCTGTCTGATTATATTTAATTTTATTTATTATTCTCTCCTTTTTATTTTGACACGTGGTTGTAACAACTAAGTGCAAACTATGATAGTTTGATTATTTTAACATACGTCATTATTTACTTAATTATCTTATTTAATTATATTTTAATTTAAAATATTTCACCCAACAAAGCATTGTATTTTTTGTATACTCTTAACTATTCATCAATCTTTTTAAATCATACATAACAAAACGTTGATTATATTAAAGCTACGGCCGTAAAGTTAAATGCAGGGAAACTGGCGTGGTTATCTTTTATTTCACTTGAAATATTTGCTAAATATTTTAATTTTCTCCCTCAGTATCCTTATTTTAATGCAGTTTTACCATTAAATTAATTTTGCAATACTTATTTTTGCTTTATGAAAGACAGAATTTGTATCTCAGCACGAAATTAGGAGAGAGTTTGCCATTTTGTTACAGATTACATTGAGCGTAACACGACCGCGAAGTTTGCACGACGCTGACTTTATTGATTAATTAAAGCGCACTAAGCCGATTTGAAACGTAACATTGAATATTTCCTTCCTGCATATCCGGAAAACTTTGTTGTAGCAGCTCTACGCTAGCACTTATGCAAGCAATTTTGTATACATTTCTAATAAAACTTGTGTCGTCCTTAAGCAGTGTGGACCCGCTCTTGTTATCTATTACGAGAACAATGCTCTCGTGAATTATGAGGTATTGCATTGATATGCGATAGGTAAATGGCTTGAGCCAAGGCAACTACCAAGTCTCCGTGGGAGACATACATTTACATTTGTATTGAAAGATGGTTTCTTCATTCAGGATGAAGCGTAGACGGTCTAGTGAATAATTTATATCTTATTGTCTATTTGTCTCTTGCGTCTGTTACGGACAAAATAACAGATACATAAGTTTATGAGCAAATATTTAATTTATTATAAATATATATATATATATATATATATATATATATATATATATATATATATATATATATATATATATATATATTATGTGTGCCTCCGCGAACTTGGATGGCACTTTGCTGTGTGGTTGTACATGACGAGTTAGATTTGTTTTCGTGTTGATTTTTATCTCATAAATTTTTAATGAGTTATCTAATTTTAATGTCTCTTATCAAATTATCGAGAATCATTTTTAACTACTGATTACTATAAAGACAGCTAATACTGGAAATTTGCATATCAACTTTCTTTAACAATTTTCCCGGAGTTTAATATGGAGTTCTATTAATGTTTTAAATTTGAAGAAATATTTTGAATGGAAAAATGCCAAAACTGAACCCTAAAAAATAAAATTTCAGATAAATTGATAGAAATTATAAGAAAAATTGAATTTGGATTTTATTTTTCGTTGCTTATCGCGTATCTTATTTTGCCTAATATTATCATTATAATTTAATTTTTCGCAACTAAATGAAACTACGTGATGCAGTATTATTTCTAATTTATTTAAATTCTTTACCACGACCCAGGTTTCGTTGTATGACAACATCTTGGACAAATTGTCCACTCGAAGATGTTGTCATACAACGAAACCTGGGTCGTAAAGAATTTAAATAAAATAGGAAAAATACTACACCACGTGGTCAGAAAATAAAAATACTCATTTTTTGAGTTGTTCTATATCGCTTAATAATTCGATGTTGTAAAAATACATAAAACTAATCGTATTTTAATAAATTATCCGTTAATATTTTTTTATGTTTATGTTATCTTTATTATTATTTTTTATTAAAAGAAAACAAACTGTTGTAATTAGTATGTAAAATAAAATTAGTATGTAAAGAGTGTTATAACTTTTAAGGTATGTTTGTCTTATAAATCTAGGATCTATTAAAAGTAAGAAATATTAGAATTTATAATAATTAACATACATGTATTTACAAAAACTAAATCTCGCAATGTCTATATACACATAAATATGTATACATATATATATACATATTTATATATAAATTTCGATAAATCTGAAATATATTCGTGTTTTTAAGCTAGTGAAGGAGATTTATCTGAGCAAATTAATGTCAGAAATATTGTACACATCGTATTACATAGATCATCATATCACTTTCTGTAACGTTCGATTCCTTATTTTTCTTCGATTCTGACAAAGCTTCCATTGTAACAAATTTTCATCGTGAGCAAAAAGTTTCATGTGAGCTTAGGACTTTAATAAAAAGTTAGTGAGAGTAAATGTGATGCTGATTACATGAAGCACCCGACTTCTTATCTGACAGCCGACGGACTTCCTGTTCTGCTAACGTCCTTGTCCCGTGACCTACTTAACTGATGAATTGCACAGCAACGGATAAATAAATAAACGAAAAAAAAAAAGAAAATAAAAAAAAAATATATATATATATATATATATATTTTTTTTTTTTTTTTTTAAATTTCCTTGTTAATTTCTTTACCGACTTTACTTAAGTTTTTTTTTATAGAAAGCATAAGATTATCAATTTATAAATAATATTGAGCTTTGATATATAAGTTATTGGTAAAACAAGATTAGCAACTTGAAAATAAACATGTTTTCTTTGCAATAACAATAACAAACAATACTTACGTAACTTGTAACTCACATACAACAGTAGGCTTACAATCTCGAAGCATTACACAAAGATAGCACGTTTAATTACTTTGTATTTCATTTGTTCTTGCCGGTTTACGTCAATAAAACATAATTTTTATGGGCCAACACGCACACATGCGTATGTTATATCAGATTCCTATGAATTAACTTCAAAACAATGAGCGAATTATGTAATAATTTGCGTGCTCCTAAATTAAAGTGAAACTTTTTCCACCTACTTCATTATGCAGCGGCAATCGGCGCGGAGATGTTCTCCAACGATAAAGATTTACACAATTTTTTTTAATAACAATTAGTGTTCAGATGTTTCTTCTCGTGTTGTGATCTATAAGTAAACCGTGAAGTGTGATGTGAGAACAGTAACAGTGCATATATTTCGAGGGGAAAAGTTTAAAGTCTAAAGGTGAAACTTATAGTTAGAAACATGGCGACATTTAATAGACCGCAGAAGATCAAAAATGTCTTATCTCGATCGAGGTCGACGAATTCGGCGAGCATCTCCAGGAAGAAGCAGAAAAGTTTCTCTAGAGGATTGAGGTGAGTTTTGGAAATATGATAGTTTTGTTTATTGTGTTTAAATTTCTGCGTGTCATTTTGATTGTCAAATTTTTAAATCTTAATAGTTTTTGTCCGCATCCTGTGGTTGCATACTTGGTATTGTGCTTGCTGCAATTTGAGTTTTGGAATGAAAAAATTAAATATATTAATCGATATAATATTATTTTGTTATTTGAAGACTATGTTAATACGTTAAACAATATTATATTGTTATATGAAAATTACGAGTCTTCCGAATCTATTTTTCCGGTGTGGTAGACCTCTTTAAAAATGATGATTCTTCTTAGTACCAGCGATGAAAGCGCAGGACAGAGAAAAGGTCTAAATATTTTCTAATTTTTAATACCTGATACGAGTGGATTTGACCACTTGTACGGACAAAGGGTAAGATTGGCTAAATCAAATTTAAAACGAAGTTACATGAACAATGTTCAATACTGAACAAGTTATTTGTCAACTGTTATTAATCTGTAATTAAACTTTTATTAATATCGGAGCAAATATTGAAATTATGTTAATAAACTTTTAAATTTGAGTACTTTTATGTATAAATTTCAAGGTTGGTTTAGCCAAATTTTAAAAGACGTTACATGAACTTTTAATTTAATTTTACTAATGTCGGAGAAAGTATTGGAAGTGTCTTAATAAACCATTAAATATGAGTACTTGTGTATACAAATATAATATTGGTTTAGCTAACTGTGAATACGGAACAGTATGTGACTGAATACTGAATATGTTACTTGTCAACTTTTATTACCGTTTATTTCAGATTTTATTATATTTTTATTATATTATAATAACATTTTATTAATAACAGCGCAAATATTGAAAGCATTTTGATAAAAGTTTAAGTGTTTGTTTGCACAAATGTCAAAATTGGTTTAACTAAATGCGAAACGAAGTTACATGATCAGTTTGTGATCGGGTACTTATTTTTTAAATCACTTGTCTACTTTCATTACCAAATATTTAAATATTTATTAATATCGGAACAATTATTTAAAGCAGTTTAATAAACGTCTAGCCCATTTTTTGCGGTTATTTTATCAGTTTTTAGACAATACAATTTCATGGTTAGTGTTAGTTATTTATTGTGGTTTTTAAATTGGAATTAAATTAAGTTTAAGAACTTGATAATATTTGGATTTAAAGTAATATGTTATCAAACTCTTTCATCATCGAGACGGAAGACGAATGTGATAAATTATTTACGAGTATAATTGGTATTACGAAAATTCCTGCGAATCAAATAAAGCTGCCAACTGGGTAATTTGTATTTAATTAAGGTAGTAACGCATAAAGGCAGCGTTCCGCCATAATAGGTTTACGGAAAATGCATGTGGGCATGTAATTACTTTTCCAACTTAACTTTCGAATATTCAAATTCGTCTCACCCATCGAGTTTATTGCGCAGTCTGGGCGGATATAGAGTCGGCCAGTCGTGTCTTTCCGGAAACATTATATGGCTTTTCGCAAAAGTAATTTGCGTATTCACTTGCGGAAATTTCGATATAGAGACTGTTTGTTTATTTTTTACAACTTACGAAATATTATTTTTTAATATTTATGAAAATTATATTTAATCAAAAAATTCAGTTATTGTAACATTTTGTACACTGTTAATTCGCTGGTTACAAATGAATGAATATTTTTAATGACTTTATTTATTTTATTTTTCATTTACTTAAATATTGAAATAAACTATTTATTAAAGTAAACGATATAACAACTAGGAAAATGTAGCCACCGTTATCTCTATCCATAGAATTTCCTTTTTAGTTGTCCCGATATATTAAGGGTTTATACTTAAAAGGGATAAAATCTGTTTGTGTATCACAACTGTTTTTTTAGCTGTTTTTCTCTTTCGATGGATATTTTAACTTGAAATTTTGTATAGCCATGAAGCACATGGATCTGAATAAATTTTAGTAAATATTCCTATGGAAATTCAAAAGAGGACAATTTAGGTACTTAAATCTTTTTCTGAAGTGTTTGTTGGTATCGTTAGAAAACATTAGTTTTAAAGACACCGAAAATATTATTATAACTTTCTTGATAATTTGAAGTATCACATCACCAAAAAAATATGTAAAAAATACATTACTCCTTATTTCCGAAAGTACTAAACTTACAATTTTGAAAATAACAGTTTCTAGAAAAATCATTTAAAATTTATAGAAAAACAATAGGAAAAATGTTAGTGTTAAAGTTTTTGAAAAATTGTTACACTGTGAAAAATAATATCAAACTTATCAAATAGTGCCATAGAAATATACACTTTTTAGCTTTAAATGTTTAAATATATTTAATATATGTTCCATATATACTTAGGCGTGTACGGAAATCTCGTTTTGCGACTTCTACTCGTATTTGACAGGTTTTATTTTCTTATTTGTTATAAAAAATAAAAGAAAATAGAATGGAATGGAATATGTATTACGAGGCCTAAGGTAGATATCAATAAATTTGAATCCAAAATCATAAGCACAAATAATAAATAAGAAAACGACTGACAGTTTCATGAAAAGAGTTAGTAGGAATAAGAAAGTTAAAGAATGTATGTGTGGCTTATAACGTAACTGGATGCTAACATGGATATTTATGTGCTGTCTTTGACGCTTTTCCTATTGCGTCTAAACGGTACATCGTAACCAAGAGACAGACATGCTATTGCCGATAATAGCGCGTTCTTGATATGTACATACTACTTCGCTCCGAAACCGTATTAGCGGCTGGTGACAGAGTACGCAAGGCGTAATTACAGCATTAATGTCACGTTATCCTACGTAAAATATCACATTTCTGACAACAGAAAGTAGCTGCATGAACCGTTACTCAAGACCGTGGATAGTTTCATCCGAGATTTGATCTTTGCTTAATTTCGCCCTTCAACAAAGAGGATTACAGAATATGTATTTTACTCGTATGCATTTCTCCTAACAAGATACGGAGGAAGATGCGAGTAGAATAGAGTTCATTAGTATGAGTATACCTTTTTATAGTTTTATATCGTTACTATTATATTCGTTGCATAGCATGACTGTAGAACATAAGTTAACTTCCTACGTTAAAATCGGATACGTGTTTGAATTGATGAATATATTGTAAATTAATGAATATATTGTAAATTGATGAATATATTGTAAATTAATGAATATATTGTAAATTGATGAATATATTGTAAATTAATGAATATATTGTAAATTAATGAATATACTGTAAATTAATGAATATATTGTAAATTAATGAATATATTGTAAATAAGCGTTAGATTTTTATACCTTTCCTTGTATGAATCGTGAAATTGTAGAACTTATTGCGTCATTTATGTGATCTTGTATTTTTGTAATCATCACTTGCTTAATGTTCTTCTTCCACTATTTTCAATAATTACTAACTTAAGTTATAATGCTCTTATTCTGAGACAACCTTATGAACCATATTCTACGTATATGGTTCATAAGGTTGGTATAACGAAGATATTAATCATTACTAATAAACTCGGTAAAACGATTGAATAACTATTTCGAAGTTATTTAAAATATCCAACACGGCAACGTCGCGTTTGAAGGGCAGACACGTAAAATATGCTTTTAATTGTGAATACAAATTCATTGGTCACATCAGATGGCGCCTTCGTTTTTTTTAATTTTTACCAGTTATGAAAGAGCATGAAATGTTGAAGAAAGGGCATCAGCTACCTATGAAAACTTCAACATAATAGCATGAATAAAAACTGGTAGCAATGAAATTTTGGAAAAATGTACAATTTTCCCTTGTATAATATTCTATAATGAGAATGCTTCTTGAAATTTATTTTATTGAAAAATTGTCATCAATATATGTTGATCTCGGTGTAGGCTACACGCAACTATTTAAATAATACTTCTCCTCGATAATTTCGATTTAATGAATTGAATTACATAACTTAAACTATTTTCTTTAAAATAAATAAACGCAACGGAATTTCAAAAATTGATATCCCGTTATATATACAAATGTCAGTTTTTTTAGGTTATAGAAAGTTAAACTCGGGTTGAGGTGAGAATAGTGGTTGACGTGTACTGATTTTATTGGTAGCGTTTTAATCTATTCTCCATTTATGCACGGTATAACTTTCTATTTCAAGTTTATTAGTGACAGTGTATTTGTATAAATAGAAGTACTAAATTAAACCGGGTAAATGCACGTAGGAAATGAAAGGTAGGATTCGATAGTTTTCTACATATCTTATAATTGTTGACGTAATTTAGCTAATGAACTTTCATTTGTAAGATCTAATCAAATATTAATATCTAAACTTAATTTAATTTTTTCAAACTTTCTACGTTATTTTTAAAGTCAAGGTATAACTTTTTATTCCAAGTTTATTAGTAACAGTATACTTGTATTAATAGAAGTACTAAATGAAACCGGGCAAATAGAAAAACGGAGAAAGGCAGAGTTCGATAGTTTTTTACGTGTCTTATAATTATTGACGTAAGTCAGCTAATGCATTTTCGTTCGTAAGATCTAATCAAATATTAATATCTAAACTTAATTTAATTTTTTTAAGGCTGTGCTAGCAAAATTGACGAGGACGATGGGCGTATTCCACGTCATTTTCAAGGGCAACCTTTTTATAAAACCTATCCAATGATATCCTATTCAATTATATAGGTAAAGAAGTTTGCCCTTATTCATATGTCTGAGGGGATACCTTGGATTTTTTAATACATTTCTACATATTATTTAACATCTTTATATGAAGCACATAGGAAACTTGCGTCGTTCTTTTCACGTAAGTCTAAAACATATTATATTGGGACTGTGACAGAGTGACGAACGGATGATAAATTTATAATGATTTTTTTGTCTTACTAAGGGATTTTAAAATTAATTCCACTAATTGAAATTTTAATATAGGTATATATGTAAGTTAGTAGTCTTATTAATTTAATGAAAAAAAATAATCCCGGCAGCTGAACTGAACTGAACTTATCTAACATAGAACATATTTGTTATTCATACAAGTGATTCTACGTATCAAACTGAGTAGAAAGTATTAAGAGATTTTAAGAAACTTTTCAACTGTCTCTGAAAAAATGACTGTCAAAGTTATGTTTCCAACGAAAAAGAAAGCACATTTTTAATGAAATACGTTTTAAATATAAACCGTTTTATATTCGTGAATAGTGGACACGTTTTTTGTTACACCTTCACAAATATTTAAAGGTATAACAAAAGCGTATCTGTTATTCATACATATGATTATGTGTATCTAACTGAGTAGAAAATGTTAAGAAACTATATGACAATTCTTAAAGGTCTCTGAAAAAATAACTCAAAATGCGATTCCAAGAAAAAATGATATTTTTTACTGAAATCACGCTCCAAATATATTCAGTTTGATTCATAGAATCACCAGCGTGAATAAATAAATACGTTCTTTGTTATAACCTGTGCACGTGCTTTCTCGTCAAAGCATAGCAAATATTATATTTTAAAAATGATAACTATCAAAGCCACCATCGACCGACTTCTAATGCATTAAATTAAAAAAATAAATTTCCAAATTGAATTCAATTGAATAGAGTATATAATTAAGCGTGTAATGAACGCCCGTTCGTTGAACGCGCCATCCAAATAGTTGTTCGTAGTTGGTCACGTGTAAATTAATGAAACGATCTCGACAAGAGGATGTATGCTTTCAGCTATTCAGAACGGAACATAAAAGAAAGTGGCCGTGGTCTGCAGCGGCCAGCAATATCTATATCTTTGTGCTCGTTGCATGCTGATGATTGACAGATGAGTGGGCAGCGCGGCTGTTATGGGACAGAGATCTGGACCGAGGCGGCTAAAAGCGTTTCAAGCGTATCGATGTCTTATGAAAGATTTATAGACAATTGGAAATAAGTATTTTGAAATTGATGTTTTGTTTATAATTTCACGAATTGCTTAAAATTAAACTAATGCAAAAAAGTTTATTAGATTATCACCCGGTGTCACTGACGAAAATGGCGTGATACCGATTTGAATTGTCAAAGGTGGGTAAGGCGGATTCATTAAATGAAATGAATTATAAAAAAATTGCTATTGCTGTAGTACTAAATATCAGACCTTTTATATAATATAATTACACTTGATAATAGGAATACAGGTTACACTTGATAACAATGTGTTTAAACACACCTTTATTGAAATTATAAAGTAAAATTAATTCTCGACTGGTATTTCAATTTTAATTAAGTCAGTATATCACGCATCAGCTCCGACGTCTATTGATTTAAATATTTGTTATTTTTCAGGAAACGTTAGGTTTGTGTTCACTTACAAAAATAATATTATAACATATGTAATATATTCGTTATGCAGGTTTTATGTACATTATTAACTTTTACAACGTAAGGATTATCCGTAGTTGAACGTATATGATTCGATTTTGAACATGTTTATGTGAATAAATTATTATTGATTGGTTTGTAGAAAAATTGGCCATACTGAATTTTTTTCATCCTAAATTTATGTGTCTTAAAATGTATTTGTTAACTGTCTTATTAATTTTTGATCAAATGTTTCGAGTTTATTCAAGGCAAGAAATATATCATTCGATTTTGAACACATTTATGTACATAATTTATGTCATAGTTAACGTATATGATTCGATTTTGATCACGTTTATGTGAATAAATTATTATTGATTGGTTTGTAGAAAAAATGGCCATACTGAATCTTTTTAATCCCAAATTTATATGTCTTAAAATGTATTGTTAACTGTCTTATTAATTTTTGATCAAATGTTTCGAGTTTATTCAAGGTATGAAATTGGGTAACCTTGATGAAACTCTTTTTGCATAACAATACAGTGTTCCCAGGCTTTTGCTGCTGTTTGCCTTTAATTTTTTGTTTTCTAAATTGATTTTCAAACCAAATAATTAAGAAAATATATTATCGAACATGTTACTTCAGAGCAGGGGTTTCCAACCTTTTCTTGGCCAGGGACCACTTTTATATCATTCTTGTTAGCAGGGACCACAACGTAGGTATAATAAAAATATACTGTAAGTAATGTAATAAATTTTAATTAGACTCAGTAGGAACTTACATAAAAAGAAATAATTTAAAATCATTCGCGCATCATATTTTGGCTTCTGCGGACCACTGCTTGGGAACCATTGCTTTAGAGTGTTAGAATTAATATTTAGAAATTATGTAATACAATGTACATATAACTCAGCGTAACATATACTATATATATATATATATATATATATATATATATATATAAATAAAGAAAACAAAAGAAGCACATAATTATATGGGAAATGTGTCTCGTGATTGACAAGGTATTTTAATACATTCCGCGTGACTCTACGCACCAGCGTCAGCCTCGTTTGTCTCTTTACGTGACGAGTGAAGAGGCTTCGTAACGTAATTGCTAGTGATTGAGGAGACATCGACTCGATGGATATGGGTATCGGGGTTAAGTGCTTTTGATTGTGCGACACGTGATAGAATTTCTTTTATAATTATGTTGTAACCTGTTTTGTTATGTACTGGTTTAGAATAAAGTTTGTGTCTTAAAAGTAAAATTATGAGTCGGTTAAATGAAGGTAATTACGATTTTTGTGCTTAAAACTGTTAATGGTGAATATCGCAGTTTACATACGCCTTGGGTAATTTCAATTTCGACCACAAGAAGTAGGATATTATTCGTATTATGAATTAAAAGTTAATACC